>JAVLUU010000257.1:0-2500 GCA_032206185.1 Columba guinea
AAAGAAAGAAAGAAAGAAGAAAGAAAGAAAGAAAGAACGTAGGAAAGAAAGAAAGAACGAACGTAGGAAAGAAAGAAAGAAAGAAAGAAAGAAAGAAATTAAAAAGAAAGAAAGAAAGAAAGAAAGAAAGAAAGAAAGAAGAAAGAAAGAAAGAAAGAACGTAGGAAAGAAAGAAAGAAAGAAAGAAAAAAGAAAGAAAGAAAGAACGTAGGAAAGAAAGAAAGAAAGAAATTAAAAAGAAAGAAAGAAAGAAAGAAAGAAAGAAAGAAAGAAAAAAGAAAGAAAGAAAGAAAAAAGAAAGAAGGAAAGAAAGAAAGAAAGAAAAAAGAAAGAAAGAAAGAACGTAGGAAAGAAAGAAAGAAACAAAGATAGAAAGAAAGAAAGAAAGAAAGAAAGAAAGAAAGAAAGAAAGAAAGAAATTAAAAAGAAAGAAAGAAAGAAAGAAAAAAGAAAGAAAGAAAGAAAGAAAGAAAGAAAGAAAGAAAGAAAGAAAGAAAGGAAAAAGGAAGAATGAAAGAAAGAAAGAAAGAAAGAAAAAAGAAAGAAAGAAAGAAAGAACGTAGGAAAGAAAGAAAGAAAGAAAGAAAAAAGAAAGAAAGAAAGAACGTAGGAAAGAAAGAAAGAAAGAAATTAAAAGAAAGAAAGAAAGAAAGAAAGAAAGAAAGAAAGAAAAAAGAAAGAAAGAAAGAACGTAGGAAAGAAAGAAAGAAAGAAAGAAAAAAGAAAGAAAGAAAGAACGTAGGAAAGAAAGAAAGAAAGAAATTAAAAAGAAAGAAAGAAAGAAAGAAAGAAAGAAAGAAAGAAAAAAGAAAGAAAGAAAGAAAAAAGAAAGAAGGAAAGAAAGAAAGAAAGAAAAAAGAAAGAAAGAAAGAACGTAGGAAAGAAAGAAAGAAACAAAGATAGAAAGAAAGAAAGAAAGAAAGAAAGAAAGAAAGAAAGAAAGAAAGAAATTAAAAAGAAAGAAAGAAAGAAAGAAAAAAGAAAGAAAGAAAGAAAGAAAGAAAGAAAGAAAGAAAGAAAGAAAGGAAAAAGGAAGAATGAAAGAAAGAAAGAAAGAAAGAAAAAAGAAAGAAAGAAAAAAGAAAGAAAGAAATTAAAAAGAAAGAATGAAAGAAAGAAAAAAGAAAGAAAGAAAGAAAAAAGAAAGAAAGAAAGAAAGAAAGAAAAAAGAAAGAAAGAAAGAAAAAAAGAAAGAAGGAAAGAAAGAAAGAAAGAAGAAAGAAAGAAAGAAAGAACGTAGGAAAGAAAGAAAGAAAGAACGTAGGAAAGAAAGAAATAAAGAAAGAAAGAAAGAAAGAAAGAAAGAAATTAAAAAGAAAGAAAGAAAGAAAGAAAGAAAGAAAGAAAGAAAGAAAGAAGAAAGAAAGAAAGAAAGAACGTAGGAAAGAAAGAAAGAAAGAAAGAAAAAAGAAAGAAAGAAAGAACGTAGGAAAGAAAGAAAGAAAGAAATTAAAAAGAAAGAAAGAAAGAAAGAAAGAAAGAAAAAAGAAAGAAAGAAAGAAAAAAGAAAGAAGGAAAGAAAGAAAGAAAGAAGAAAGAAAGAAAGAAAGAACGTAGGAAAGAAAGAAAGAAAGAAAGAAAAAAGAAAGAAAGAAAGAAATTAAAAAGAAAGAAAGAAAGAAAGAAAAAAGAAAGAAAGAAAGAAATTAAAAAGAAAGAAAAAAGAAAGAAAGAAATTAAAAAGAAAGAAAGAAAGAAAGAAAGAAAGAAAGAAAGAAATTAAAAAGAAAGAAAGAAAGAAAAAAGAAGAAAGAAAGAACGTAGGAAAGAAAGAAAGAAAGAAAGAAATTAAAAAGAAAGAAAGAAAGAAAGAAAGAAAGAATGAAAGAAAAATGAAAGAAAGAAAGAAAAAAGAAAGAAAGAAAGAAAGGAAGAAAGAAAGAAAGAAGAAAGAAAGGAAGAAAGAACGTAGCAAAGAAAGAAAGAAAAAAGAAAGAAAGAAAGAAAGAAAGAAAGAAAGAAAGAAAGAACGTAGGAAATAAAGAAAGAAAGAAAGAAAGAAAAAAGAAAGAAAGAAAGAAAGAAAAAAGAAAGAAAGAAAGAAAGAAAAAAGAAAGAAAGAAAGAACATAGGAAAGAAAGAAAGAAAGAAACAAATGTAGAAAGAAAGAAAGAAAGAAAGAAATTAAAAAGAAAGAAAAAAGAAAGAAAGAAAGAAAGAAAGAAAAAAGAAAGAAAGAAAGAAAAAAGAAAGAAAGAAAGAAAGAAAAAAGAAAGAAAGAAAGAAAGGAAGAAAGAAAGAAAGAAGAAAGAAAGGAAGAAAGAACGTAGCAAAGAAAGAAAGAAAAAATAAATAAAGAAAGAAAGAAAGAAAGAAACAAAGATAGAAAGAAAGAAAGAAAGAAAGAAAGATATTAAAAAGAAAGAAAGAAAGAAAGAAAGAAAAAAGAAAGAAAGAAAGTAAGAAAAAAGAAAGAAAGAAACTAAAAAGAAAGAAAGAAAGAAAGAAAGAAAAAAGAAAGAAAGAAAGAAAGAAAGATAGAAATTAGAAAGAAAAAGAA
>JAVLUU010000257.1:20000-25000 GCA_032206185.1 Columba guinea
AAGAAAGAAAGAAAGAAAGAAGAAAGAAAGAAGAAAGAAAGAAAGAAAGAAAGAAAGAAAGAAGAAAAAAGAAAGAAGAAAGAAAGAAAGAAAAAAGAAATAAAGAAGAAAGAAAGAAAAAGGAAAGAAAGACAGAAAGAAAAAATGAAATAAAGAAAGAAAAAAGAAAAAGAAAGAAAAAGAAGCAAGGAAGAAAGAAAGAAAGAAAGACAGAAAAAAAGAAAGAAAAAGAAAGAAAGAAAGAAGGAAAGAAATAAAGAAAGAAAAATAAAGAAAAAAGAAAGAATGAAAGAAAGAAAGAATAAAGAAAGAAAGAAAGAAAGAAAGAAAGATAGAAAAAAAGAAAGAAATAAGGAAGAATGAAAGAAAGAAAAAAGAAAGAAAAATAAAGAAAGAAAGAAAGAAAGAAAGACATATAGCGAAAAGATAGAAAGAAAGAAGAAAGAAAGAAAGAAAGAAAGAAATAAGACAGAAGAAAGTAAGAAAGAAGAAAGAGTAAAGAAAGAAAGAAGAAAGAAAGAATGAATGACGAAAAAAGAAAGAAGAAAGAAAGAAAGAAAGAAAAAAGAAAGAAAGGAAGAAAAAAGAAAGAAAGAAGAAAGAAAGAAAGAAAAAAGAAGAAAAGAAAGACAGAAAGAAAGACAGAAAGAAATAAGAGAGAAAGAAAGACAGATAGCGAAATGAAAGAAAGAAGAAAGAGTGAAAGAAGAAAAAAGAAAGAAGAAAGAAAGAAGAAAGAAAGAAAAAAAGAAGAAAGAAAAAAGAAGAAAGAAAGAAATAAAGAAAAAAGAAAGAAAGGAAGAAAGAAAGAAAGAAAAAGAAAGAAAGAAGAATAAAAAAAGGAAAAAAGAAAGAAGAAAGAAAGAAAGAAGAATAAAAAAAGAAAGAAAGAAGGAAAGAAGAAAGAAAGAAAGAAGAAAGAAAGAAAGACAGAAAGAAAGAAAGAAGAAAAATAAAGAAGAAATGAAGAAAAAAGAAGAAAGAAAGAAAGAAGAAAGAGAGTAGAAAGAAAGAAGAAAGAAAAAAGGAAAAAAGAAAGAAAGAAAAAAGAAAGAAAGGAAGAAAGAAAAAGAAAGAAAGACAGAAAAAAGAAAGAAAAAATAATGAAAGAAGGAAAGAAAGTATAAAGAAAGGAAGAAAGATAGAGAGAAAAAAGAAAAAGAAAGAAAGACAGAAAAAAAGAAAGAAAAAAGAAAGAAAAAAGAAATAAAGAAAAAAGGAAGAAAGAAAGAAAGAAAGAAAGAAAAAGAAAGAAAAAAGAATAAAAAACAAAGAAAGAAAGAAGAAAGAAAGAAGAAAGAAAGAAAAAAGAAGGAGAGAAAGAAGAAAGAAGAAAGAAAAAAGAAGAAAGAAAGAAGAAAGAGAAAAGAAAGAAAGAAGAAAGAAAGAAAGAAAGACAGAAAGAAGAAAGAGAAAAGAAAGAAAGAAAGAAGAAATAAAAAAAGAAAGAAGAAAGAAGGAAAGAAATAAAGAAAGAAAGAAAGAAAGAAAGAAAGAAAAAAGAAAGAAAAAAGAAAGTATGAAAGAAAGAATTAAAGAAAAAAGAAAGAAAGAAAGAAAGAAAGAACAATAGAAAAAAAAGAAAGAAATAAGAAAGAAAGAAAAAGGAAAGAAAGAAAGAAAGAAAGACAAAGAAAGAAAGATAGAAAGAAATAAAGAAAGAAAAAAGGAAGAAAGAAAGAAGAAAGAAAGAAAGAAAGAAAGAAAAAAGAAAGACAGAAAGAAATACAGAAAGAAAGAAAGAAAAAAGAACAAGAAAGAAAAAGAAACAAAGAAAGAAAGAAAGAAAGACAGATAGCGAAAAGATAGAAAGAAAGAAGAAAGAAAGAAAGATAGAAGAAAGAAAGAAAGAAAGAAAAAAGAAAGAAAGACAGAAAGAAAGAAAGAAGAAAAAAGAAAGAAGAAAGAAAGAAAAAAAAGAATAAAGAAAGAAAGAAAAAAGAAAGTAAGAAAAAAGAAAGAAAGGAAGAAAGAAAAAGAAAGAAAGAAAGAAAAAAGAAAGAAAAAAGAATGAAAGAAGGAAAGAAAGAATAAAGAAAGAAAGAAAGAATGAAAGAAATAAAGAAAGAAAAAAGAAAAAGAAAGAAAGAAAGACAGAAAAAAGAAAGAAAAAAGAGAGGAAAAAGAAATAAAGAAAAAAGGAATAAAGAAAGAAAGAAAGAAAGAAAGAAAGAAAGAAAGAAAGAAAAAGAAAGAAAGAAGAATAAAAAAGAAAGAAAGAAAGAAGAAAGAAAGAAGAAAGAAAGAAAAAAGAAGGAAAAAAAGAAGAAAGAAAGAAGAAAGAGAAAAGGAAGAAAGAAGAAAGAAAGAAAGAAATAAGAGAAAAGACAGAAGAAAGAAGAAAGAAAGAAGAAAGAAAGAAAAAAGAAAGAAAGAAAGAAAAAAGAAAGAAAGATAGAAAAAAAGAAAGAAATAAGAAAGAAAGAAAGAAGGAAAAAAGAAAGAAAGAAAAAAGAAAGAAAAAAGAAAGAAAGAATAAAGAAAGAATGAAAGAAAGAAAGAAAGAAAAAGAAATAAAGAAGAATAAAAAAGAAAGAAAGAAATAAGAAAGAAAGAAAGAAAGAAAGAAACAAAGAAAGAAGAAAAAAGGAAGAAGAAATAAAGAAAAAAATAAGAAAGAAAGAAAGAGAGAAGAAAGAAAGAAAGAGAAAGAAGAAGGAGAAAAGAAAGAAAGAAAGACAGAAAGAAAGAACGAAATAAAGAAAGAAAAAAGAAAAAGAAAGGAAAAGACACAAGGAAGAAAGAAAGAAAGAAAAAGAAAGAAAGAAAGAAAGAAAGAAAGAAAGAAAGAAAGAAGGAAAGAAATAAAGAAAGAAAGAAAGAAAGAAAAAAGAAAGAAAGAAAGAAGAAAAAGGGAAGAAGAAAGAAAAAAATAAGAAAGAAAGAAAGAATAAAGAAAGAAAGAGAAAGAAGAAAGAGAAAAGAAAGAAAGAAAGAAAGAAGAAAGAAAGGAAGAAAGAAAAAAAAAGAAGAAAGAAATAAAGAAAGAAAGAAGAAAGAAAGAGAAAAGAAAGAAAAAAGAAAGAAAGAAAGAAAAAAGAAAGAAAGAAAGAAGAAAGAAAGAAAAAGGAAGGAAAGAAAGATGGAAAGAAAGAACGAACTAAAGAAAGAAAAAAGAAAAAGAAAGAAAAAGAAACAAGGAAGAAAGAAAGAAAGAAAACAGAAATAAAGAAAAAAGAAAGAAAGAAAGAAAGAAAGAAAGAAGGAAAGAAATAAGGAAAGAAAGAAGAAAGAAAAAAGAAAGAACATTTAAGAATGAAAGAAAGAAAGAAAGAAAAAAGAAAGAAAGAAAGAAAAAGAAAGAAAGAAAGACAGAAAGAATGAAAAAAGAAAGAAAGAAAGAAAAAAGAAAGACAGAAAGCGAAAAGAAAGAAAGAAGAAAGAAAGAAAGGAAAAAGAAAGAAAGAAAAAAGAAAGAAAGGAAGAAAGAAAAAGAAAGAAAGAAAGAAAAAAGAAAGAAAAAAGAATGAAAGAAGGAAAGAAAGAATAAAGAAAGAAAGAAAGAAAGAAAGAAAGAAAGAAAAAAGAAAGAAATAAAGAAAGAAAGAAGAAAGAAAGAAAAAACAAAGAAAGACAGAAGTCGAAAAGAAAGAAAGTAGGAAGAAAGAAAGAAGAAAAAAGAAAGAAGAAAGAAAGAAAGAAGAAAGAAAGAAAGAAAAAAAAGAAGAAATTAAAAAAGAAGAAAGAAAGAAAGAAGGAAAGAAAGAAAGAAGAAAGAAAGAAAGAAAGAAAGAAAGAAGAAAGAAAAAAGAAAGAAAGAAGAAAAAGAAAGAAAGAAAAAGAAAGAAAAAAGAAAGAAAAAAGAGAGAAAGAAAAAAGAAAGTAAGAAAAAAGAAAGAAAGAAAGAAAAAAGAAAGTAAGAAAAAAGAAAGAAACAAAGAAAGAAGAAAAAATAAGAAAGAAATAAAAAAGTAGAAAGAAAGAAAGAAGAAAGAGAAAAGAAAGAAAGAAGAAAGAAAGAAAACAGAAAGAAAGAAAGAAAAAAAGAAAGAAAGAAAAAAGAAAGAAAAAAGAAAGAAAGAAAAAAGAAAGAAAGAAAAAACAAAGAAAGATAATGCGAAAAGAAAGAAAGTAGAAAGAAAGAAAGAAGAAAAAAGAAAGAGGAAAGAAAGAAAGAAGAAAGAAAGAAAAAAAAAGAAATTAAAAAAGAAGAAAGAAAGAAAGAAGGAAAGAAAGAAAGAAGAAAGAAAGAAAGAAAGAAAGAAAGAAAGAAAGAAAGAAAGAAAGAAAGAAGAAAGAATGAAAGAAGAAAAAGGAAAGAAGAAAGATAGAAAGAAGAAATAAAGAAAGAAAGAAAGAAAAAAGAAACAAAGAAAAAAGAGAAAAAAGAAGGAAAGAAAAAAAAAGAAAGAAAGAAAGAAAAAAGAAAGAATGAATGACAGAAAATAAGAAAGAAAGCAAAAAAGAAAGAAAGAATTAAAGAAAGAAAGAAAGAAAAAAGAAAGACAGAAAGCGAAAAGAAAGTAAGAAGAAAGAAAGAAAGGAAAAAGAAAGAAAGAAAAAAGAAAGAAAGGAAGAAGGAAAAGAAAGAAAGAAAGAAAATAGAAAGAAAAAAGTATGAAAGAAGGAAAGAAAGAATAAAGAAAGAAAGAAAGAAAGGAAGAAGAATAGAAAAAGAGAAAGAAATAAGAAAGAAAGAAAGAAAAAAGAAAGAAAGAAAAAACAAAGAAAGACAGAATGCGAAAAGAAAGAAAGTAGAAAGAAAGAAAGAAGAAAAAAGAAAAAGAAATTAAAAAAGAAGAAAGAAAGAAAGAAAAAAAGAAGAAATTAAAAAAGACGAAATAAAGAAAGAAGGAAAGAAAGAAAGAAGAAAGAAAGAAAGAAAGAAAGAAAGAAAGAAAGAAAGAAAGAAAGAAAGATAGAAGAAAGAAAAAAGAAAAAAAGAAAGAAGAAAAAGAAAAGAAAGAAAGAAGAAAGAATGAAAGAAGAAAAAAGAAAGAAGAAAGATAGAAAGAAGAAATAAAGAAAGAAAGAAAAATGAAAGAAAGAAAAAAGAGAAA
>JAVLUU010000257.1:30000-42500 GCA_032206185.1 Columba guinea
AAGAAAGAAGAAAGAAAGAAGAAAGAAAGAAAGAAAGGAAAAAAGAAAGAAAGATAGAAAAAAAAGAAAGAAATAAGAAAGAAAGAAAGAAGGAAAAAAGAAAGAAAGAAAAAAGAAAGAAAAAAGAAAGAAAGAGTAAAGAAAGAAAGAAAGAAAAAGAAAGAAAGAAGAATAAAAAAAGAAAGAAAGAAAGAAAGAAAGAAAGAAAGAAAGAAAGAAAGGAAGAAGAAAAAAGGAAGAAGAAAGAAAGAAAAAAATAAGAAAGAAAGAAAGAAGAAAGAAAGAAAACAGAAAGAAGAAAGAGAAAAGAAAGAAAGAAAGAAGAAAGAAAGGAAGAAAGAAAAAGAAAGATGAAAGAAAGAAAGAAGAAAGAAAGGAGAAAGAAAGAAAAAAGAAAGAAAGAAAGAAAGACAGAAAGAAAGAACGAAATAAAGAAAGAAAAAAGAAAAAGAAAGAAAAAGAAACAAGGAAGAAAGAAAGACAGAAAGAAAGAAAGAAAGAAAGAAATAAAGAAAGAAAGTAAAAAAAAGAAAAAAAAAAGGAAGAGTGAAAAAAAGAAAGAAAAAAGAAAGAAAGAAAGAAAGAAAGAAAGAAAGAAAGAATGAATGAAAGAAAGAAAGAAAAAAGGAAAGAAATAAAGAAAGAAAGTAAAAAAAGAAAGAAAAAAGGAAGAATGAAAGAAAGAAAGAAAAAAGAAAGAAAGAAAGAAAGAAAGAAAGAAAGAAAGAAAGAACAATACAAAAAGAGAAAGAAATAAGAGAGAAAGAAAGAAAGAAAAAAGAAAGAAAGAAAAAAGAAAGAAAGAAAGAAAGAAAAAAGACAGAAAGACAGAATGCGAAAAGAAAGAAAGAAGAAAGAAAGAAAGAAGAAAAAAGAAAGAAGAAAGAAAGAAAGAAGAAAAAAGAAAGAAAAAAGAAGAAAGAAAGAAAGAAAGGACAAGAGAAAAAGAGAAAAATAAGAAAGAAAGAAAGGAAGAAAGAAAGAAAAAAGAAAGAAAGACAGAAAGAAATACAGAAAGAAAGAAAGAAAAAAGAAGAAGAAAGAAAAAGAAACAAAGAAAGAAAGAAAGAAAGATAGAAAGAAAGACAGAAAAAAAGAAAGAAAGAAATCAAGAAAGAAAGAAAGAAAGAAAGAAAAAAGAAAGAAAGACAGAAAGAAATACAGAAAGAAAGAAAGAAAAAAGAAGAAGAAAGAAAAAGAAACAAAGAAAGAAAGAAAGAAAGATAGAAAGAAAGACAGAAAAAAAGAAAGAAAGAAATCAAGAAAGAAAGAAAGAAAGAAAGAAAAAAGAAAGAAAGAAAGAAAGATAGTGAAAAGAAAGAAAGAAAGAAGAAAGAATGAAAGAAAGAAGAAAAAAGAAAGAAGAAAGAAAGAAAGAAGAAAGAATGAAAGAAAGAAAGAAAAAAGAAAAAGAAAGAAAGAAGAATAAAAAAAAGAAAGAAAGAGAGGAAGAAGAAAGAAAGAAAGAAGAATAAAAAAAGAAGGAAAGAAAGAAGAAAGAAAGAAGAAAGAAAGAAAAAAGAAGGAAAGAAAGAAGAAAGAAGAAAGAAAGAAAGAAAGAAAAAAAAAAGAAAGAAGAAGAAGAAAGAAAGAAAGAAGAAAGAAAGAAAGAAAGAAAAAAAATAAATAAAGAAAGAAAGAAGTAAAGAAAGAAGAAAAAAGAAAGAAGAAAGAAAGAAAGAAAGAAGAAAGAAAGAAAGAAAGAAAAAAAGACAGAAAGCGAAAAGAAAGAAAGAATAAAGAAAGAAGAAAAAAGAAAGAAGAAAGAAAGAAAGAAGAAAGAAAGAAAGAAAAAAGAAAGAAAGAAGCAAAGAAGGAAAGAAATAAAGAAAGAAAGAAAGAAAGAAAACAGAAAGAAAGAAAGAAAGAAAAAAGAAAAAAAAAAGAAATAATAAGGAAAGAAAGAAAGAAAGAAAGAAAGAAAAAAAGAAAGAAAAAGAAAGACAGAAGAATAAAAAAGAAAGAAAGAAAGAAAGAAATAGAAAGAAAGAAGTATAAAAAGAAAGAAAGAAAGAAAGAAAGAAAGAAGAAAGAAAGAAAGAAAAAAGTAAAAGAAAAGAAAGAAAGAAAGAAAGAAAGAAAAAAAGAAAGAAAAAAGAAAGAAAGAAAGAAAGAAAAATAAAGAAAGAAGAATAAAAAAAGAAAGAAAGAAAGAAGAAAGAAAGAAAGAAGAATAAAAAAAGAAAGAAAGAAAGAAAGAAAGAAAAAAGAAAGAAAGAAAGACTGAAAGAAAGGAAGAAGAAAAAAAGAAGACAGAAAGAAAGAAAGAAGAAAAAAAGAAGAAAGAAAGAAAAAAAGAAGAAAGAAAGAAAGAAAGAAAAAAGAAAGAAAAAAGAAAGAAAGAAAGAAAGAAAGAAAGAAAGAAAGAAAGAAAAAAGAAAGAAAAAATAAATAAAGAAAGAAAGAAAGAAAGAAAGAAAGAAGAAAGAAAGAAAGAAAAAGGAAAGTAAGACAGAAAGAAAGAACGAAATAAAGAAAGAAAAAAGAAAAAGAAATAAAAAGAAACAAGGAAGCAAGAAAGAAAGACAGAAAGAAAGAAAGAAAAAGAAAGAAAGAAAGAAAGAAGGAAAGAAAGAAAGAAAGAAAGAAAGAAAAAAAAGAAAGAAAAAAGAAAGAATGAAAGAAAGAAAGAAAGAAGAAAGAAAGAAAGAAAAATAAGAAAGTAAAAAAGAAGAAAGAAAGAACAAAGAGAAAAGAAAGAAAGAAGAAAGAAAGAATGAAAGAAGAAAGAAGAAAGAAGAAAGAAGAAAGAAGAAAGAAAGAAGAAAGAAAGAAAGAAAGGAAAAAAGAAAGAAAGATAGAAAAAAAAGAAAGAAATAAGAAAGAAAGAAAGAAGGAAAAAAGAAAGAAAGAAAAAAGAAAGAAAAAAGAAAGAAAGAGTAAAGAAAGAAAGAAAGAAAAAGAAAGAAAGAAGAATAAAAAAAGAAAGAAAGAAAGAAAGAAAGAAAGAAAGAAAGGAAGAAGAAAAAAGGAAGAAGAAAGAAAGAAAAAAATAAGAAAGAAAGAAAGAAAGAAGAAAGAAAGAAAACAGAAAGAAGAAAGAGAAAAAAAGAAAGAAAGAAGAAAGAAAGGAAGAAAGAAAAAGAAAGATGAAAGAAAGAAAGAAGAAAGAAAGGAGAAAGAAAGAAAAAAGAAAGAAAGAAAGAAAGACAGAAAGAAAGAACGAAATAAAGAAAGAAAAAAGAAAAAGAAAGAAAAAGAAACAAGGAAGAAAGAAAGACAGAAAGAAAGAAAGAAAGAAAGAAAGAAAGAAAGAAAGAAAGTAAAAAAAAGAAAAAAAAAGGAAGAATGAAAAAAAGAAAGAAAAAAGAAAGAAAGAAAGAAAGAAAGAAAGAAAGAATGAAAGAAAGAAAGAAAGAAAAAAGGAAAGAAATAAAGAAAGAAAGTAAAAAAAGAAAGAAAAAAGGAAGAATGAAAGAAAGAAAGAAAAAAGAAAGAAAGAAAGAAAGAAAGAAAGAAAGAAAGAACAATACAAAAAGAGAAAGAAATAAGAGAGAAAGAAAGAAAGAAAAAAGAAAGAAAGAAAAAAGAAAGAAAGAAAGAAAGAAAAAAGACAGAAAGACAGAATGCGAAAAGAAAGAAAGAAGAAAGAAAGAAAGAAGAAAAAAGAAAGAAGAAAGAAAGAAAGAAGAAAAAAGAAAGAAAAAAGAAGAAAGAAAGAAAGAAAGGACAAGAGAAAAAGAGAAAAATAAGAAAGAAAGAAAGGAAGAAAGAAAGAAAAAAGAAAGAAAGACAGAAAGAAATACAGAAAGAAAGAAAGAAAAAAGAAGAAGAAAGAAAAAGAAACAAAGAAAGAAAGAAAGAAAGATAGAAAGAAAGACAGAAAAAAAGAAAGAAAGAAATCAAGAAAGAAAGAAAGAAAGAAAGAAAAAAGAAAGAAAGACAGAAAGAAATACAGAAAGAAAGAAAGAAAAAAGAAGAAGAAAGAAAAAGAAACAAAGAAAGAAAGAAAGAAAGATAGAAAGAAAGACAGAAAAAAAGAAAGAAAGAAATCAAGAAAGAAAGAAAGAAAGAAAGAAAAAAGAAAGAAAGAAAGAAAGATAGCGAAAAGAAAGAAAGAAAGAAGAAAGAATGAAAGAAAGAAGAAAAAAGAAAGAAGAAAGAAAGAAAGAAGAAAGAATGAAAGAAAGAAAAAAAAAAAGAAAAAGAAAGAAAGAAGAATAAAAAAAAGAAAGAAAGAGAGGAAGAAGAAAGAAAGAAAGAAGAATAAAAAAAGAAGGAAAGAAAGAAGAAAGAAAGAAGAAAGAAAGAAAAAAGAAGGAAAGAAAGAAGAAAGAAGAAAAAAAGAAAGAAGAAGAAGAAAGAAAGAAAGAAGAAAGAAAGAAAGAAAGAAAGAAAAAATAAGTAAAGAAAGAAGAAAAAAGAAAGAAGAAAGAAAGAAAGAAAGAAGAAAGAGAAAGAAAGAAAGAAAGAAAGAAAGAAAAAAAGACAGAAAGCGAAAAGAAAGAAAGAATAAAGAAAGAAGAAAAAAGAAAGAAGAAAGAAAGAAAGAAGAAAGAAAGAAAGAAAAAAGAAAGAAAGAAGCAAAGAAGGAAAGAAATAAAGAAAGAAAGAAAGAAAGAAAACAGAAAGAAAGAAAGAAACAAAAAAGAAAAAAAAAGAAATAATAAGGAAAGAAAGAAAGAAAGAAAGAAAGAAAAAAAGAAAGAAAAAGAAAGACAGAAGAATAAAAAAGAAAGAAAGAAAGAAATAGAAAGAAAGAAGTATAAAAAGAAAGAAAGAAAGAAAGAAAGAAAGAAAGAAGAAAGAAAGAAAGAAAAAAGTAAAAGAAAAGAAAGAAAGAAAGAAAGAAAGAAAAAAAGAAAGAAAAAAGAAAGAAAAAAGAAAGAAAAATAAAGAAAGAAGAATAAAAAAAGAAAGAAAGAAAGAAGAAAGAAAGAAAGAAGAATAAAAAAAGAAAGAAAGAAAGAAAGAAAGAAAAAAGAAAGAAAGAAAGACTGAAAGAAAGGAAGAAGAAAAAAAGAAGACAGAAAGAAAGAAAGAAGAAAAAAAGAAGAAAGAAAGAAAAAAAGAAGAAAGAAAGAAAGAAAGAAAAAAGAAAGAAAAAAGAAAGAAAAAAGAAAGAAAGAGTAAAGAAAGAAAGAAAGAAAAAGAAAGAAAGAAGAATAAAAAAAGAAAGAAAGAAAGAAAGAAAGAAAGAAAGAAAGAAAGAAAGGAAGAAGAAAAAAGGAAGAAGAAAGAAAGAAAAAAATAAGAAAGAAAGAAAGAAGAAAGAAAGAAAACAGAAAGAAGAAAGAGAAAAGAAAGAAAGAAAGAAGAAAGAAAGGAAGAAAGAAAAAGAAAGATGAAAGAAAGAAAGAAGAAAGAAAGGAGAAAGAAAGAAAAAAGAAAGAAAGAAAGAAAGACAGAAAGAAAGAACGAAATAAAGAAAGAAAAAAGAAAAAGAAAGAAAAAGAAACAAGGAAGAAAGAAAGACAGAAAGAAAGAAAGAAAGAAAGAAATAAAGAAAGAAAGTAAAAAAAAGAAAAAAAAAAGGAAGAGTGAAAAAAAGAAAGAAAAAAGAAAGAAAGAAAGAAAGAAAGAAAGAATGAATGAAAGAAAGAAAGAAAAAAGGAAAGAAATAAAGAAAGAAAGTAAAAAAAGAAAGAAAAAAGGAAGAATGAAAGAAAGAAAGAAAAAAGAAAGAAAGAAAGAAAGAAAGAAAGAAAGAAAGAAAGAACAATACAAAAAGAGAAAGAAATAAGAGAGAAAGAAAGAAAGAAAAAAGAAAGAAAGAAAAAAGAAAGAAAGAAAGAAAGAAAAAAGACAGAAAGACAGAATGCGAAAAGAAAGAAAGAAGAAAGAAAGAAAGAAGAAAAAAGAAAGAAGAAAGAAAGAAAGAAGAAAAAAGAAAGAAAAAAGAAGAAAGAAAGAAAGAAAGGACAAGAGAAAAAGAGAAAAATAAGAAAGAAAGAAAGGAAGAAAGAAAGAAAAAAGAAAGAAAGACAGAAAGAAATACAGAAAGAAAGAAAGAAAAAAGAAGAAGAAAGAAAAAGAAACAAAGAAAGAAAGAAAGAAAGATAGAAAGAAAGACAGAAAAAAAGAAAGAAAGAAATCAAGAAAGAAAGAAAGAAAGAAAGAAAAAAGAAAGAAAGACAGAAAGAAATACAGAAAGAAAGAAAGAAAAAAGAAGAAGAAAGAAAAAGAAACAAAGAAAGAAAGAAAGAAAGATAGAAAGAAAGACAGAAAAAAAGAAAGAAAGAAATCAAGAAAGAAAGAAAGAAAGAAAGAAAAAAGAAAGAAAGAAAGAAAGATAGTGAAAAGAAAGAAAGAAAGAAGAAAGAATGAAAGAAAGAAGAAAAAAGAAAGAAGAAAGAAAGAAAGAAGAAAGAATGAAAGAAAGAAAGAAAAAAGAAAAAGAAAGAAAGAAGAATAAAAAAAAGAAAGAAAGAGAGGAAGAAGAAAGAAAGAAAGAAGAATAAAAAAAGAAGGAAAGAAAGAAGAAAGAAAGAAGAAAGAAAGAAAAAAGAAGGAAAGAAAGAAGAAAGAAGAAAGAAAGAAAGAAAGAAAAAAAAAAGAAAGAAGAAGAAGAAAGAAAGAAAGAAGAAAGAAAGAAAGAAAGAAAAAAAATAAATAAAGAAAGAAAGAAGTAAAGAAAGAAGAAAAAAGAAAGAAGAAAGAAAGAAAGAAAGAAGAAAGAAAGAAAGAAAGAAAAAAAGACAGAAAGCGAAAAGAAAGAAAGAATAAAGAAAGAAGAAAAAAGAAAGAAGAAAGAAAGAAAGAAGAAAGAAAGAAAGAAAAAAGAAAGAAAGAAGCAAAGAAGGAAAGAAATAAAGAAAGAAAGAAAGAAAGAAAACAGAAAGAAAGAAAGAAAGAAAAAAGAAAAAAAAAAGAAATAATAAGGAAAGAAAGAAAGAAAGAAAGAAAGAAAAAAAGAAAGAAAAAGAAAGACAGAAGAATAAAAAAGAAAGAAAGAAAGAAAGAAATAGAAAGAAAGAAGTATAAAAAGAAAGAAAGAAAGAAAGAAAGAAAGAAGAAAGAAAGAAAGAAAAAAGTAAAAGAAAAGAAAGAAAGAAAGAAAGAAAGAAAAAAAGAAAGAAAAAAGAAAGAAAGAAAGAAAGAAAAATAAAGAAAGAAGAATAAAAAAAGAAAGAAAGAAAGAAGAAAGAAAGAAAGAAGAATAAAAAAAGAAAGAAAGAAAGAAAGAAAGAAAAAAGAAAGAAAGAAAGACTGAAAGAAAGGAAGAAGAAAAAAAGAAGACAGAAAGAAAGAAAGAAGAAAAAAAGAAGAAAGAAAGAAAAAAAGAAGAAAGAAAGAAAGAAAGAAAAAAGAAAGAAAAAAGAAAGAAAGAAAGAAAGAAAGAAAGAAAGAAAGAAAGAAAAAAGAAAGAAAAAATAAATAAAGAAAGAAAGAAAGAAAGAAAGAAAGAAGAAAGAAAGAAAGAAAAAGGAAAGTAAGACAGAAAGAAAGAACGAAATAAAGAAAGAAAAAAGAAAAAGAAATAAAAAGAAACAAGGAAGCAAGAAAGAAAGACAGAAAGAAAGAAAGAAAAAGAAAGAAAGAAAGAAAGAAGGAAAGAAAGAAAGAAAGAAAGAAAGAAAAAAAAGAAAGAAAAAAGAAAGAATGAAAGAAAGAAAGAAAGAAGAAAGAAAGAAAGAAAAATAAGAAAGTAAAAAAGAAGAAAGAAAGAACAAAGAGAAAAGAAAGAAAGAAGAAAGAAAGAATGAAAGAAGAAAGAAGAAAGAAGAAAGAAGAAAGAAGAAAGAAAGAAGAAAGAAAGAAAGAAAGGAAAAAAGAAAGAAAGATAGAAAAAAAAGAAAGAAATAAGAAAGAAAGAAAGAAGGAAAAAAGAAAGAAAGAAAAAAGAAAGAAAAAAGAAAGAAAGAGTAAAGAAAGAAAGAAAGAAAAAGAAAGAAAGAAGAATAAAAAAAGAAAGAAAGAAAGAAAGAAAGAAAGAAAGAAAGGAAGAAGAAAAAAGGAAGAAGAAAGAAAGAAAAAAATAAGAAAGAAAGAAAGAAAGAAGAAAGAAAGAAAACAGAAAGAAGAAAGAGAAAAAAAGAAAGAAAGAAGAAAGAAAGGAAGAAAGAAAAAGAAAGATGAAAGAAAGAAAGAAGAAAGAAAGGAGAAAGAAAGAAAAAAGAAAGAAAGAAAGAAAGACAGAAAGAAAGAACGAAATAAAGAAAGAAAAAAGAAAAAGAAAGAAAAAGAAACAAGGAAGAAAGAAAGACAGAAAGAAAGAAAGAAAGAAAGAAAGAAAGAAAGAAAGTAAAAAAAAGAAAAAAAAAGGAAGAATGAAAAAAAGAAAGAAAAAAGAAAGAAAGAAAGAAAGAAAGAAAGAAAGAATGAAAGAAAGAAAGAAAGAAAAAAGGAAAGAAATAAAGAAAGAAAGTAAAAAAAGAAAGAAAAAAGGAAGAATGAAAGAAAGAAAGAAAAAAGAAAGAAAGAAAGAAAGAAAGAAAGAAAGAAAGAACAATACAAAAAGAGAAAGAAATAAGAGAGAAAGAAAGAAAGAAAAAAGAAAGAAAGAAAAAAGAAAGAAAGAAAGAAAGAAAAAAGACAGAAAGACAGAATGCGAAAAGAAAGAAAGAAGAAAGAAAGAAAGAAGAAAAAAGAAAGAAGAAAGAAAGAAAGAAGAAAAAAGAAAGAAAAAAGAAGAAAGAAAGAAAGAAAGGACAAGAGAAAAAGAGAAAAATAAGAAAGAAAGAAAGGAAGAAAGAAAGAAAAAAGAAAGAAAGACAGAAAGAAATACAGAAAGAAAGAAAGAAAAAAGAAGAAGAAAGAAAAAGAAACAAAGAAAGAAAGAAAGAAAGATAGAAAGAAAGACAGAAAAAAAGAAAGAAAGAAATCAAGAAAGAAAGAAAGAAAGAAAGAAAAAAGAAAGAAAGACAGAAAGAAATACAGAAAGAAAGAAAGAAAAAAGAAGAAGAAAGAAAAAGAAACAAAGAAAGAAAGAAAGAAAGATAGAAAGAAAGACAGAAAAAAAGAAAGAAAGAAATCAAGAAAGAAAGAAAGAAAGAAAGAAAAAAGAAAGAAAGAAAGAAAGATAGCGAAAAGAAAGAAAGAAAGAAGAAAGAATGAAAGAAAGAAGAAAAAAGAAAGAAGAAAGAAAGAAAGAAGAAAGAATGAAAGAAAGAAAAAAAAAAAGAAAAAGAAAGAAAGAAGAATAAAAAAAAGAAAGAAAGAGAGGAAGAAGAAAGAAAGAAAGAAGAATAAAAAAAGAAGGAAAGAAAGAAGAAAGAAAGAAGAAAGAAAGAAAAAAGAAGGAAAGAAAGAAGAAAGAAGAAAAAAAGAAAGAAGAAGAAGAAAGAAAGAAAGAAGAAAGAAAGAAAGAAAGAAAGAAAAAATAAGTAAAGAAAGAAGAAAAAAGAAAGAAGAAAGAAAGAAAGAAAGAAGAAAGAGAAAGAAAGAAAGAAAGAAAGAAAGAAAAAAAGACAGAAAGCGAAAAGAAAGAAAGAATAAAGAAAGAAGAAAAAAGAAAGAAGAAAGAAAGAAAGAAGAAAGAAAGAAAGAAAAAAGAAAGAAAGAAGCAAAGAAGGAAAGAAATAAAGAAAGAAAGAAAGAAAGAAAACAGAAAGAAAGAAAGAAACAAAAAAGAAAAAAAAAGAAATAATAAGGAAAGAAAGAAAGAAAGAAAGAAAGAAAAAAAGAAAGAAAAAGAAAGACAGAAGAATAAAAAAGAAAGAAAGAAAGAAATAGAAAGAAAGAAGTATAAAAAGAAAGAAAGAAAGAAAGAAAGAAAGAAAGAAGAAAGAAAGAAAGAAAAAAGTAAAAGAAAAGAAAGAAAGAAAGAAAGAAAGAAAAAAAGAAAGAAAAAAGAAAGAAAAAAGAAAGAAAAATAAAGAAAGAAGAATAAAAAAAGAAAGAAAGAAAGAAGAAAGAAAGAAAGAAGAATAAAAAAAGAAAGAAAGAAAGAAAGAAAGAAAAAAGAAAGAAAGAAAGACTGAAAGAAAGGAAGAAGAAAAAAAGAAGACAGAAAGAAAGAAAGAAGAAAAAAAGAAGAAAGAAAGAAAAAAAGAAGAAAGAAAGAAAGAAAGAAAAAAGAAAGAAAAAAGAAAGAAAGAAAGAAAGAAAGAAAGAAAGAAAAAAGAAAGAAAAAATAAAGAAAGAAAGAAAGAAAGAAAGAAAGAAAGAAGAAAGAAAGAAAGAAAAAGGAAAGTAAGACAGAAAGAAAGAACGAAATAAAGAAAGAAAAAAGAAAAAGAAATAAAAAGAAACAAGGAAGCAAGAAAGAAAGACAGAAAGAAAGAAAGAAAAAGAAAGAAAGAAAGAAAGAAGGAAAGAAAGAAAGAAAGAAAGAAAAAAAAAGAAAGAAAAAAGAAAGAATGAAAGAAAGAAAGAAAGAAGAAAGAAAGAAAGAAAAATAAGAAAGTAAAAAAGAAGAAAGAAAGAACAAAGAGAAAAGAAAGAAAGAAGAAAGAAAGAATGAAAGAAGAAAGAAGAAAGAAGAAAGAAGAAAGAAGAAAGAAAGAAGAAAGAAAGAAAGAAAGGAAAAAAGAAAGAAAGATAGAAAAAAAAGAAAGAAATAAGAAAGAAAGAAAGAAGGAAAAAAGAAAGAAAGAAAAAAGAAAGAAAAAAGAAAGAAAGAGTAAAGAAAGAAAGAAAGAAAAAGAAAGAAAGAAGAATAAAAAAAGAAAGAAAGAAAGAAAGAAAGAAAGAAAGAAAGGAAGAAGAAAAAAGGAAGAAGAAAGAAAGAAAAAAAGAAGAAAGAAAGAAAGAAAGAAGAAAGAAAGAAAACAGAAAGAAGAAAGAGAAAAGAAAGAAAGAAAGAAGAAAGAAAGGAAGAAAGAAAAAGAAAGATGAAAGAAAGAAAGAAGAAAGAAAGGAGAAAGAAAGAAAAAAGAAAGAAAGAAAGACAGAACGAAAGAACGAAATAAAGAAAGAAAAAAGAAAAAGAAAGAAAAAGAAACAAGGAAGAAAGAAAGACAGAAAGAAAGAAAGAAAGAAAGAAATAAAGAAAGAAAGTAAAAAAAAGAAAAAAAAAGGAAGAATGAAAAAAAGAAAGAAAAAAGAAAGAAAGAAAGAAAGAAAGAAAGAAAGAATGAAAGAAAGAAAGAAAGAAAAAAGGAAAGAAATAAAGAAAGAAAGTAAAAAAAGAAAGAAAAAAGGAAGAATGAAAGAAAGAAAGAAAAAAGAAAGAAAGAAAGAAAGAAAGAAAGAACAATACAAAAAGAGAAAGAAATAAGAGAGAAAGAAAGAAAGAAAAAAGAAAGAAAGAAAAAAGAAAGAAAGAAAGAAAGAAAAAAGACAGAAAGACAGAATGCGAAAAGAAAGAAAGAAGAAAGAAAGAAAGAAGAAAAAAGAAAGAAGAAAGAAAGAAAGAAGAAAAAAGAAAGAAAAAAGAAGAAAGAAAGAAAGAAAGAAAGGACAAGAGAAAAAGAGAAAGAAATAAGAAAGAAAGAAAGGAAGAAAGAAAGAAAAAAGAAAGAAAGACAGAAAGAAATACAGAAAGAAAGAAAGAAAAAAGAAGAAGAAAGAAAAAGAAACAAAGAAAGAAAGAAAGAAAGATAGAAAGAAAGACAGAAAAAAAGAAAGAAAGAAATCAAGAAAGAAAGAAAGAAAGAAAGAAAAAAGAAAGAAAGAAAGATAGCGAAAAGAAAGAAAGAAAGAAGAAAGAATGAAAGAAAGAAGAAAAAAGAAAGAAGAAAGAAAGAAAGAAGAAAGAATGAAAGAAAGAAAGAAAAAAGAAAAAGAAAGAAAGAAGAATAAAAAAAGAAAGAAAGAGAGGAAGAAGAAAGAAAGAAAGAAGAATAAAAAAAGAAGGAAAGAAAGAAGAAAGAAAGAAGAAAGAAAGAAAAAAGAAGGAAAGAAAGAAGAAAGAAGAAAGAAAGAAAGAAAGAAGAAAAAAAGAAAGAAGAAGAAGAAAGAAAGAAAGAAGAAAGAAAGAAAGAAAGAAAGAAAAAATAAATAAAGAAAGAAAGAAGTAAAGAAAGAAGAAAAAAGAAAGAAGAAAGAAAGAAAGAAAGAAGAAAGAGAAAGAAAGAAAGAAAGAAAGAAAGAAAAAAAGACAGAAAGCGAAAAGAAAGAAAGAATAAAGAAAGAAGAAAAAGAAAGAAGAAAGAAAGAAAGAAGAAAGAAAGAAAGAAAAAAAGAAGAAATTAAAAAAGAGGAAAGAAAGAAGGAAAGAAAGGAAGAAGAAAGAAAGAAAGAAAGAAAGAAAGAAAGAAAGAAAGAAAGAAAGAAAGAAAGAAAGAAGAAAGAAGAAAGAAATAAAGAAAGAAGAAAAAGAAAAGAAAGAAGAAAGAATGAAAGAAGAAAAAAGAAAGAAGAAAGAAAGAAAGAAGAAAGAAAGAAAGAAAGAAAAAATAAAGAAAGAAAAAAGAGAAAAAAGAAAGAAAGAAAAAAAGAAAAAAGAAAGAAAGAAAGAAAAAAGAAAGAAAGAATGACAGAAAATAAGAAAGAAAGCAGAAAAGAAAGAAAGAATTAAAGAAAGAGAGAAAGAAAGAAAAAAGGAAGAAAGAAAGGAAGAAAGAAAGAAAGAAGAAAGAAAGAAAGACAGAAAGAAAGAAAGAAAAAAGAAAAAAAATAAGAAAGAAAGAAAAAAGAAAGAAAAAAGAAAGAAAGAAAAAAGAAAGAAAGAAAGA
>JAVLUU010000257.1:55000-65000 GCA_032206185.1 Columba guinea
CTTTCTTTCTGTCTTTCTTTCTTTCTTCTTTCTTTGTTTCTTTCTTTTTTCTTTCTTCCTTTTTTTCTTCCTTTCTTTCTTTTTCTTTCTTTTTCTTTTTTCTTTCTTTCTTTCTGTCTTTCTTTCTGTTTTTTTTCTTTCTTTTTTCATTTTTTTTCATTCTTTCTTTCTTTCTATCTTTCTGTTTTTTATCTTTCCTTCTTTTTTCATTTTTTTCTTCTTTCTTTCTTCTTTTTTTCTTTCTTTCATTTTTCTTTCTTTTTTCTTTCTTTCTTCTTCTTTCTTCTTTCTATCTTTTTTCTTTCTTTCTTTTTTCTTTATTTTTTCTTTCTGTCTTTTCATTCTTTCTTTCTTTCTATATTTTTCTTTCTTTCTCTCTGTCTTTCTTTCTTTCTTTTTCTTTCTTTTTCTTTTTTCTTTATTTCTTTCTTTCTTTCTTTATTTCTCTCGTTCTTTCTTTATTTCTTTCTTTCTTCTTTCTTTCTGTCTTTCTTTCTTTCTCTCTGTCTTTCTTTCTTTTTCTTTCTTTTTCTTTTTTATTTCTTTCGTTCTGTCTTTCTTTCTTTCTTTCTGTCTTTCTTCTTTCTTTCTTCTTTCTTTCTTTCTGTCTTTTTCTTTCTTTCCTTCTTATTTCTTTCTTTCTTCTTTCTTTTTTCTTTTTTTATTTCTTTCTTTTTTCTTTCTTTCCTGTTTCTTTCTTTCTTCTTTCTTTCTTTTTTCTTTCTTTCTTTGTTTCTATATTTCTTTTTTTCTTTCTTTCTTTATTTCTTTTTTCTTTCTTTCCTTCTTTCTTCTTTCTTTCTTTCTTTCTTTATTTTTTCTTTCTTTCTTTTTTCTTTTTTCTTTTCTTTCTTTCTTTCTTTTTTCTTTTTTCCTTTTTTTTCTTTCTTTCTTTCTTTCTCTCTTTCTTTCTTTCTTTCTATCTTTTTCTTTCTTTTTCTTTTCTCTTTCTTTCTTTCTGTCTTTCTTTCTGTCTTTCTTTCTTTCTTTTTTATTTCTTTCTTTCTTACTTTCTTTTTGTTTCTTTCTTCCTTTCTTTCTTTTTTTACTTTCTTTCATTCTTTCTTTCTTCTTTTTTTCTTTCTTCTTTTTTTTCTTTCTTTCTTCTTTCTTTCTTTCTTTTCTTTTTTTTCCTTTCTTTCTTTCTTTCTTCTTTTTTTCTTTCTTCTTTTTTTTCTTTCTTTCTTCTTTCTTTTTTCTTTCTTTTTTCTTTCTTTCTTCTTTCTTTTTTTTCTTTCTTTTTTCTTTCTTTCTTCTTTCTTTCCTTCTTCTTTCTTTCTTTCTTCTTTTTTTTTCTTCTTTCTCACTTTCTTCTTTCTTTTCTCTTTCTTCTTTCTTTCTTTCTTTTTTCTTTCTTTCTTTCTTTCTTACTTCCTTGTTTCTTTCTTTCTTTTTTCTTTCTTTCTTTCTTCTTTTTTCTTTCTTCTTTTTTTCTTTCTTTCTTTCTTTCTGCCTTTCTTTCTATCAATCTTTCTTTCTTTCTTTCTTTCCTTCCTTTCTTTCTTTATGTCTTTCTTTCTTTCTTTCTTTTTCTTTCTTTTTCTTTTTTCTTTCTTTCTGTCTTTCTTTCTTTATTTCTTTTTTCTTTCTTTCTTTCTTTATTTCTTTCTTTCTAACTTTCCTTCTTTCTTTCTTTCTTTCTTTCTTCTTTCTTTCTTTCTTTTTTCTTTCTTTCTTTCTTTATTTATTCTTTATTTCTTTTTTTCTTTCTTTCTTTCTTTATTTCTTCTTTCTTTCTTTTTTCTTTCTTTCTTTCTTTATTTCTTTATTTCTTTCTTATTTCTTTCTTTCTTTCTTTCTTTCTTTTTTCTTTCTTTCTTTCTTTCTTTTTTCTTTCTTTTTTCTTTCCTTCTTTTCTTTCTTTCTTTCTTTTTTCCTTTCTTTCCTTCTTTTTTTTCTTTCTTTTTTTCTGTCTTTCTTTCTTTCTATCTTTCTTTTTCTTTCTTTTTCTTTTTTCTTTCTTTCTTTCTGTCTTTCTTTCTGTCTTTCTTTCTTTCTTTCCTTTCTTTCTTTCTTTCATTCTTTTTCTTTCTTTTTCTTTCTTTCTTTCTTTCCATCTTTCTTACTTTCTTTCTTCTTCCTTTCTTTCTTCTTTCTTTCTTTCTTTCTTTTTCATTCTTTTTCTTTTTTCTTTCTTTCTTTTCTTTCTTTCTTTTTTCTTTCTTTCCTATTTTCTTTCTTTCTTTCATTCTGTCTTTCTTTCTTTCTTTCTCTCTTTCTTTTTCTTTCTTTTTTTTTCTTTCTTTCTTTCTGTCTTTCTTTCTGTCTTTCTTTCTTTCTTTTTTCTGTATTTCTTTCTGTCTTTCTTTCTTTCTTTCTTTCTTTTTCTTACTTTCTTTCTTTTTCTTACTTTCTTTCTGTCTTTCTTTCTATCTTTCTACGTTTCTTTCTTTCTTTTTTCTTTCTTTCATTCTTTATTTCTTTATTTCTTTCTTATTTCTTTCTTTTTTTCTTTCTTTCTTCCTTTCTTTCTTTCTTTCTTTTTTCTTTCTTTCTTTCTTTCTTTCTTTCTTTCTTTCTTTTTTCCTTTCTTTCCTTCTTTTTCTTTCTTTCTTTCTGTCTTTCTTTCTTTCTTTCTTTCTATCTTTCTTTTTATTTCTTTTTCTTTTTTCTTTCTTTCTTTCTGTCATTCTTTCTGACTTTCTTTCTTTTTTCTTCTTTCTTTTTTCTTTCTTTCTTTCTTTCTATTTCTTTTTTTCTTTCTTTCTTTCTTTTTTCTTTCTTTCTTTATTTTTCTTTCTTTCTTTCCTTCTTTCTTTCTTGATTTCTTCTTTTTTTCTTTCTTCTTTTTTTCTTTCTTTCTTTCTTTCTTTTGTTTTTCTTTCTTTCTTTCTTTTTTCTTTCTTTCTTTCCTTCTTTCTTTCTTTTTTTTTTCTTTCTTCTTTCTTTTTTCTTTCTTTTTTCTTTCCTTCTTTCTTCTTTCTTTCTTTCTCTCTTTTTCTTTATTTCTGTCTTTCTTTCTCTCTTTCTTTCTTTCTTCATTTTTTCTTTCTTCTTTCTTTCTACAATTCTTTCGTTCTTTCTTTCTTTCCTTTCTTTCTTTCTTTCTTTCTTTGTTTTTCTTTCTATTTCTTTTTTCTTTCTTTCTGTCTTTCTTTCTGTCTTTCTTTCTTTTTCTTTCTTTCTTTCCTTCTTTCTTACTTTCTTTCTTAGTTCTTTCTTTCTTTCTTTTTTCTTTCTTTGTCTTTCTTTCTTTTTCTTTCTTTTTCTTTTTTCTTTCTTTCTTTCTTTCTTCATTCTTTCTTTTTTCTTTTTTTCCTTTCTTTCTTTCTTTCTTTTTTCTTTCTTTCCTTTTTTTCTTTCTTTCTTTCTTTCTGTCTTTCTTTCTGTCTTTCTTTCTTTCTTTCTGTCTTTCTTTCTATCTTTCTTTTTATTTCTTTTTCTTTTTTCTTTCTTTCTTTCTGTCTTTCTTTCTGTCTTTCTTTCTTTCTTCTTTCTTTCTTTCTTCTTTCTTTCTACAATTCTTCTTTCTTTCTTTCTTTCTTTCCTTTCTTTCTTTCTTTCTTTCTCTTTCTTTTTCTTTCTTTTTCTTTTTTCTTTATTTCTATCTTTCTTTCTGTCTTTCTCTCTTTCTTTCTGTCTTTCTTTCTTTTTTCTTTCTATCTTTCGTTCTTCTTTCTTTCCTTCTTTCTTGTTCTTTCTTTCTTTCTGCCTTTCTTTCTATCAGTCTTTCTTTCTTTCTTTCTTTCTTTATGTCTTTCTTTCTTTCTTTTTCTTTCTTTTTCATTTTTTTTCTTTCTGTCTTTCTATCTTTCTTTCTTTCTCTCTGTCCTTCTTTCTGTCTTTCTTTCTTTTTCCTTTCTATCTTTCTTTCTTTCTTTATTTCTTCTTTCTTTCTTTTTTCTTTCTTTCTTCTTTCTTGCTTTCTTTCTTCTTTGTTTCTTTCTTTCTTTCTTTCTATCTTTCTTTCTTTCTTTCTTTCTACCTTTCTTTCTTTCTTTCTTTATTTCTTCTTTCTTTCTTTTTTCTTTCTTTCTTTCTTTATTTCTTTATTTCTTTCTTATTTCTTTCTTTTTTCTTTCATCCTTTCTTTCTTATTTCTTTCTTTTTTTCTTTCTTTCTTCCTTTATTTCTTTCTTTCTTTTTTCTTTCTTTCTTTCTTTCTTTCTTTCTTTCTTTCTTTCTTTCTTTTTCTTTCTTTCTGTCTTTCTTTTTCTTTCTTTCTGTCTTTATTCTTTCTTTCTTTCTTCATTCTTTCTTTATTCTTTCTTTCTACAATTCTTTCTTTCTTTCTTTCTTTCCTATCTTTCTTTCTTTCTTTCTTTCTTTTTCTTTCTTTTTCTTTTTTCTTTCTTTCTTTCTGTCTTTCTTTCTGTCTTTCTTTCTTTCTTTTTTCTTTCTTTCTTTCTTTCTTTTTTCTTTCTTTTTTCTTTCCTTCTTTCTTTCTTTTTCTTTCTTTCTGTCTTTATTCTTTCTTTCTTTCTTCATTCTTTCTTTATTCTTTCTTTCTACAATTCTTTCTTTGTTTCTTTCTTTCCTATCTTTCTTTCTTTCTTTCTTTTTCTTTCTTTTTCTTTTTTCTTTCTTTCTGTCTTTCTTTCTGTCTTTCTTTCTTTTTCTTTCTTTCTTTCTTTCCTTCTTTCTTACTTTCTTTTTTTCTTCTTTCTTTCTTTCTTCCTTCTTTCTTTCTTTCTTTCTTTTTATTTCTTTTTCTTTTTTCTTTCTTTCTTTCTTCATTCTTTCTTTTTTCTTTCTTTCTTTTCTTTCTTTCTTACTTTTTTTCTTTCTTTCCTTTTTTTTTCTTTCTTTCTTTTGTCTTTCTTTCTTTCTTTCTATCTTTATTTTTCTTTTTTTTCTTTCTTTCTTTCTGTCTTTCTTTCTGTCTTTCTTTCTTTCTTTTTTCTTTCTTTCTTTCTTACTTTATTTTTGTTTCTTTCTTTTTTCTTTCTTTCTTTCTTCTTCTTTCCTTCTTTCTTTTTCTTTCTTTCTTTTTTCTTTCTTCCTTTCTTTCTGTCTTTTTTCTGTCTTTCTCTCTTTTTTCTTACTTTCTTTTTTTTTCCTTTCTTTCTTTCTTCTTTCTTTCTTTCTTTCCGTCTTTCTTTCTGTCTTTCTTTGTTCGTTCAATCTTATTTCTTTCTTTTTTCTTTCTTTCTTTTTTCTTTCTTTCTTTTTTTCTCTCTTTCTGTCTTACTTTCTAGTCTTTCTTTCTTTTTTCTTTCTTTCTTTATTCTTCTTTCTTTTTTCTTTCTTTTTTTCTTTCTTTCCTTTTTCTTTCTTTCTTCTTTCTTTCTTTCTTTTATCTTTCTTTCCTTTTTTCTTTCTTTCTTTATTTTTCTTTCTTTCGTTCTTCTTTCTTTATTTCTTTCTTTATTCTTTCTTTCCTTCTTTATTCTTTCTTTCTTTATTTCTTTTTCTTTCTTTCTTTCTGTATTTCTTTCTTTGTCTTTCTTTCTTTCTATCTTTTTTCTTCTTTCTTTCTTTTTCTTTTTTCTTTCTTTTATTCTGTCTTTCTTTCTGTCTTTCTTTCTTTTTTTCTTCTCTCTTTCTCTCTTTCTTTTTTTTTCTTTCCTTCTTTCTTTCTTTCGTTTTCATTCTTTCTTTCTTTCTGTCTTTCTTTCTGTCTTTCTTTCTTACATTCTTTCTTTTTCTTTCCTTCTTTCCTTCTGTCTTTCTGTCTTTCTTTCTTTCTTTTTTCTTTCTTTCTTTCCCTTTTCTTTCTTTTTTTCTTTTTTCTTTTTTCTTTCTTTCTTTTTTCTTTCTTTTTGTATTTCTTGCTTTCTTTTTCTTTCTTTTCTTTTTTATTTCTTTCTGTCTTTCTGTCTTTCTTTCTTTCTTCCTTATTTCTTTCTTTCTTCTTTCTTTCTTTTTTTTTATTTCTTTACTTTTTCTTTCTCTCTTTATTTCTTTCTTTTTCTTTCTTTCTTTCTGTCTTTCTTTCTTTCTATCATTCTTTCTTTCTTTCTTTGTTTTCCTTTTGTTCTTTCTTTCTGTCTTTCTTTCTTTCTTTTTTCTTTCTTTCTTTCTTTCTTCTTTCTTTATTTCTTTCTTTCTGTCTTTTTTGTCTTTCTTTCTTTCTTTCTCTTTCATTCTTTCTTTCTTTTTCATTCTTTCTTTCTTTCTTTCTTTCTTTCTTTCTTTCTTTCTTTCTTTTTCTTTCTTTCTATTTTTCTTTCTTTCTTTCTTTCTTTATTTCTTTCTTTCTTTCTTTTTCCTTTCTTCCTTTTTTCTTTCTTTCTTTTTCTTCTTTCTTTCTTTCATTTTTCTTTCTTTCTATCTTTTTCTTTCTTTCTATTTTCTGTCTTTCTTTCTTTTTCTTTCTTTATTTCTTTCAGTCTTTCTTTCTTTCTTTCATTCTTTATTCTTTCTTTTTCTTATTTTTTCTTTCTTTCTTTCTTTTTTTATTTCTTTCTTCTTTCTTTCTTTTTTTTCTTTCTTTATTTCTTTCTTATTTCTTTCTTTTTTGCTTCTTTCTTATTTCTTTCTTTTTTCTTTCTTCCTTTTTTCTATCTTTCTTTTTCTTTCTTTTTTTTTCTTTCTTTCTTTCTGTCTTTCTTTCTTTCTTTCTTTTTCTTTCTTTTTCTTTTTTCTTTCTTTTATTCTGACTTTCTGTCTTTCTTTCTTTCTTTTTTCTTTCTTTCTTTCTTTCTTCTTTCTTTCTTTCTTTCTGTCTTTTTTGTCTTTCTTTCTTTCTTTCTTTTTCATTCTTTCTTTCTGTCTTTCCTTCTGTATTTCTGTCTTTCTTTCTTTCTTTACCATTTCTTTCTTTTTTCTTTCTTTCTTTTTTCTTTTTTCTTTCTTTCTTTCTTCCTTCTTTCTTTCTTTTTTCTTTCTTTCTTTTTTCTTTCTTTCTTTCTTTCTTCTTTTTTTCTTTCTTCTTTCTTTCTGGCTCTCTTTCTTTTATCCTTTTTCTTTCTTTCTTTTCCTTTTTTCTTTCTGTCTTTATTTCTTTTTCTTTTTTCTTTCTTTCCATCTTTCTTTCTTTCTATCTTCTTTCTTTTTTTTCTTTCTCTCTGTCTTTCTTTCTGTCTTTCTTTCTTTAATTCTTTTTTCTTTCTTTCTTTCTTTCTTTCTTTCTTTCTTTCTTTCTTTCTTTCCTCTTTCTTTCTTTTCTTCTTTCTTTATTTCTTTCTTTTTCTTTCTTTCTTTTTCCTTCTTTTTTTTCTTTCTTTCTTTCTTTCTTTCTTCTTTCTTTCTTTCTTTTTCTTTCTTTCTTTTTTCTTTCTTTCTTTCTACTTTCTTTATTCTTTCTTTCTTTTATCTTTTTTGTTTCTTTCTTTCTTTTCCTTTTTTCTTTCTTTCTGTGTTTCTTTCTTTCTTTCTTAATTTCTTTTTCTTTCTTTCTTATTTCTTTCTTTCTTTCTTTCATCTTTCTTTCTTTCTCTCTTTGTTTTTTATTTCTTTCTTTCTTTATTTCTTTCTTTCTTCTTTCTTTCTTTTTTTCTTTCTCTCTTACTTTCTTTCTTTCTTTCTTTCATTCTTTTTTCTTTCTTTCTTTCTTTTCTTTCTGTCTTTATTTCTTTCTTTCTTTTTCTTTATTTTTCTTTTTTCTTTCTTTCTTTCTGTCTTTCTTTCTTTCTTTTACTTTCTTTCTTTCTGTCTTTCTTTCTATCTTTCTTTCTTTCTTTTTCTTTCTTCTTTTTTCTTTGTTTATTTCTGTCTTTATTTCTTTCTTTCTTTCTTTTTTCTTTCTTTCTTTCTTAATTCTTTCTTTCTTTCTTTCTTTCATTTTCTTTCTTTCTTTCTTTCTTTTTTTTTCTTCCTTTCTTTCTTTCTTTTTTCTTTCATTCTTCTTTCTTTCTTTCTGTCTTCTTTCTTTCTTTCTTTGTGTCTTTCTTTCTGTCTTTCTTTCTTTCTTCTTTCTTTCTTTTTCTTTCTTTCTTTCATTCTTATTTCTTTCTTCTTTCTTTCTTTCTTTCTTTTTCTTTCTTTCTTTGTTTCTTTTTCTTTTTTTCTTTCTTTATGTTTTCTTTCTGTCTTTCTTTCTTTCTTTCTTTCTTCTTTCTTTCTTTCTTTTTCTTTCTTTCTTTTATCTTTCTCTCTTTCTTTCTGTCTTTCTTTCTTTATTCTTTCTTTCTTTTATCCTTTTTCTTTCTTTCTTTCTTTTCCTTCTTTCTTTCTTTCTGTCTTCCCTTCTTTCTTTCTTTCTTTCTTCTTTCTTTTTTTCATTCATTCTTCCTTTCTTTTTCTTCTTTCTTTCTTGCTTTCTCTCTGTCTTTCTCTCTTTCTTTCTTTCTTATTTCTTTCTTTCTTTCTTCGTTCTTTCTTTTTTCTTTCTTTCTTTCTTTCTTCCTTCCTTTCATTCTTCTTTCTTTCTTTCTTATTCTTTTTTCTTTCTTTCTGTCTGTCTTTCTTTCTTTCTTTCTTCTTTTTTTCATTCTTTCTTTTTCATTCTTTTTTCTTTCTTTCTTTCTTTCTGTCTTTCTTTCTTTTTTCTTAATTTCTTTTTTCTTCCTTTCTTTCTTTCTTTTTCTTTCTTTTTCTTTTTTCTTTCTATTTTCTGTCTTTCTTTCTGTCTTTATTTCTTTCTTTCTTTTTTCTTTCTTTCTTTTCTCTTTCTTCCTTTCTTTCTTTCTTTTTCTTTCTTTCTTTCTGTCTTTCTGTCATTCTTTCTTTCTTTTTCTTTCTTTCTTTCTCTCTTCCTTTCTGTCTTTCTTTATTTTTCTTTCTTCATCTTTTCTTTCTTTCTTTTTTCTTTCTTTCTTTCTTTCTTTTTTTCTCTTTCTGTCTTTCTTTCTAGTCTTTCTTTTTTTCTTTCTTTCTTTTTTCTTTCTTTCTCTTTTCTTTCTTTCCTTCTTTCTTTCTTTTTTTTCTTTCTTTCTTTCTGTCTTTCTTTCTTTCTTTCTTCTTTCTTTCTCTTTCTTTCTTTCTTTTTTTCTTTCATTTCTTTTTTCTTTATATCTTTCTTTCGTTCTGTCTTTCTTTCTTTCTTTTTCTTTCTTTCTTTCTTTCTTTCTTTCTTTCCTTCTTTCTTTCTTTTTTTTTCTTTCTTTTTTTTTCTTTCATTTCTTTTTTCTTTCTTTTTTCTGTCTTTCTTTCCGTCTTTCTTTATTTATTTTTCTTTCTTTCTTTCTTTCTTTCTTTGTTTCTTTCTTCTTTCTTTCTTCCTTCTTTCTTTCTTCTTTCTTTCTTTCTTTCTTTCTTCTTTCTTTCTTTTTTCTCTCTTTCTTTCTTTCTTTCAATCTTTCTTTTTTATTTCTTTCTTTCTTTCTTCCTTTCTTTCTTTCTTTTTTCTTTCTTTCTTTCTTTTTTCTTTCTTTTTTCTTTCTTTCTTCTTTCTTTCTTGCTTTCTGTCTTTCTTTCTTATTCTTTCTTTTTCTTTTTTCTTTCTTTCTTCCTTTCTTTCTTTTTCTTTCTTTCTTTCTTTTTCATCTTTCTTTTTTTCTTTCTTTCTCTTTCTTTCTTTCTTTATTTTTCTTTCTTTCTTGTCTTTCTTTCTTCTTTCTTTTTTTCTTCCTTTCTTTCTTTTTTCTTTCTTTCTTTTTTCTTTCTTTCTTTCTCTCTTTCTTTCTTATTTTTTTCTTTCTTTCTTTCTTTTTTCTTTCTTTCTTTCTTTTTCTTTCTTTCTTTCTTTTTATTTCTTTTTCCTTTTTCTTTCTTTCTGTCTCTCTTTCTGTCTTTCTTTCTTTTTCCTTTCTTTCTTCCTTTCTTTCTTTTCTCTTTCTTCTTTCTTTCTTTCTTTTTTCTTTCTTCTTTCTATTTTTTCTTTCTTTCTTTCTTTTTTCTTTCTTTCTTTCTTTTGCCTTCTTTCTTTCTTTCTTATTTCTTTCTTTCTTCATTCTTTCTGTCTGTCTTTCTTTTTTCTTTCTTTCCCTTTTCTTTCTTACTTTCTTTCTTTCTTCTTTCTTTCTTTCTTTCTTTCTTTCGTTTTCTTTCTTTCTTTCTTATTTCCTTATTTCTTCTTTCTTTTTTTAATTTCTTTCTTTCTTTTTTCTTTCTGTATTACTTTCTTCTGTTTTTCTTTCTGTCTTTCTTGCTTTCCTTTTTCTTTCTTTCTTTCTTTTTATTTCTTTTTCCTCTTTCTTTCTTTCTGTCACTCTTTCTGTCTTTTTTTCTTTTTCCT
>JAVLUU010000257.1:70000-72500 GCA_032206185.1 Columba guinea
TCTTTCTTTCTTTCTTTCTTTTTTCTTTCTTTCTCTCTTTCTTTCTTTTTTCTTTCTTTCTTTCTTTCTTTCTTCTTTCTTTCTTTCTTCTTTCTTTCTTTTTTCTCTCTTTCTTTCTTTATTTCTTTCTTATTTCTTTCTTTTTTCATACTTTCTTTCTTTCTTTCTTCTTTCTTTCTTTCTTCTTTCTTTCTTTTTTCTCTCTTTCTTTCTTTATTTCTTTCTTCTTTATTTCTTTTTTCTTTCTCTCTTTCTTTCTTTTTTCTTTGTTTCTAGTCTTTCTTTCTTTCTTTCTTTCTTTTTTCTTACTTTCTTTTATCTTCCTTTCTTTCGTTCTTCTTCTTTCTTTATTTCTGTCTTTCTTTCTGTCTTTCTTTGTTTCTTCATTCTTATTTCTTTCTTTTTTCATTCTTTCTTTTTTCCACTCTTTCTGTCTTTCTTTCTAGTCCTTCTTTCTTTTTAATTTATTTCTTTTTTGTTTCTTTCTTCTTTCTTTCTTTTTTACCTTCTTTCTTTTTTCTTTCTTTCTTTCTTTCTTTTTTTCTTTCTTTCTTCTCTCTTTATTTCTTTCTTTATTCTTTATTTCCTTCTTTCTTCTTTCTTTCTTTCTGTTTTCTTTCTTTCAGTCTTTCTTTCTGTCTTTCTTTCATTATTCTTACTTCTTCTTTCTTTCTTTCTTCTTTCTTTCTTTTTTCATTCTTTCTTTCTTTCTTTTTTCTTTCTTTCTTTCTTTCTTTTTTCTTTCTTTTTTCTTTCTTTTATCTTTATTTCTTTCTTTCTTTCTTTCTTTTATCTTTCTTTCTTTCTTTCTTTTTTCTTTCTTTCTTTCTTTTTTTCTTTCTTTCCTTCCTACGTTCTTGCTTTCTTTCTTTTTTCTTTCTTACTTTCTTTCTTCATTTTTTTTCTTTCTTTCTTTCTTTTTAATTTCTTTCTTTCTTTTTTCTTTCTTTCTTTCTTTTTTCTTTCTTTCTTTCTTTATTTCTTTCTTTCTATCTTTGTTTCTTTCTTTCTTTCTTTCTTTCCTACGTACTTGCTTTCTTTCTTTTTCTTCGTTTCTTTCTTTTTTCTTTCTTTCTTTCTTTTTTCTTTCTTTCTTTCTTCCTTTCTTTTTTCTTTCTTTCTATTCTTTTTAATTTCTTTCTTTCTTTCTTTCTTTCTATATTTGTTTCCTACTTTCTTTCAGTCTTTCCTACGTTTTTTCTTTCTTTCTTTTTTCTTTCTTTCTTTCTTTCCTACGTTATTTCTTTCTTTCTTTCTTTTTTCTTTCTTTCTTTCATTCTTTCTTTCTTTATTATTTTTTCTTTCTTTCGTTCTTTCTTTCTTTTTTCTTTCTTTCTTTCTATCTTTGTTTCTTTCTTTCTTTATTTCTTTCTTTCTTTCCTACGTTTTTGCTTTCTTTCTTTTTTCTTTCTTTCTTTCTTTCTTTTTTCTTTCTTTCTTTCTTTCTTTTTTCTTTCTTTCTTTCTTTTTTCTTTCTTTCTTTCTTTCTTTCTCTCTTTTTTCTATCTTTCTTTCCTTCTTTTTAATTTCTTTCTTTCTTTCTTTTTTCTTTCTTTCTTTCTTATTAATTTCTTTCTTTCTTTCTTTCTTTCTTTCTTTCTTTCCTACGTTCTTTCTTTCTTTCCTACGTTCTTTCTTTCTTTCTTTTTTCTTTCTTTCTTTCTTTTTAATTTCTTTCTTTCTTTCTTTCTTTCTTTCTTTCTTTCTTTCCTACATTCTTTCTTTCTTTCTTTTTTCTTTCTTTCTTCATTCTTTCTTTCCTACGTTTTCTTTCTTTCTTTTTCCTTTCTTTCTTCTTTCTTTCTTTCTTTTCGCTTTCTTTCTTTCTTTCTTTTATCTTTCTTTCTTTCTTTCTTTTTAATTTCTTTCTTTCTTTCTTTCTTTCTATCTTTGTTTCTTTCTTTCTTTCTTTCTTTCTTTCCTACGTTCTTTCTTTTTTCTTTCTTTCTTTCTTTTTTCTTCTTTCTTTCTTTTTAATTTCTTTCTTTCTTTCTTTCTTTCTTTCTATCTTTTCTTTCTTACTTTCTTTCATTCTTTCCTACGTTCTTTCTTTCTTTTTTCTTTCTTTCTTTCTTTCTTTCTTTCTTTCCTTCTTTCCTACGTTCTTTCTTTTTTTCTTTCTTTCCTCTTTCTTTCTTTATTTCCTACGTTCTTCTTTCTTTCTTTCTTTTTTCTTTCTTTCTTTCTTTCTTTCTTTTTTCTTTCTTTCTTTCTATCTTTGTTTGTTTGTTTGTTTGTTTCTTTCTTTCTTTCTTTCCTACGTTCTTGCTTTCTTTCTTTTTTCTTTCTATCTTTCTTTCTTTTTTCTTTCTTTCTTTCTTTTTAATTTCTTTCTTCCTTTCTTTCTTTCTTTCCTACGTTCTTTCTTTCTTTCCTACGTTCTTTCTTTCTTTCTTTCTTTCTTTCTTCTTTCTTTCTTTCTTTCTTTTTTCTTTCTTTCTTTCTTTCTTTTCTCTTCTTTCTTTCTTTTTAATTTCTTTCTTTCTTTCTTTCTTTCTTT
>JAVLUU010000257.1:200000-207500 GCA_032206185.1 Columba guinea
TCTTTCTGTCTTTCTTTTTCTTTCTTTTTCTTTTTTCTTTCTTTCTTTCTGTCTTTCTTTCTTCTTTCTTTCTTTATCTTTCTTTCTTTCTGTCTTTCTTTCTTTCTTTCTTTATCTTTTCTTTCTTTTTTCTTTCTTTCTGTTTTCTTTTATCTTTCTAACTTTTCCTTTCTTTCTTTCTTTCTTTCAGTCTTTCTTTCTTTTTTCTTTCTTTCTTTCTTTCTTTCTTTCTTTCTTTCTTTTTCTCTCTTTCTTCCTGTTTGTCTTTCTTTCTTCTTTCTTTCTTTCTTTTTCTTTCTTTTTCTTTTTTCTTTCTTTCTTTCTGTCTTTCTTTCCTTCTTTTTTATTTCTATCTTTCTTGTTCTTACTTTCTGTCTTTCTTTCTTTTTCTTTCTTTCTTTCCTTCTTTCTTTTTCCTTCTTTCTTTCTTTCTTCTTTCTTTCTTTCTTCTTTCTTTCTTTCTTTCTGTCTGTCTTTCTTTTTTCTTTCTTTCTGTTTTCTTTCTTTCTTTCTTTCTTCTTTCTTTCTTTCTTTCTTTTTCTTTTTTTCTTTCTTATTTCTTTATTTCTTCTTTCTTTTTTTCTTTCTTTCTTTTTTCTTTCTTTATTTATTTCTTCTGTCTTTCTTTTTGTCTTTCTTTCTTTCCTTTTTCTTTCTTTCTTTCTTTCTTACTTTCTTTCTTATTTCTTTCTTTCTTTCTTTTTTTCTTTCTTTCTATATTTCATTCTTTCTTTTTCTTTCTTTTCTTTTTTTCTTTCTTTCTTTCTGTCTTTCTGTCTTTCTTTCCTTCTTTTTTATTTCTATCTTTCTTGTTCTTACTTTCTGTCTTTCTTTCTTTTTCTTTCTTTCTTTCTTTCCTTCTTTCTTACTTTCTTTCTTTCCTCTTTCTTTCTTTCTTTCTTCTTTCTTTCTGTCTTTCTTTTTCTTTCTTTTTCTTTTTTCTTTCTTTCTGTCTTTCTTTCTTCTTTCTTTCTTTATCTTTCTTTCTTTCTGTCTTTCTTTCTTTCTTTCTTTATCTTTTCTTTCTTTTTTCTTTCTTTCTTTTTTCTTTTATCTTTCTAACTTTTCCTTTCTTTCTTTCTTTCTTTCAGTCTTTCTTTCTTTTTTCTTTCTTTCTTTCTTTCTTTCTTTCTTTCTTTCTTTCTTTCTTTCTTTTTCTCTCTTTCTTCCTGTTTGTCTTTCTTTCTTCTTTCTTTCTTTCTTTTTCTTTCTTTTTCTTTTTTCTTTCTTTCTTTCTGTCTTTCTTTCTTTCTTTTTTCTTTCTTTCTGTCTTTCTTCTTTCTTTATTTCTTTCTTTCTTTTTTCTTTCTTTCTTTCTTTCTTTTTCTTTCTTTCTTTTTCTTTCTTTTTTCTTTCTTTCTTTCTCTTTTCTTTCTTTATTCTTTCTTTCTTTGTTCTTTCTTTCTTTCTTCCTTTTTCTTTTTCTTTTTTCTTTCTTTCTTTCTGTCTTTCTGACTTTCTTTCTTTCTTTTTTCTTTCTTTCTTTCTTTCTTTCATCTTTCTTACTTTCTTTCTTTCTTTCTTCTTTCTTACTTTCTTTCTTTTTTCTTTCTTTCTGTCTTTCATTCTTTCTTTTTCTTTCTTTTTCTTTTTTCTTTCTTTCTTTCTGTCTTTCTTTCTGTCTTTCTTTCATTCTTTTTTCTTTCTATCTTTCTTGTTCTTTCTTTCTGTCTTTCTTTTTCTTTCTTTTTCTTTTTTCTTTCTTTCTTTCTTTTTTCTTTTATCTTTCAAACTTTTCCTTTCTTTCTTTCTTTCTTTCTGTATTTCTTTCTTACTTTCTTTTTTCTTTCTTTCTTTCTTTCTTTTTCTTTCTTTCTTTCTTTCTGTCTTTCTTTCTTTCTTTCTTTTTCTTTCTTTTTCTTTTTTCTTTCTTTCTTTCTGTCTTTCTTTTTTCTTTCTTTCTTTCTTCTTTCTTCTTTCTTTCTTTTTTCATTCTTTCTTTCTTTTTCTTTCTTCCTTTGTTTCTTTTTTCTTTCTTTCTTTCTTCTTCATTCATTTTCTTTCTTCTTTCTTTCTTTCTTTCTTCTTTCTTTCTTTTTTCTTCTTTCTTACTTTTTTCTTTCTTCTTTCTTTCTGTCTTTCTTTCTTCCTTTCTTTTTTCTTTCTTCTTTCTTGCTTTCCTTCTTTCTTTCTTTCTTTTTTTTCTTTCTTTCTTTCTTTTTTCTTTTTTACTTTTTTTTTCTTTCTTTCTTTCTTTTTTCTTTCTTCCTTTCTTCTTTCTTTCTTTCTTTTTAATTTCTTTCTTTCTTTTTTCTTTCTTTCTTTCTTTTTTCATTCTTTCTTTCTTTCTTTCTTTCTATCTTTGTTTCTTTCTTTCTTTTTTCTTTCTTTCTTTCTCTCTTTCTTTCTTTTTTCTTTCTTTCTGTCTCTCTTTCTGTCTTTCTTTTTTCTTTCTTTCTTTCTTTCTTTCTTTCTTTTATCTTTCTTCTTTCTTTCTTTCTTTTTTCTTTCTTCTTTCTATTTTTTTTTCTTTCCTTTTTTTCTTTCTTTCTTTCTTTCTTTTTCCTTCTTTCTTTCTTATTTCTTTCTTCTTTCTTTCTTTCTTTCTGTCTGTCTTTCTTTTTTCTTTCTTTCCCTTTTCTTTCTTACTTTCTTTCTTCTTTCTTTCTTTCTTTCTTTTTCTTTCTTTCTGTCTTTCATTCTTTCTTTTTCTTTCTTTTATTTCTTTCTTTCTGTCTTTCTTTCTGACTTTCTTTCTTTCTTTCTTCTTTCTTTCTTTCTTTCTTTTTTATTTCTTTTTGTCTTTCATTCTTTCTTTCTTTGTCTTTCTTTCTTTCTTATGTCTTTCTTTCTTCTTTTTTTTTCTTTCTTTTTTCTTTCTTTCTTTCTCTCTTTCATTCTTTCTTTTTTCTTTCTATCTTTCTTTTTCTTTCTTTCTTTTTTTTCATGTCTTTTTTCTTTCTTTCTTTCTGTCTTTCTTTCTGTCTTTCTTTCTTTCTTTCTTTCTTTCTTTTTCTTTCTTTCTTTCTTTCTTTCTTTCTCCTTTCTTTCTTCTCTCTTTCTTTCTTCTTTCTTTTTTCTTTCTTTCTTTGTTTCTTTCTTTCTTTCTTTCTTCTTTCTTTCTTTTTTCTCTCTTTCTTTCTTTCTTTTTTCTTTATTTTTTCTTTCTTTCTTTCTTTCTTTTTTCTTTATTTCTTTTTTTTTCTTTCTTTTTTCTTTCTTTCTTCTTTCTTTCTTCTTTCTTTCTTCTTTCATTCTTTCTTTCTTTTTCCTTCTTTTTCTTTTTTCTTTCTTTCTTTCTTTTTCTTTCTTGTTTCTTTCTTTCCTTTTATTTCTTTCTCTCTTTTTTCTTTCTTCTTTCTTTCTTTTCCTTTTTTCTTTCTTTCTGTCTTTCTTTCTGTCTTTCTTTCTTTCTTCTTTCTTTTTTTTCTATCTTTCTTTTCTTTCTTTCTTTCTTTCTGTCTTTTTCTTTCTTTCTTTCTCTCTTTCTTTCTATCTTTCTTTCTTACTTTTCCTTACTTTCTTTCTTTCTTTCTTTTTTCCGTTTTTCTTTCTTTCTTTCTTTTTCTTACTTTTTTCTTTTATTCTTTTTTATTTCTTCTTTTTTCTTTCTTTCTTTCTTTTGTTTTTTCTTTCTTTCTTTCTTCTTTCTTTCTTTCTTTCTTTTTTCTTTCTTTCTTTCTTTCTATGTCTTTCATTCTTTCTTTATTTATTCCTTTTTTCCTTTCTTTCTTTCTTTTTTCTTTCTTTTTTTCTATCTTTCTATCTTTCTTTCTCCCTTTCTTTCTTTATTTCTTTTTTCTTTCTTTCTTTCTTTCTTTCTTTTTTCTTTCTTTCTTACTTTCTTTCTTTTTACTTTTTTCTTAATTTCTTTCTTTTTCTTTCTTTCTTTCTTTCTTTCCTTCTTTCTTTCTTTCTTTTTTCTTTCTTTCTTTTTTCTTTCTTTCTTTCTTCTTTCTTCTTTCTTTTTTCTTCATTCTTTCTTTCTGTCTTTCTTTCCGTCTTTCCTTCTTTCTTTCTTTCTTTCTTCTTTCTTTCTTTCTTCTTTCTTTCTTTTTTCTTTCTTTCTTTTTTTTCTCTCTTTCTTTCTTTCTTCCTGTCTTTCTTTCTTTATTTATTTAATCTTTCTTTCTTTCTTTTTTCTTTCTTTATTTCTATCTTTCTTTTTTCTTTATTTCTTTCTTTTTTCTTTCTTTCTTCTTTCTTTCTTTCTATTCTCTTCTTTCTTTCTTTCTTTTTACTTTCTTCTTTCTTTCTTTCTTTCTTTCTGTCTTTCTTTTTCTTTTTCTTTCTTTTTCTTTTTTTTTCTTTCTTTCTGTCTTTCTGTCTTTCTTTCTTTCTTTGTTTTTTCTTCCTTTCTTTCTTTCTTTCTTCTTTCTTTCTTTCTTTCTTTTTTCTTTCTTTCTTCCTTTCTTTGTTTTTCTTTCATTCTTTCTTTCTTTCTTTCTTTCTTTTTCTTTCTTTCTTTATTTCTTATGTCTTTCTTTCTTCTTTCTTTTTTTTTCTTTCTTTCTTTCTTTCTTTTTTCTTTCTTTCTTTGTCTTGTTTCTTTCTGTCTTTCTTTATTTTTTCTTTCTTTATTTCTTTTTTCTTTCTTTCTTTCTTTCTTTCTTTTTTCTTTTTTTCTTTCTTTCTTTTTTCTTTTTTCTTTCTTATTTCTTTCTTTTTTTTTCTTTCCTTTCTTTCTTTCTTTCTTTTTTCTTTCTTTCTTTCTTTTTCTTTCTTTCTCTCTTTTTATTTCTTTTTCTTTTTTCTTTCTTTCTGTCTCTCTTTCTGTCTTTCTTCCTTTCTTTCTTTTTTCTTTCTTTCTTTCTTTTTTCTTTCTTCTTTCTTTCTTTATTTCTTTCTTTATCTTTCTTTCTTATTTCTTTCTTTCTTCTTTCTTTTTTTTCTTTTATTCTTTCCTTTTTTTCTTTCTTTCTTTCTTTCTTTTTTTCTTTCTTCTTTCTTTCTTTCTGTCTTACTTTCTTCTTTCTTGCTTTCTTTGTTTTTCTTTCTTTCTTTCTTTCTTTCTGTCTTTCTTTCTGTCTTCCTTTCTTTCTTTTTTCTTTCTTTCTTTCCCTTCTCCTTCTTTTTTTCTTTCTTTTTTGTTTTTCTTTTTTCATCTTTCTTTTTTCCTTCTTTCTTTCTTTCTTTCTTCTTTCTTTCTTTCTTTTTACTTTCTTCTTTCTATTTTTTTCTTTCTTTCTTTCTTTCTTTTTTCTTTCTTCTTTCTTTCTTTCTTTCTTCCTTTTTCCTTCATTCGTTCTTTCTTATTTCTTTCTTTCTTCTTTCCTTTTTTTCTTTCTTTCTTACTTTCATTTTCCTTTCTTTCTTTCTTTCTTCTTCTTTCATTCTTTCTTTCTTTATTTCTGTCTTTCTTTTTTCTTTCTTTCTTTCCTCTTTCTTTCTTTCTTTTTTCTTACTTCTTTCTTTCTTTCTTTCTTTCTTTATTCCTTTCTTTTTTCTTTCTTTCTTTCTTTCTTCTCTCTTTCTTTCTTTCTGTCTTTCTTTCTTTTTTCTTTCTTTCTTTCTGTCTTTCTGTCTTTCTTTGTTCTTTCATTCTTATTTCTTTCTTCTTTCTTTCTTTCTATTTTCTATCTATCCTTTTTTCTCTCTTTCTGTCTTTCTTTATCGTCTTTCTTTCTTTTTTCTTTCTTTTTTCTTTCTTTCTTTTTTCTTTCTTTCTTCTTTCTTTCTTTCTTTTTTCTTTTATCTTTCTAACTTTTCCTTTCTTTCTTTCTTTCTTTCTTTTTCTTTCTTTCTTTTTTCTTTCTTTCTTTCTGTCTTTCTTTCTGTCTTTCTTTCTTTTTTCTTACTTTCTTTTTACTTCCTTTCTTTCGTTCTTCTTTCTTTCTTTCTGTCTCTCATTCTGTCTTTCTTTGTTTTTTCATTCTTATTTCTCTCTTTTTTCTTTCTTTCTTTTTTCCTCTATTTCTGTCTTTCTTTCTAGTCTTTCTTTCTTTTTTATTTCTTTCTTCATTCTTTCTTTCTTTTTTCTTTCTTTCTTTCTTTCTTTCTTTCTTATTTCTTTCTTTCTTCTTTTTTTTTCTTTCTTTCTTTCTTTCTTCTTTCTCTCTGTCTTTCTTTCTGTCTTTCTTTCTTTCTTTCTTTTTCTTTCTTTATTTCTTTCTTTCTTTCTTTCTGCTTTCTTTCTTCTCTCTTTCTTTCTTTTTTCTTTCTTTCTTTTTTCTTTCTTTCTTTCTTTCTTCTTTCTTTCTTTTTTTTCTCCTTTTTTTTCTTTCTTTCTGTCTTTCTTTCTTTCTTTTATCTTTCTTTCTTTTTTCTTTCTTTCTTTCTTTCATTTCCTTTCTTTTTTTCTTTCTTTCTTTCTGTCTTTCTGCCTTTCTTTCTTTCTTTCTTTCTTCTTTCTTTCTTTTCTCTTTCTTCTTTCTTTCTTTTTTCTTTCTTTCTTTCTGTCTTTCTGTCTTTCTTTCTTTGTTTCTTTTTCTTTCTTTCTTTGTTTCTTTTTCTTTCTTTCATTCTTTCTTTTTTCTTTCTTTCTTTTTTCTTTCTTTTATCTTTCTTTCTTCTTTCTTTCTTTCTTCTTTCTTTCTTTCCTTCTTTTTCTTTTTTCTTTTTTCTTTCATTCTTTTTCTTTCTTCTTTCTTTCTTTGGTTTTATTTCTTTCTTTCTTATTTCTTTCTTTCTTTTTTCTTTCTCTCTTTTTTCTTTCTTTCTTTTTTCTTTCTTTTTTTCTTTCTTTCCTTTTTCTTTCTTTCTTTCTTTCTTTCTTTCTTTCTTTTTAATTTCTTTCTTTCTTTTTTCTTTCTTTCTTTCTTTCTTTTTTCTTTCTTTCTTTCTTTCTTTTTACTTTCTTTCTTTCTTTTTTCTTTCTTTCTATGTTTCTTTTTTCTTTCTTTCTTTCTTTCTTTTTCCTTCGTTCTTTCTTTTTAATTTCTTTCTTTCATTCATTTTCTTTCTTTCTTTTTTCTTTCTTTCTTTCTTTCCTACGTTCTTTCTTTCTTTCTTTTTTCTTTCTTTCTTTCTTTATTACTTTTTTCTTTCTTTCTTTCTTTTTTATATCTTTCTTTTTTTTTCTTTCTTTCTTTCTTTCTTTCTTTCTTTCTTTCCTACGTTCTTGCTTTCTTTCTTTGTTTCTTTCTTTCTTTCTTTCTTTCCTACGTTCTTGCTTTCTTTCTTTTTTCTTTCTTTCTTTTTTCTTTCTTTCTTTCTTTTTTCTTTCTTTCTTTCTTTCTTTTTTCTTCTTTCTTTCTTTTTAATTTCTTTCTTACTTTCTTTCTATCTTTCTTTCTTACTTTCTTTCTTTCTTTACTACGTTCTTTCTTTCTTTCTTCTTACTTTCTTTCTTTCTTTTTTCTGTAATTCTTTCTTTTTTCTTTTATTTCTTTCTTTCTTTTTAATTTCTTTCTTTCTTATTTCTTTCTTTCTTTCTTTTTTCTTTCTTTCTTTCTTTCTTTTTAATTTCTTTCTTTCTTTCCTTCTTTCTTTCTTTCTTTCCTACGTTCTTTCTTTCTTTCTTTCTTTTTTCCTTCTTTCTTTCTTTCTTTCTTCTTTCCTTCTTTCTTTTTAATTTCTTTCATTCTTTTTTCTTTCTTTCTTTTTTTTTCTTTCTTTCTT
>JAVLUU010000257.1:212500-215000 GCA_032206185.1 Columba guinea
TTTTTCTTTCTTTATTTCTTTCTTTCTTTCCTTCTTTCTTTCTTTCTTTTTTCTTTCTTTCTATCTTTTTTCTTTCTTTCGTTCTTCTTTCTTCTTTCTTTTTTCTTCATTCTTTCTTTCTGTCTTTCTTTCCGTCTTTCCTTCTTTCATTCTTTCTTTCTTCTTTCTTTCTTTCTTTCTTCTTTCTTTCTTTTTTCTTTCTTTCTTTGGTTCTATCTTTCTTTCTTTCTTCTTTCTTTCTTTTTTTTCTCTCTTTCTTTCTTTCTTCCTGTCTTTCTTTCTTTATTTATTTAATCTTTCTTTCTTTCTTTTTTCTTTCTTTATTTCTATCTTTCTTTTTTCTTTATTTCTTTCTTTTTTCTTTCTTTCTTCTTTCTCTCTTTCTATTCTCTTTTTTCTTTCTTTCTTTTTACTTTCTTCTTTCTTTCTTTCTTTCTTTCTGTCTTTCTTTTTCTTTTTCTTTCTTTTTCTTTTTTTTTCTTTCTTTCTGTCTTTCTGTCTTTCTTTCTTTCTTTGTTTTTTCTTCCTTTCTTTCTTTCTTTCTTCTTTCTTTCTTTCTTTCTTTTTTCTTTCTTTCTTCCTTTCTTTGTTTTTCTTTCTTTCTTTCTTTCTTTCTTTCTTTCTTTCTTTCTTTTTCTTTCTTTCTTTATTTCTTATGTCTTTCTTTCTTCTTTCTTTTTTTTTCTTTCTTTCTTTCTTTCTTTTTTCTTTCTTTCTTTGTCTTCTTTCTTTCTGTCTTTCTTTATTTTTTCTTTCTTTATTTCTTTTTTCTTTCTTTCTTTCTATTTTCTTTCTTTCTTTCTTTCTTTTTTCTTTTTTCTTTCTTATTTCTTTCTTTTTTCTTTCTTTCCTTTCTTTCTTTCTTTCTTTTTTCTTTCTTTCTTTTTCTTTCTTTCTCTCTTTTTATTTCTTTTTCTTTTTTCTTTCTTTCTGTCTCTCTTTCTGTCTTTCTTCCTTTCTTTCTTTTTTCTTTCTTTCTTTCTTTTTTCTTTCTTTCTTTCTTTTTTCTTTCTTCTTTCTTTCTTTATTTCTTTCTTTATCTTTCTTTCTTATTTCTTTCTTTCTTCTTTCTTTTTTTCTTTTTTTCTTTCCTTTTTTTCTTTCTTTCTTTCTTTCTTTTTTTCTTTCTTTCTTCTTTCTTTCTTTCTGTCTTACTTTCTTCTTTCTTGCTTTCTTTGTTTTTCTTTCTTTCTTTCTTTCTTTCTTTCTGTCTTTCTTTCTGTCTTCCTTTCTTTCTTTTTTCTTTCTTTCTTTCCCTTTTCCTTCTTTTTTTCTTTCTTTTTTGTTTTTCTTTTTTCATCTTTCTTTTTTCCTTCTTTCTTTCTTTCTTTCTTCTTTCTTTCTTTCTTTTTACTTTCTTCTTTCTATTTTTTTCTTTCTTTCTTTCTTTTTTCTTTCTTCTTTCTTTCTTTCTTTCTTTTTCCTTCATTCGTTCTTTCTTATTTCTTTCTTTCTTCTTTCCTTTTTTTCTTTCTTTCTTACTTTCATTTTCCTTTCTTTCTTTCTTTCTTCTTCTTTCATTCTTTCTTTCTTTCTTTCTGTCTTTCTTTTTTCTTTCTTTCTTTCCTCTTTCTTTCTTTCTTTTTTCTTACTTCTTTCTTTCTTTCTTTCTTTCTTTATTCCTTTCTTTTTTCTTTCTTTCTTTCTTTCTTCTCTCTTTCTTTCTTTCTGTCTTTCTTTCTTTTTTCTTTCTTTCTTTCTGTCTTTCTTTCTGTCTTTCTTCCTTTCTTTCTTTTTTCTTACTTTCTTTTTTCTTCCTTTCTTTCGTTCTTCTTTCTTTCTTTCCTTCTGTCTTTCTTTCTGTCTTTCTTTGTTCTTTCATTCTTATTTCTTTCTTTTTTCTTTCTTTCTATTTTCTATCTATCCTTTTTTCTCTCTTTCTGTCTTTCTTTATCGTCTTTCTTTCTTTATTCTTTCTTTTTTCTTTCTTTCTTTTTTCTTTCTTCTTTCTTTCTTTTTTCTTTTATCTTTCTAACTATTCCTTTCTTTCTTTCTTTCTTTTTCTTTCTTTCTTTTTTCTTTCTTTCTTTCTGTCTTTCTTTCTGTCTTTCTTTCTTTTTTCTTACTTTCTTTTTAATTCCTTTCTTTCGTTCTTCTTTCTTTCTTTCTGTCTCTCATTCTGTCTTTCTTTGTTTTTTCATTCTTATTTCTCTCTTTTTTCTTTCTTTCTTTTTTCCTCTATTTCTGTTTTCCTTTCTAGTCTTTCTTTCTTTTTTATTTCTTTCTTCATTCTTTCTTTCTTTTTTCTTTCTTTCTTTCTTTCTTTCTTTCTTATTTCTTTCTTTCTTCTTTTTTTTCTTTCTTTCTTTCTTTCTTCTTTCTCTCTGTCTTTCTTTCTGTCATTCTTTCTTTCTTTCTTTTTCTTTCTTTATTTCTTTCTTTCTTTCTTTCTGCTTTCTTTCTTCTCTCTTTCTTTCTTTTTTCTTTCTTTCTTTTTTATTTCTTTCTTTCTTTCTTCTTTCTTTCTTTTTTTTTCTCCCTTTTTTTCTTTCTTTTATCT
>JAVLUU010000257.1:230000-546034 GCA_032206185.1 Columba guinea
TTTCTTTCTTTCTTCTTTCTTTCTTTCTTTCTTTGTTTCTTTCTTTCTGTCTTTCTTTCTTTCTTTTTCTTTCTTTTTCTTTTTTTCTTTATTTCTTTCTGTTTTTCTTTCTGTCTCTCTTTCTTCTTTCTTTCTTTTTTCTTTCTTTCTTTCTTCTTTCTTTCTTTTCTTCTTTCTTTCTTTCTTTCTTTCTTCTTTCTTTCTTTTTTCTATCTTTCTTTTTTTCTTTCTCTCTTTCTTTCTTTGTCTTTCTTTCTATCTTGCCCTTTTGCCTTGCATAGCCTTGCTTTACCCGTTTGCTTTGCCTTGCCTTGCTTTGCCATTTTGCCTTGCCATGCTTTGCTTTTTTGCCTTACCTTGCCTTGCATTGCCCTTTTGCCTTGCCTTGCCTTGTCTTGCTTTGGCTTTTGACTTTCCTTGCTTAGCTTTGCCCTTTTACCTTGCCTTGCTCTTTTGCGTTGCCTTGCATTGTCTTGATTTGCCCTTTTGCCTTACCTTGCTTTGCCTTTTTGCCTTGCCTTGCCTTGCCTTGCTTTGCTCTTTTGCCTTGCCTTGCTTTTTCACTTGGCCTTGTCTTGCTTTTCCTTTCCTTGGCTTTCTTTGCCCTTTTGCCTTACCTTGCCTTGCATTTCCCTTTTGCCATGCCTTGCCTTGTCTTGCTTTCCCTTTTACTTTCCTTGCTTAGCTTTGCCCTTTTGCCTTGCCTTGCCTTGGTTTGCCTTTATGCCTTGCCATGCCTTGCTTTGCCCTTTTCCCTTTCCTTTCATTGCCTTGCTTTCCTCATTTGCCTTGCCTTGCTTTGCCCTTTTGCCTTGCCTTGCTTTTTCATTTTGCCTTGCCTTTCCTTGCCTTGCCTTTCTTTGCCCTTTTGCCTTGCATTGCCCTTCTTTATCCGTTTCTCTTCCCTTGCCATGCTTTCCCCTTTTGCCTTGCCTTGCCTTGCTTTACCCATTTACCTTGCCTTACCTTGCCTTGCTTTTCCCTTTTGCCTTTCCTTGCCTTTCCTTTCTTTGCCTTTTTACCTTGTCTTGCCTTGTCTTGCTTTGCCCATTTGCCTTTCCTTGCCTTGCCTTTCTTTGCCCTTTTGCCTTTCCTTTCCTTGCATTTCTTTGCCTTTTTGCCTTGCCTTGCCTTGCTTTACCCGTTTGCTTTGCCTTCCATTTCTTTGCCCTTTTGCCTTACCTTGCCTTGCCTTGCTTTGCCCTTTTGCTTTGCCTTGCCTTGCCTTGCCTGGCTCTGCCCTTTTGCCTTGCCTTGCTTTGCCCTTTTGCCTTTCCTTTCTTTGCATTTCTTTGCCTTTTTGCCTTGACTTGCCTTGCTTTACCCGTTTTCTTTGCCTTCCCTTTCTTTACCCTTTTGCCTTGCCTTGCCTTGCTTTGCCGTTTTGCTTTGCCTTGCCTTGCCTTGCTATTCCCTTTTCCCTTGCCTTGCCTTGCCTTGCTTTGCCCTTTTCCCTTGCCTTTCATTGCCTTGCTTTCCCCATTTTCCTTGCCTTGCTTTGCCCTTTTGCCTTCCCTTGCCTTGCCTTGTTTTGCCCTTTTGCATTGCCTTGCATTGTCTTGCTTTGCCCTTTTGCCTTTCCTTGCTTTGCCCTTTTGCCTTGCCTTGCCTTGCCTTGCTTTGCTCTTTTGCCTTGCCTTGCTTTGCGCTTTTGCCTTACCTTGCCTTGCACTGCCCTTTAGCCTTGCCTTGCCTTGTCTTGCTTTCCCTTTTGACTTGCCTTGCTTAGCTTTGCCCTTTTGTCTTGCCTTGCCATGGTTTGCCTTTTTGCCTTGCCATGCCTTGCTTTGCCCTTTTCCCTTGCCTTTCATTGCCTTGCTTTCCCCATTTGCCTTGCCTTGCTTTGCACTTTTGCATTGCCTTGCCTTGCCTTGCTTTGCTCTTTAGACTTGCCTTGCATTGTCTTGCTTTGCCCTTTTGCCTTTCCTTGCTTTGCCCTTTTGTCTTGCCTTGCCTAGCCTTACTTTGCTCTTTTGCCTTGCCTTGCCTTGCTTTGCCCTTTTGCCTTGCCTTGCTTTTTCATCTTGCCTTGCCTTTCCTTGCCTTGCCTTTCTTTGTCCTTTTGCCTTGCATTGCCCTGCTTTACCCGTTTCTCTAGCCTTGCCATGCTTTGCCCCATTTGCCTTGCCTTGCCTTGCCTTCCTTTGCCCATTTACCTTGCCCTACCTTACCTTGCCTTTTTCTTTTGCCTTTCCTTGCCTTTCCTTTCTTTGCCTTTTTGCCTTGACTTGCCTTGCCTTGCTTTGTCCATTTGCCTTTCCTTTCTTCGCCTTTCTTTGCCTTTTTGCCTTGCCTTGCCTTGCTGTACCCGTTTGCTTTGCCTTCCCTTTCTTTACCCTTTTGCCTTGCCTTGCCTTCCTTTGCTGTATGCTTTGCCTTGCCTTTCCTTGCTATTCCCTTTTGACTTGCCTTGCTTAGCTTTGCCCTTTTGCCTTGCCTTGCCTTGGCTTCCCTTTTTGCCTTGCCATGACATGTCTTGCTTTCCCTTTTGACTTGCCTTGCTTAGCTTTGCCCTTTTGCCTTGCCTTGCCTTGCTTTGCCCTTTTGCCTTGCCTTGCATTGTCTTGCTTTGCCCTTTTGCCTTTCCTTGCTTTTCCCTTTTGCCTTTCCTTACCTAGCCTTGCTTTGCTCTTTTGCCTTGCCTTGCCTTGCTTTGCCCTTCTGCCTTGCTTTTCTTTTTCATTTTGCCTTGCCTTTCCTTGCCTTGCCTTTCTTTGCCCTTTTGCCTTGCATTGCCTTTCTTTACCCGTTTCTCTTCCCTTACCATGCTTTGCCCTTATGTCTTGCCTTGCCTTGCTTTGCCCATTTACCTTGCCTTACCTTGCCTTGCTTTTCTCTTTTGCCTTTCCTTGCCTTTCCTTTCTCTGCCTTTTTGCCTTGAATTGCCTTGTTTTGCTTTGCCCATTTGCCTCTCCTTGCCTTGCATTTCTTTGCCTTTTTCCCTTGCCTTGCCCTGCTTTACCCGTTTGCTTTGCCTTCCGTTTCTTTGCCCTTTTGCCTTACCTTGCCTTGCCTTGCTTTGCCCTTTTGCTTTGCCTTGCCTTGCCTTGCTTTGGCCTTTTGCCTTGCCTTGCCTTGTTTTGCCCTTTTGCCTTGCATTACCTTGCTTTACCCTTTTTCCTTTCCTTGCCTTGCCTTGTGTTGCCCTTTTGCCTTGCCTTGCCTTGCCTGGCTCTGCCCTTTTGCCTTGCCTTGCTTTGCCCTTTTGCCTTTCCTTTCTTTGCATTTCTTTGCCTTTTTGCCTTGACTTGCCTTGCTTTGCCCATTTACCTTGCCTTACCTTTCCTTGTTTTTCCGTTTTGCCTTTCCTTGCCTTTCCTTTCTTTGCCTTTTTGCCTTGATTTGCCTTGCCTTGCTTTCCCCATTTGCCTTTCCTTTCTTTGCCTTTCTTTGCCTTTTTGCCTTGCCTTGCCTTGCTTTACCCGTTTGCTTTCCCTTCCCTTTCTTTACCCTTTTGCCTTGCCTTGCCTTGCTTTGCCGTTTTGCTTTGCCTTGCCTTGCCTTGCTATTCCCTTCTGCCTTGCCTTGCCTAGCCTTGCTTTGCCCTTTTGCCTTGCATTACCTTGCTTTCCCCTTTTCCCTTTCCTTGTCTTTCCTTGCTTTGCCCTTTTGCCTTGCCTTGCTTTGCCCTTTTGAGTTGCCTTGCCTTGCTTTGCTCTTTTGTGTTGCCTTTGCATGCCTTGGTTTGCACTTTTGCCTTGCCTTCCCTTGCCTTTCTTTGCCCTTTTGCCTTGCCTTGCTTTTCATTTTTGCCTTTCCTTGCCTTGCCTTTCTTTGCCCTTTTGCCTTGCATTGCCTTGCTTTACCCGTTTGCTTTGCCTTGCCTTGCTTTGCCATTTTGCCTTGCCTTGCATTGTCTTGCTTTCAGTTTTGACTTTCCTTGCTTTGCTTTTCCCTTTTGCCTTTTCCTTGCCTTGCTTTGCCCTTTAGACTTGCCTTGCATTGTCTTCCTTTGCCCTTTTGCCTTTCCTTGCTATGCCCTTTTGCCTTGCCTTTCATTGCCTTGCTTTCCCCATTTGCTTTGCCTTGCTTTGCCCTTTTGCCTTGCCTTTTCCTTGCCTTGCTTTGCCCTTTAGACTTTCCTTGCATTGTCTTCCTTTGCCCTTTTGCCTTTCCTTGCTTTGCCCTTTTGCCTTGCCTTTCCTAGCCTTAATTTGCTCTTTTGCCTTACCTTGCCTTTCTTTGCCCTTTTGCCTTGCATTGCCTTTCTTTACCCGTTTCTCTTCCCTTACCATGCTTTGCCCTTTTGCCTTGCCTTGCCTTGCTTTGCCCATTTACCTTGCCTTACCTTTCCTTGCTTTTCCGTTTTGCCTTTCCTTGACTTTCCTTTCTTTGCCTTTTTGCCTTGACTTGCCTTGCCTTGCTTTGCCCATTTGCCTTTCCTTTCTTTGCCTTTCTTTGCCTTTTTGCCTTGCCTTGCCTTGCTTTACCCGTTTGCTTTGCCTTCCCTTTCTTTACCCTTTTGCCTTGTCTTGCCTTGCTTTGCCCTTTTGCCTTGCATTACCTTGCTTTACCCTTTTCCCTTTCCTTGCCTTTCCTTGCTTTGCCCTTTTGCCTTGCCTTGCTTTGCCCTTTTGCGTTGCCTTGCCTTGCTTTGCTCTTTTGTGTTGCCTTTGCATGCCTTGGTTTGCACTTTTGCCTTGCCTTCCCTTGCCTTTCTTTGCCCTTTTGCCTTGCCTTGCTTTTCATTTTTGCCTTTCCTTGCCTTGCCTTTCTTTGCCCTTTTGCCTTGCATTGCCTTGCTTTACCCGTTTGCTTTGCCTTGCCTTGCTTTGCCATTTTGCCTTTCCTTGCCTTGTCTTGCTTTCCCTTTTGACTTTCCTTGCTTAGCTTTGCCCTTTTGCCTTGCCTTGCCTTGGTTTGCCTTTATGTCTTGCCATGCCTTGCTTTGCGCTTTTCCTTTGCCTTTCATTACCTTGCTTTCCCCATTTGCCTTGCCTTGCTTTGCCCTTTTGCCTTGCCTTGCCTTGCTTTGCCCTTTAGACTTGCCTTGCATTGTTTTCCTTTGCCCTTTTGCCTTTCCTTCCTTTGCCCTTTTGCCTTGCCTTTCCTAGCCTTACTTTGCTCTTTTGCCTTACCTTGCCTTTCTTTGCCCTTTTGCCTTGCATTGCCTTTCTTTACCCGTTTCTCTTCCCTTACCATGCTTTGCCTTTTTGCCTTGCCTTGCCTTGCTTTGCTCATTTACCTTGCCTTACCTTTCCTTACTTTTCCGTTTTGCCCTTCCTTGCCTTTCCTTTTTTGCCGTTTTGCCTTGACTTGCCTTGCCTTGCTTTGCCCATTTGCCTTTCCTTTCTTTGCCTTTCTTTGCCTTTTTGCCTTGCCTTGCATTGCTTTACCCGTTTGCTTTGTCTTCCCTTTCTTTACCCTTTTGCCTTGCCTTGCCTTGCATTGCCCTTTTGCCTTGCCTTGCCTTGTCTTGCTTTCCCTTTTGACTTTCCTTGCTTAGCTTTGCCCTTTTGCCTTGCCTTGCCTTGGTTTGCCTTTATGCCTTGCCATGCCTTGCTTTGCCCTTTTCCTTTGCCTTTCATTACCTTGCTTTCCCCATTTGCCTTGCCTTACTTTGCCCTTTTTCCTTGCCTTGCCTTGCCTTGCTTTGCCCTTTAGACTTGCCTTGCATTGTTTTCCTTTGCCCTTTTGCCTTTCCTTGCTTTGCCCTCTTGCCTTGCCTTTCCTAGCCTTACTTTGCTCTTTTGCCTTACCTTGCCTTTCTTTGCCCTTTTGCCTTGCATTGCCTTTCTTTACCCGTTTCTGTTCCCTTACCATGCTTTACCCTTTTGCCTTGCCTTGCCTTGCTTTGCCCATTTACCTTGCCTTACCTTTCCTTACTTTTCCGTTTTGCCTTTCCTTGCCTTTCCTTTCTTTGCCGTGTTGCCTTGACTTGCCTTGCCTTGCTTTGCCCATTTGCCTTTCCTTTCTTTGCCTTTCTTTGCCTTTTTGCCTTGCCTTGCCTTGACTGGATCTGCCCTTTTGCGTTGCCTTGTATTGCCCTTTTGCTTTGACTAGCTTTGCCCTTTTGCCTTTCCTTGCCTTGCTTTGCCCATTTACCTTGCCTTACCTTTCCTTGCTTTTCCGTTTTGCCTTTCCTTGCCTTTCCTTTCTTTGCCTTTTTGCCTTGATTTGCCTTGCCTTGCTTTGCCCTTTTGCCTTTCCTTCCCTTGCCTTTCTTTGCACTTTATCCTTGGCTTGCATTGTCTTGCTTTGCCCTTTTGCCTTTCCTTGCTTTGCCTTTTTGCCTTGCCTTGCCTTGCTTTGCTCTTTTGCCTTGCCGTGCTTTTTCACTTGGCCTTGTCTTGCCTTTCCTTGCCTTGCCTGTCTTTCCCCTTTTGCCTTGCATTGCCTTGCTTTACCCGTTTGCTTTGCCTTGCCTTGCTTTGCCATTTTGCCTTGCCTTGCATTGTCTTGCTTTCACTTTTGACTTTCCTTGCTTAGCTTTTCCCTTTTGCCTTGCCTTGCCTTGGTTTGCCTTTATGCCTTGCCTTTTCCTTGCCTTGCTTTGCCCTTTAGACTTGCCTTGCATTGTCTCCCTTTGCCCTTTTGCCTTTCCTTGCTATGCCCTTTTGCCTTGCCTTTCATTGCCTTGCTTTCCCCATTTGCTTTGCCTTGCTTTGCCCTTTTGCCTTGCCTTTTCCTTGCCTTGCTTTGCCCTTTAGACTTGCCTTGCATTGTCTTCCTTTGCCCTTTTGCCTTTCCTTGCTTTGCCCTTTTGCCTTGCCTTGCCTAGCCTTACTTTGCTCTTTTGTCTTACCTTGCCTTTCTTTGCCCTTTTGCCTTGCATTGCCTTTCTTTACCCGTTTCTCTTCCCTTACCATGCTTTGCCCTTTTGCCTTGCCTTGCCTTGCTTTGCCCATTTACCTTGCCTTACCTTTCCTTGCTTTTCCGTTTTGCCTTTCCTTGCCTTTCCTTTCTTTGCCTTTTTGCCTTGACTTGCCTTGCCTTGCTTTGCCCATTTGCCTTTCCTTTCTTTGCCTTTCTTTGCCTTTTTGCCATGCCTTGCCTTGCTTTGCCCTTTTGCCTTGCATTACCTTGCTTTACCCTTTTCCCTTTCCTTGTCTTTCCTTGCTTTGCCCTTTTGCCTTGCCTTGCTTTGCCCTTTTGCGTTGCCTTGCCTTGCTTTGCTCTTTTGTGTTGCCTTTGCATGCCTTGGTTTGCACTTTTGCCTTGCCTTCCCTTGCCTTTCTTTGCCCTTTTGCCTTGCCTTGCTTTTCATTTTTGCCTTTCCTTGCCTTGCCTTTCTTTGCCATTTTGCCTTGCATTGCCTTGCTTTACCCGTTTGCTTTGCCTTGCCTTGCTTTGCCATTTTGCCTTGCCTTGCCTTGTCTTGCTTTCCCTTTTGACTTTCCTTGCTTAGCTTTGCCCTTTTGCCTTGCCTTGCCTTGGTTTGCCTTTATGCCTTGCCATGCCTTGCTTTGCCCTTTTCCTTTGCCTTTCATTACCTTGCTTTCCCCATTTGCCTTGCCTTGGTTTGCCTTTTTGCCTTCTCTTGCATTACCTTGCTTTGCTATTTAGACTTGCCTTTCATTGTTTTCCTTTGCCCTTTTGCCTTTCCTTGCTTTGCCCTTTTGCCTTGCCTTGCTTTGCACTTTTGCGTTGCCTTACTTTGCCCTTTTGCCTTGCCTTGCCTTGCCTTGCTTTGCCCTTTAGACTTGCCTTGCATTGTTTTCCTTTGCCCTTTTGCCTTTCCTTGCTTTGCCCTCTTGCCTTGCCTTTCCTATCCTTACTTTGCTCTTTTGCCTTACCTTGCCTTTCTTTGCCCTTTTGCCTTGCATTGCCTTTCTTTACCCGTTTCTGTTCCCTTACCATGCTTTGCCCTTTTGCCTTGCCTTGCCTTGCTTTGCCCATTTACCTTGCCTTACCTTTCCTTACTTTTCCGTTTTGCCTTTCTTTGCCTTTCCTTTCTTTGCCGTTTTGCCTTGACTTGCCTTGCCTTGCTTTGCCCATTTGCCTTTCCTTTCTTTGCCTTTCTTTGCCTTTTTCCCTTGCCTTGGCTTGCATTACCCGTTTGCTTTGCCTTCCCTTTCTTTATCCTTTTGCCTTGCCTTGCCTTGCTTTGCCCTTTTGCCTTGCCTTCCCTTGCCTTTCTTTGCACTTTATCCTTGGCTTGCATTGTCTTGCTTTGCCCTTTTGCCTTTCCTTGCTTTGCCTTTTTGCCTTGCCTTGCCTTGCTTTGCTCTTTTGCCTTGCCGTGCTTTTTCACTTGGCCTTGTCTTGCCTTTCCTTGCCTTGCCTGTCTTTCCCCTTTTGCCTTGCATTGCCTTGCTTTACCCGTTTGCTTTGCCTTGCCTTGCTTTGCCATTTTGCCTTGCCTTGCATTGTCTTGCTTTCACTTTTGACTTTCCTTGCTTAGCTTTTCCCTTTTGCCTTGCCTTGCCTTGGTTTGCCTTTATGCCTTGCCTTTTCCTTGCCTTGCTTTGCCCTTTAGACTTGCCTTGCATTGTCTCCCTTTGCCCTTTTGCCTTTCCTTGCTATGCCCTTTTGCCTTGCCTTTCATTGCCTTGCTTTCCCCATTTGCTTTGCCTTGCTTTGCCCTTTTGCCTTGCCTTTTCCTTGCCTTGCTTTGCCCTTTAGACTTGCCTTGCATTGTCTTCCTTTGCCCTTTTGCCTTTCCTTGCTTTGCCCTTTTGCCTTGCCTTGCCTAGCCTTACTTTGCTCTTTTGTCTTACCTTGCCTTTCTTTGCCCTTTTGCCTTGCATTGCCTTTCTTTACCCGTTTCTCTTCCCTTACCATGCTTTGCCCTTTTGCCTTGCCTTGCCTTGCTTTGCCCATTTACCTTGCCTTACCTTTCCTTGCTTTTCCGTTTTGCCTTTCCTTGCCTTTCCTTTCTTTGCCTTTTTGCCTTGACTTGCCTTGCCTTGCTTTGCCCATTTGCCTTTCCTTTCTTTGCCTTTCTTTGCCTTTTTGCCTTGCCTTGCCTTGCTTTGCCCTTTTGCCTTGCATTACCTTGCTTTCCCCTTTTCCCTTTCCTTGTCTTTCCTTGCTTTGCCCTTTTGCCTTGCCTTGCTTTGCCCTTTTGAGTTGCCTTGCCTTGCTTTGCTCTTTTGTGTTGCCTTTGCATGCCTTGGTTTGCACTTTTGCCTTGCCTTCCCTTGCCTTTCTTTGCCCTTTTGCCTTGCCTTGCTTTTCATTTTTGCCTTTCCTTGCCTTGCCTTTCTTTGCCCTTTTGCCTTGCATTGCCTTGCTTTACCCGTTTGCTTTGCCTTGCCTTGCTTTGCCATTTTGCCTTGCCTTGCATTGTCTTGCTTTCAGTTTTGACTTTCCTTGCTTTGCTTTTCCCTTTTGCCTTTTCCTTGCCTTGCTTTGCCCTTTAGACTTGCCTTGCATTGTCTTCCTTTGCCCTTTTGCCTTTCCTTGCTATGCCCTTTTGCCTTGCCTTTCATTGCCTTGCTTTCCCCATTTGCTTTGCCTTGCTTTGCCCTTTTGCCTTGCCTTTTCCTTGCCTTGCTTTGCCCTTTAGACTTTCCTTGCATTGTCTTCCTTTGCCCTTTTGCCTTTCCTTGCTTTGCCCTTTTGCCTTGCCTTTCCTAGCCTTACTTTGCTCTTTTGCCTTACCTTGCCTTTCTTTGCCCTTTTGCCTTGCATTGCCTTTCTTTACCCGTTTCTCTTCCCTTACCATGCTTTGCCCTTTTGCCTTGCCTTGCCTTGCTTTGCCCATTTACCTTGCCTTACCTTTCCTTGCTTTTCCGTTTTGCCTTTCCTTGACTTTCCTTTCTTTGCCTTTTTGCCTTGACTTGCCTTGCCTTGCTTTGCCCATTTGCCTTTCCTTTCTTTGCCTTTCTTTGCCTTTTTGCCTTGCCTTGCCTTGCTTTACCCGTTTGCTTTGCCTTCCCTTTCTTTACCCTTTTGCCTTGTCTTGCCTTGCTTTGCCCTTTTGCCTTGCATTACCTTGCTTTACCCTTTTCCCTTTCCTTGCCTTTCCTTGCTTTGCCCTTTTGCCTTGCCTTGCTTTGCCCTTTTGCGTTGCCTTGCCTTGCTTTGCTCTTTTGTGTTGCCTTTGCATGCCTTGGTTTGCACTTTTGCCTTGCCTTCCCTTGCCTTTCTTTGCCCTTTTGCCTTGCCTTGCTTTTCATTTTTGCCTTTCCTTGCCTTGCCTTTCTTTGCCCTTTTGCCTTGCATTGCCTTGCTTTACCCGTTTGCTTTGCCTTGCCTTGCTTTGCCATTTTGCCTTTCCTTGCCTTGTCTTGCTTTCCCTTTTGACTTTCCTTGCTTAGCTTTGCCCTTTTGCCTTGCCTTGCCTTGGTTTGCCTTTATGTCTTGCCATGCCGTGCTTTGCGCTTTTCCTTTGCCTTTCATTACCTTGCTTTCCCCATTTGCCTTGCCTTGCTTTGCCCTTTTGCCTTGCCTTGCCTTGCTTTGCCCTTTAGACTTGCCTTGCATTGTTTTCCTTTGCCCTTTTGCCTTTCCTTGCTTTGCCCTTTTGCCTTGCCTTTCCTAGCCTTACTTTGCTCTTTTGCCTTACCTTGCCTTTCTTTGCCCTTTTGCCTTGCATTGCCTTTCTTTACCCGTTTCTCTTCCCTTACCATGCTTTGCCTTTTTGCCTTGCCTTGCCTTGCTTTGCTCATTTACCTTGCCTTACCTTTCCTTACTTTTCCGTTTTGCCCTTCCTTGCCTTTCCTTTTTTGCCGTTTTGCCTTGACTTGCCTTGCCTTGCTTTGCCCATTTGCCTTTCCTTTCTTTGCTTTTCTTTGCCTTTTTGCCTTGCCTTGCATTGCTTTACCCGTTTGCTTTGTCTTCCCTTTCTTTACCCTTTTGCCTTGCCTTGCCTTGCATTGCCCTTTTGCCTTGCCTTGCCTTGTCTTGCTTTCCCTTTTGACTTTCCTTGCTTAGCTTTGCCCTTTTGCCTTGCCTTGCCTTGGTTTGCCTTTATGCCTTGCCATGCCTTGCTTTGCCCTTTTCCTTTGCCTTTCATTACCTTGCTTTCCCCATTTGCCTTGCCTTACTTTGCCCTTTTTCCTTGCCTTGCCTTGCCTTGCTTTGCCCTTTAGACTTGCCTTGCATTGTTTTCCTTTGCCCTTTTGCCTTTCCTTGCTTTGCCCTCTTGCCTTGCCTTTCCTAGCCTTACTTTGCTCTTTTGCCTTACCTTGCCTTTCTTTGCCCTTTTGCCTTGCATTGCCTTTCTTTACCCGTTTCTGTTCCCTTACCATGCTTTACCCTTTTGCCTTGCCTTGCCTTGCTTTGCCCATTTACCTTGCCTTACCTTTCCTTGCTTTTCCGTTTTGCCTTTCCTTGCCTTTCCTTTCTTTGCCGTGTTGCCTTGACTTGCCTTGCCTTGCTTTGCCCATTTGCCTTTCCTTTCTTTGCCTTTCTTTGCCTTTTTGCCTTGCCTTGCCTTGCATTACCCGTTTGCTTTGCCTTCCCTTTCTTTACCCTTTTGCCTTGCCTTGCCTTGCTTTGCCCTTTTACCTTGCCTTACCTTGCCTTGCTTTTCCATTTTGCCTTTCCTTGCCTTTCCTTTCTTTGCCTTTTTGCCTTGACTTGCCTTGCCTTGCTTTGCCCATTTGCTTTTCCTTGCCTTGCCTGTCTTTGCCTTTTTGCCTTGCCTTTCTTTGCCTTTTTGCCTTGCCTTGCCTTGACTGGATCTGCCCTTTTGCGTTGCCTTGTATTGCCCTTTTGCTTTGACTAGCTTTGCCCTTTTGCCTTTCCTTGCCTTGCTTTGCCCATTTACCTTGCCTTACCTTTCCTTGCTTTTCCGTTTTGCCTTTCCTTGCCTTTCCTTTCTTTGCCTTTTTGCCTTGATTTGCCTTGCCTTGCTTTGCCCTTTTGCCTTGCCTTCCCTTGCCTTTCTTTGCACTTTATCCTTGGCTTGCATTGTCTTGCTTTGCCCTTTTGCCTTTCCTTGCTTTGCCTTTTTGCCTTGCCTTGCCTTGCTTTGCTCTTTTGCCTTGCCGTGCTTTTTCACTTGGCCTTGTCTTGCCTTTCCTTGCCTTGCCTGTCTTTCCCCTTTTGCCTTGCATTGCCTTGCTTTACCCGTTTGCTTTGCCTTGCCTTGCTTTGCCATTTTGCCTTGCCTTGCATTGTCTTGCTTTCACTTTTGACTTTCCTTGCTTAGCTTTTCCCTTTTGCCTTGCCTTGCCTTGGTTTGCCTTTATGCCTTGCCTTTTCCTTGCCTTGCTTTGCCCTTTAGACTTGCCTTGCATTGTCTCCCTTTGCCCTTTTGCCTTTCCTTGCTATGCCCTTTTGCCTTGCCTTTCATTGCCTTGCTTTCCCCATTTGCTTTGCCTTGCTTTGCCCTTTTGCCTTGCCTTTTCCTTGCCTTGCTTTGCCCTTTAGACTTGCCTTGCATTGTCTTCCTTTGCCCTTTTGCCTTTCCTTGCTTTGCCCTTTTGCCTTGCCTTGCCTAGCCTTACTTTGCTCTTTTGTCTTACCTTGCCTTTCTTTGCCCTTTTGCCTTGCATTGCCTTTCTTTACCCGTTTCTCTTCCCTTACCATGCTTTGCCCTTTTGCCTTGCCTTGCCTTGCTTTGCCCATTTACCTTGCCTTACCTTTCCTTGCTTTTCCGTTTTGCCTTTCCTTGCCTTTCCTTTCTTTGCCTTTTTGCCTTGACTTGCCTTGCCTTGCTTTGCCCATTTGCCTTTCCTTTCTTTGCCTTTCTTTGCCTTTTTGCCATGCCTTGCCTTGCTTTGCCCTTTTGCCTTGCATTACCTTGCTTTACCCTTTTCCCTTTCCTTGTCTTTCCTTGCTTTGCCCTTTTGCCTTGCCTTGCTTTGCCCTTTTGCGTTGCCTTGCCTTGCTTTGCTCTTTTGTGTTGCCTTTGCATGCCTTGGTTTGCACTTTTGCCTTGCCTTCCCTTGCCTTTCTTTGCCCTTTTGCCTTGCCTTGCTTTTCATTTTTGCCTTTCCTTGCCTTGCCTTTCTTTGCCCTTTTGCCTTGCATTGCCTTGCTTTACCCGTTTGCTTTGCCTTGCCTTGCTTTGCCATTTTGCCTTGCCTTGCCTTGTCTTGCTTTCCCTTTTGACTTTCCTTGCTTAGCTTTGCCCTTTTGCCTTGCCTTGCCTTGGTTTGCCTTTATGCCTTGCCATGCCTTGCTTTGCCCTTTTCCTTTGCCTTTCATTACCTTGCTTTCCCCATTTGCCTTGCCTTGGTTTGCCTTTTTGCCTTCTCTTGCATTACCTTGCTTTGCTATTTAGACTTGCCTTGCATTGTTTTCCTTTGCCCTTTTGCCTTTCCTTGCTTTGCCCTTTTGCCTTGCCTTGCTTTGCACTTTTGCGTTGCCTTACTTTGCCCTTTTGCCTTGCCTTGCCTTGCCTTGCTTTGCCCTTTAGACTTGCCTTGCATTGTTTTCCTTTGCCCTTTTGCCTTTCCTTGCTTTGCCCTCTTGCCTTGCCTTTCCTATCCTTACTTTGCTCTTTTGCCTTACCTTGCCTTTCTTTGCCCTTTTGCCTTGCATTGCCTTTCTTTACCCGTTTCTGTTCCCTTACCATGCTTTGCCCTTTTGCCTTGCCTTGCCTTGCTTTGCCCATTTACCTTGCCTTACCTTTCCTTACTTTTCCGTTTTGCCTTTCTTTGCCTTTCCTTTCTTTGCCGTTTTGCCTTGACTTGCCTTGCCTTGCTTTGCCCATTTGCCTTTCCTTTCTTTGCCTTTCTTTGCCTTTTTCCCTTGCCTTGGCTTGCATTACCCGTTTGCTTTGCCTTCCCTTTCTTTATCCTTTTGCCTTGCCTTGCCTTGCTTTGCCCTTTTGCCTTGCCTTCCCTTGCCTTTCTTTGCACTTTTTCCTTGGCTTGCATTGTCTTGCTTTGCCCTTTTGCCTTTCCTTGCTTTGCCTTTTTGCCTTGCCTTGCCTTGCTTTGCTCTTTTGCCTTGCCGTGCTTTTTCACTTGGCCTTGTCTTGCCTTTCCTTGCCTTGCCTGTCTTTCCCCTTTTGCCTTGCATTGCCTTGCTTTACCCGTTTGCTTTGCCTTGCCTTGCTTTGCCATTTTGCCTTGCCTTGCATTGTCTTGCTTTCACTTTTGACTTTCCTTGCTTAGCTTTTCCCTTTTGCCTTGCCTTGCCTTGGTTTGCCTTTATGCCTTGCCTTTTCCTTGCCTTGCTTTGCCCTTTAGACTTGCCTTGCATTGTCTCCCTTTGCCCTTTTGCCTTTCCTTGCTATGCCCTTTTGCCTTGCCTTTCATTGCCTTGCTTTCCCCATTTGCTTTGCCTTGCTTTGCCCTTTTGCCTTGCCTTTTCCTTGCCTTGCTTTGCCCTTTAGACTTGCCTTGCATTGTCTTCCTTTGCCCTTTTGCCTTTCCTTGCTTTGCCCTTTTGCCTTGCCTTGCCTAGCCTTACTTTGCTCTTTTGTCTTACCTTGCCTTTCTTTGCCCTTTTGCCTTGCATTGCCTTTCTTTACCCGTTTCTCTTCCCTTACCATGCTTTGCCCTTTTGCCTTGCCTTGCCTTGCTTTGCCCATTTACCTTGCCTTACCTTTCCTTGCTTTTCCGTTTTGCCTTTCCTTGCCTTTCCTTTCTTTGCCTTTTTGCCTTGACTTGCCTTGCCTTGCTTTGCCCATTTGCCTTTCCTTTCTTTGCCTTTCTTTGCCTTTTTGCCTTGCCTTGCCTTGCTTTGCCCTTTTGCCTTGCATTACCTTGCTTTCCCCTTTTCCCTTTCCTTGTCTTTTCTTGCTTTGCCCTTTTGCCTTGCCTTGCTTTGCCCTTTTGAGTTGCCTTGCCTTGCTTTGCTCTTTTGTGTTGCCTTTGCATGCCTTGGTTTGCACTTTTGCCTTGCCTTCCCTTGCCTTTCTTTGCCCTTTTGCCTTGCCTTGCTTTTCATTTTTGCCTTTCCTTGCCTTGCCTTTCTTTGCCCTTTTGCCTTGCATTGCCTTGCTTTACCCGTTTGCTTTGCCTTGCCTTGCTTTGCCATTTTGCCTTGCCTTGCATTGTCTTGCTTTCAGTTTTGACTTTCCTTGCTTTGCTTTTCCCTTTTGCCTTTTCCTTGCCTTGCTTTGCCCTTTAGACTTGCCTTGCATTGTCTTCCTTTGCCCTTTTGCCTTTCCTTGCTATGCCCTTTTGCCTTGCCTTTCATTGCCTTGCTTTCCCCATTTGCTTTGCCTTGCTTTGCCCTTTTGCCTTGCCTTTTCCTTGCCTTGCTTTGCCCTTTAGACTTTCCTTGCATTGTCTTCCTTTGCCCTTTTGCCTTTCCTTGCTTTGCCCTTTTGCCTTGCCTTTCCTAGCGTTACTTTGCTCTTTTGCCTTACCTTGCCTTTCTTTGCCCTTTTGCCTTGCATTGCCTTTCTTTACCCGTTTCTCTTCCCTTACCATGCTTTGCCTTTTTGCCTTGCCTTGCCTTGCTTTGCCCATTTACCTTGCCTTACCTTTCCTTGCTTTTCCGTTTTGCCTTTCCTTGACTTTCCTTTCTTTGCCTTTTTGCCTTGACTTGCCTTGCCTTGCTTTGCCCATTTGCCTTTCCTTTCTTTGCCTTTCTTTGCCTTTTTGCCTTGCCTTGCCTTGCTTTACCCGTTTGCTTTGCCTTCCCTTTCTTTACCCTTTTGCCTTGTCTTGCCTTGCTTTGCCCTTTTGCCTTGCATTACCTTGCTTTACCCTTTTCCCTTTCCTTGCCTTTCCTTGCTTTGCCCTTTTGCCTTGCCTTGCTTTGCCCTTTTGCGTTGCCTTGCCTTGCTTTGCTCTTTTGTGTTGCCTTTGCATGCCTTGGTTTGCACTTTTGCCTTGCCTTCCCTTGCCTTTCTTTGCCCTTTTGCCTTGCCTTGCTTTTCATTTTTGCCTTTCCTTGCCTTGCCTTTCTTTGCCCTTTTGCCTTGCATTGCCTTGCTTTACCCGTTTGCTTTGCCTTGCCTTGCTTTGCCATTTTGCCTTGCCTTGCCTTGTCTTGCTTTCCCTTTTGACTTTCCTTGCTTAGCTTTGCCCTTTTGCCTTGCCTTGCCTTGGTTTGCCTTTATGTCTTGCCATGCCGTGCTTTGCGCTTTTCCTTTGCCTTTCATTACCTTGCTTTCCCCATTTGCCTTGCCTTGCTTTGCCCTTTTGCCTTGCCTTGCCTTGCTTTGCCCTTTAGACTTGCCTTGCATTGTTTTCCTTTGCCCTTTTGCCTTTCCTTGCTTTGCCCTTTTGCCTTGCCTTTCCTAGCCTTACTTTGCTCTTTTGCCTTACCTTGCCTTTCTTTGCCCTTTTGCCTTGCATTGCCTTTCTTTACCCGTTTCTCTTCCCTTACCATGCTTTGCCTTTTTGCCTTGCCTTGCCTTGCTTTGCTCATTTACCTTGCCTTACCTTTCCTTACTTTTCCGTTTTGCCCTTCCTTGCCTTTCCTTTTTTGCCGTTTTGCCTTGACTTGCCTTGCCTTGCTTTGCCCATTTGCCTTTCCTTTCTTTGCTTTTCTTTGCCTTTTTGCCTTGCCTTGCATTGCTTTACCCGTTTGCTTTGTCTTCCCTTTCTTTACCCTTTTGCCTTGCCTTGCCTTGCATTGCCCTTTTGCCTTGCCTTGCCTTGTCTTGCTTTCCCTTTTGACTTTCCTTGCTTAGCTTTTCCCTTTTGCCTTGCCTTGCCTTGGTTTGCCTTTATGCCTTGCCATGCCTTGCTTTGCCCTTTTCCTTTGCCTTTCATTACCTTGCTTTCCCCTTTTGCATTGCCTTGATTTGCCCTTTTGCCTTGCCTTGCCCTTTTTCCTTGCCTTGCCTTGCCTTGCTTTGCCCTTTAGACTTGCCTTGCATTGTTTTCCTTTGCCCTTTTGCCTTTCCTTGCTTTGCCCTCTTGCCTTGCCTTTCCTAGCCTTACTTTGCTCTTTTGCCTTACCTTGCCTTTCTTTGCCCTTTTGCCTTGCCTTGCTTTGCGTTTTTGCCTTACCTTGCCTTGCATTGCCCTTTTGCCTTGCCATGCCTTGTCTTGCTTTCCCTTTTGACTTGCCTTGCTTAGCTTTGCCCTTTTCCCTTGCCTTGCCTTTGTTTGCTTTTTCACCTTGCAATGCCTTGCTTTGCCCTTTTCCCTTGCCTTTCATTACCTTGCTTTCCCCATTTGCCTTGCCTTGGTTTGCCCTTTTGCCTTCTCTTGCATTGCCTTCCTTTGCTACTTAGACTTGCCTTGCATTGTCTTGCTTTGCCCTTTTGCCTTTCCTTGCTTTGGCCTTTTGCCTTGCCTTGCTTTGCCCTTTTGCGTTTCCTTGCCTTGCTTTGCTCTTTTGTGTTGCCTTTGCATGCCTTGGTTTGCACTTTTCCCTTGCCTTTCCTTGCCTTTCTTTGCCCTTTTGCCTTGCCTTTCTTTTCATTTTTGCCTTTCCTTGCCTTGCCTTTCTTTGCCCTTTTGCCTTGCATTGCCTTGCTTTACCCGTTTGCTTTGCCTTGCCTTTCTTTGCCATTTTGCCTTGCCTTGCTTTGCGTTTTTGCCTTACCTTGCCTTGCATTGCCCTTTTGCCTTGCCTTGCCTTCTCTTGCTTTCCCTTTTGACTTGCCTTGCTTAGCTTTGCCCTTTTGCCTTGCCTTGCCTTGGTTTGCCTTTATGCCTTGCCATGCCTTGCTTTGCCCTTTTCCTTTGCCTTTCATTACCTTGCTTTCCCCTTTTGAATTGCCTTGATTTGCCCTTTTGCCTTGCCTTGCCCTTTTGCCTTGCCTTGCCTTGCCTTGCTTTGCCCTTTAGACTTGCCTTGCATTGTTTTCCTTTGCCCTTTTGCCTTTCTTTGCTTTGTCCTTTTGCCTTGCCTTTCCTAGCTTTACTTTGCTCTTTTGCCTTACTTTGCCTTTCTTTGCTCTTTTGCCTTGCATTGCCTTTCTTTACCCGTTTCTGTTCCCTTACCATGCTTTGCCCTTTTGCCTTGCCTTGCCTTGCTTTGCCCATTTACCTTGCCTTACCTTTCCTTACTTTTCCGTTTTGCCTTTCCTTGCCTTTCCTTTCTTTGCCGTTTTGCCTTGACTTGCCTTGCCTTGCTTTGCCCATTTGCCTTTCCTTTCTTTGCCTTTCTTTGCCTTTTTGCCTTGCCTTGCCTTGCATTACCCGTTTGCTTTGCCTTCCCTTTCTTTACCCTTTTGCCTTGCCTTGCATTGATTTGCCGTTTTACCTTGCCTTGCCTTGCCTTGCTATTCCCTTTTGCCTTGCCTTGCCTTGTCTTGCTTTGCCCTTTTGCCTTGCATTACCTTGCTTTCCCCTTTTCCCTTTCCTTGTCTTTCCTTGCTTTGCCCTTTTGCCTTGCCTTGCTTTGCCCTTTTGAGTTGCCTTGCCTTGCTTTGCTCTTTTGTGTTGCCTTTGCATGCCTTGGTTTGCACTTTTGCCTTGCCTTCCCTTGCCTTTCTTTGCCCTTTTGCCTTGCCTTGCTTTTCATTTTTGCCTTTCCTTGCCTTGCCTTTCTTTGCCCTTTTGCCTTGCATTGCCTTGCTTTACCCGTTTGCTTTGCCTTGCCTTGCTTTGCCATTTTGCCTTGCCTTGCATTGTCTTGCTTTCAGTTTTGACTTTCCTTGCTTTGCTTTTCCCTTTTGCCTTTTCCTTGCCTTGCTTTGCCCTTTAGACTTGCCTTGCATTGTCTTCCTTTGCCCTTTTGCCTTTCCTTGCTATGCCCTTTTGCCTTGCCTTTCATTGCCTTGCTTTCCCCATTTGCTTTGCCTTGCTTTGCCCTTTTGCCTTGCCTTTTCCTTGCCTTGCTTTGCCCTTTAGACTTTCCTTGCATTGTCTTCCTTTGCCCTTTTGCCTTTCCTTGCTTTGCCCTTTTGCCTTGCCTTTCCTAGCCTTACTTTGCTCTTTTGCCTTACCTTGCCTTTCTTTGCCCTTTTGCCTTGCATTGCCTTTCTTTACCCGTTTCTCTTCCCTTACCATGCTTTGCCCTTTTGCCTTGCCTTGCCTTGCTTTGCCCATTTACCTTGCCTTACCTTTCCTTGCTTTTCCGTTTTGCCTTTCCTTGACTTTCCTTTCTTTGCCTTTTTGCCTTGACTTGCCTTGCTTTGCTTTGCCCATTTGCCTTTCCTTTCTTTGCCTTTCTTTGCCTTTTTGCCTTGCCTTGCCTTGCTTTACCCGTTTGCTTTGCCTTCCCTTTCTTTACCCTTTTGCCTTGTCTTGCCTTGCTTTGCCCTTTTGCCTTGCATTACCTTGCTTTACCCTTTTCCCTTTCCTTGCCTTTCCTTGCTTTGCCCTTTTGCCTTGCCTTGCTTTGCCCTTTTGCGTTGCCTTGCCTTGCTTTGCTCTTTTGTGTTGCCTTTGCATGCCTTGGTTTGCACTTTTGCCTTGCCTTCCCTTGCCTTTCTTTGCCCTTTTGCCTTGCCTTGCTTTTCATTTTTGCCTTTCCTTGCCTTGCCTTTCTTTGCCCTTTTGCCTTGCATTGCCTTGCTTTACCCGTTTGCTTTGCCTTGCCTTGCTTTGCCATTTTGCCTTGCCTTGCCTTGTCTTGCTTTCCCTTTTGACTTTCCTTGCTTAGCTTTGCCCTTTTGCCTTGCCTTGCCTTGGTTTGCCTTTATGTCTTGCCATGCCGTGCTTTGCGCTTTTCCTTTGCCTTTCATTACCTTGCTTTCCCCATTTGCCTTGCCTTGCTTTGCCCTTTTGCCTTGCCTTGCCTTGCTTTGCCCTTTAGACTTGCCTTGCATTGTTTTCCTTTGCCCTTTTGCCTTTCCTTGCTTTGCCCTTTTGCCTTGCCTTTCCTAGCCTTACTTTGCTCTTTTGCCTTACCTTGCCTTTCTTTGCCCTTTTGCCTTGCATTGCCTTTCTTTACCCGTTTCTCTTCCCTTACCATGCTTTGCCTTTTTGCCTTGCCTTGCCTTGCTTTGCTCATTTACCTTGCCTTACCTTTCCTTACTTTTCCGTTTTGCCCTTCCTTGCCTTTCCTTTTTTGCCGTTTTGCCTTGACTTGCCTTGCCTTGCTTTGCCCATTTGCCTTTCCTTTCTTTGCTTTTCTTTGCCTTTTTGCCTTGCCTTGCATTGCTTTACCCGTTTGCTTTGTCTTCCCTTTCTTTACCCTTTTGCCTTGCCTTGCCTTGCATTGCCCTTTTGCCTTGCCTTGCCTTGTCTTGCTTTCCCTTTTGACTTTCCTTGCTTAGCTTTTCCCTTTTGCCTTGCCTTGCCTTGGTTTGCCTTTATGCCTTGCCATGCCTTGCTTTGCCCTTTTCCTTTGCCTTTCATTACCTTGCTTTCCCCTTTTGCATTGCCTTGATTTGCCCTTTTGCCTTGCCTTGCCCTTTTTCCTTGCCTTGCCTTGCCTTGCTTTGCCCTTTAGACTTGCCTTGCATTGTTTTCCTTTGCCCTTTTGCCTTTCCTTGCTTTGCCCTCTTGCCTTGCCTTTCCTAGCCTTACTTTGCTCTTTTGCCTTACCTTGCCTTTCTTTGCCCTTTTGCCTTGCATTGCCTTTCTTTACCCGTTTCTGTTCCCTTACCATGCTTTACCCTTTTGCCTTGCCTTGCCTTGCTTTGCCCATTTACCTTGCCTTACCTTTCCTTACTTTTCCGTTTTGCCTTTCCTTGCCTTTCCTTTCTTTGCCGTGTTGCCTTGACTTGCCTTGCCTTGCTTTGCCCATTTGCCTTTCCTTTCTTTGCCTTTCTTTGCCTTTTTGCCTTGCCTTGCCTTGCATTACCCGTTTGCTTTGCCTTCCCTTTCTTTACCCTTTTGCCTTGCCTTGCCTTGCTTTGCCCTTTTACCTTGCCTTACCTTGCCTTGCTTTTCCATTTTGCCTTTCCTTGCCTTTCCTTTCTTTGCCTTTTTGCCTTGACTTGCCTTGCCTTGCTTTGCCCATTTGCTTTTCCTTGCCTTGCCTGTCTTTGCCTTTTTGCCTTGCCTTTCTTTGCCTTTTTGCCTTGCCTTGCCTTGACTGGATCTGCCCTTTTGCGTTGCCTTGTATTGCCCTTTTGCTTTGACTAGCTTTGCCCTTTTGCCTTTCCTTGCCTTGCTTTGCCCATTTACCTTGCCTTACCTTTCCTTGCTTTTCCGTTTTGCCTTTCCTTGCCTTTCCTTTCTTTGCCTTTTTGCCTTGATTTGCCTTGCCTTGCTTTGCCCTTTTGCCTTTCCTTCCCTTGCCTTTCTTTGCACTTTATCCTTGGCTTGCATTGTCTTGCTTTGCCCTTTTGCCTTTCCTTGCTTTGCCTTTTTGCCTTGCCTTGCCTTGCTTTGCTCTTTTGCCTTGCCGTGCTTTTTCACTTGGCCTTGTCTTGCCTTTCCTTGCCTTGCCTGTCTTTCCCCTTTTGCCTTGCATTGCCTTGCTTTACCCGTTTGCTTTGCCTTGCCTTGCTTTGCCATTTTGCCTTGCCTTGCATTGTCTTGCTTTCACTTTTGACTTTCCTTGCTTAGCTTTTCCCTTTTGCCTTGCCTTGCCTTGGTTTGCCTTTATGCCTTGCCTTTTCCTTGCCTTGCTTTGCCCTTTAGACTTGCCTTGCATTGTCTCCCTTTGCCCTTTTGCCTTTCCTTGCTATGCCCTTTTGCCTTGCCTTTCATTGCCTTGCTTTCCCCATTTGCTTTGCCTTGCTTTGCCCTTTTGCCTTGCCTTTTCCTTGCCTTGCTTTGCCCTTTAGACTTGCCTTGCATTGTCTTCCTTTGCCCTTTTGCCTTTCCTTGCTTTGCCCTTTTGCCTTGCCTTGCCTAGCCTTACTTTGCTCTTTTGTCTTACCTTGCCTTTCTTTGCCCTTTTGCCTTGCATTGCCTTTCTTTACCCGTTTCTCTTCCCTTACCATGCTTTGCCCTTTTGCCTTGCCTTGCCTTGCTTTGCCCATTTACCTTGCCTTACCTTTCCTTGCTTTTCCGTTTTGCCTTTCCTTGCCTTTCCTTTCTTTGCCTTTTTGCCTTGACTTGCCTTGCCTTGCTTTGCCCATTTGCCTTTCCTTTCTTTGCCTTTCTTTGCCTTTTTGCCATGCCTTGCCTTGCTTTGCCCTTTTGCCTTGCATTACCTTGCTTTACCCTTTTCCCTTTCCTTGTCTTTCCTTGCTTTGCCCTTTTGCCTTGCCTTGCTTTGCCCTTTTGCGTTGCCTTGCCTTGCTTTGCTCTTTTGTGTTGCCTTTGCATGCCTTGGTTTGCACTTTTGCCTTGCCTTCCCTTGCCTTTCTTTGCCCTTTTGCCTTGCCTTGCTTTTCATTTTTGCCTTTCCTTGCCTTGCCTTTCTTTGCCCTTTTGCCTTGCATTGCCTTGCTTTACCCGTTTGCTTTGCCTTGCCTTGCTTTGCCATTTTGCCTTGCCTTGCCTTGTCTTGCTTTCCCTTTTGACTTTCCTTGCTTAGCTTTGCCCTTTTGCCTTGCCTTGCCTTGGTTTGCCTTTATGCCTTGCCATGCCTTGCTTTGCCCTTTTCCTTTGCCTTTCATTACCTTGCTTTCCCCATTTGCCTTGCCTTGGTTTGCCTTTTTGCCTTCTCTTGCATTACCTTGCTTTGCTATTTAGACTTGCCTTGCATTGTTTTCCTTTGCCCTTTTGCCTTTCCTTGCTTTGCCCTTTTGCCTTGCCTTGCTTTGCACTTTTGCGTTGCCTTACTTTGCCCTTTTGCCTTGCCTTGCCTTGCCTTGCTTTGCCCTTTAGACTTGCCTTGCATTGTTTTCCTTTGCCCTTTTGCCTTTCCTTGCTTTGCCCTCTTGCCTTGCCTTTCCTATCCTTACTTTGCTCTTTTGCCTTACCTTGCCTTTCTTTGCCCTTTTGCCTTGCATTGCCTTTCTTTACCCGTTTCTGTTCCCTTACCATGCTTTGCCCTTTTGCCTTGCCTTGCCTTGCTTTGCCCATTTACCTTGCCTTACCTTTCCTTACTTTTCCGTTTTGCCTTTCTTTGCCTTTCCTTTCTTTGCCGTTTTGCCTTGACTTGCCTTGCCTTGCTTTGCCCATTTGCCTTTCCTTTCTTTGCCTTTCTTTGCCTTTTTCCCTTGCCTTGGCTTGCATTACCCGTTTGCTTTGCCTTCCCTTTCTTTATCCTTTTGCCTTGCCTTGCCTTGCTTTGCCCTTTTGCCTTGCCTTCCCTTGCCTTTCTTTGCACTTTATCCTTGGCTTGCATTGTCTTGCTTTGCCCTTTTGCCTTTCCTTGCTTTGCCTTTTTGCCTTGCCTTGCCTTGCTTTGCTCTTTTGCCTTGCCGTGCTTTTTCACTTGGCCTTGTCTTGCCTTTCCTTGCCTTGCCTGTCTTTCCCCTTTTGCCTTGCATTGCCTTGCTTTACCCGTTTGCTTTGCCTTGCCTTGCTTTGCCATTTTGCCTTGCCTTGCATTGTCTTGCTTTCACTTTTGACTTTCCTTGCTTAGCTTTTCCCTTTTGCCTTGCCTTGCCTTGGTTTGCCTTTATGCCTTGCCTTTTCCTTGCCTTGCTTTGCCCTTTAGACTTGCCTTGCATTGTCTTCCTTTGCCCTTTTGCCTTTCCTTGCTATGCCCTTTTGCCTTGCCTTTCATTGCCTTGCTTTCCCCATTTGCTTTGCCTTGCTTTGCCCTTTTGCCTTGCCTTTTCCTTGCCTTGCTTTGCCCTTTAGACTTGCCTTGCATTGTCTTCCTTTGCCCTTTTGCCTTTCCTTGCTTTGCCCTTTTGCCTTGCCTTGCCTAGCCTTACTTTGCTCTTTTGTCTTACCTTGCCTTTCTTTGCCCTTTTGCCTTGCATTGCCTTTCTTTACCCGTTTCTCTTCCCTTACCATGCTTTGCCCTTTTGCCTTGCCTTGCCTTGCTTTGCCCATTTACCTTGCCTTACCTTTCCTTGCTTTTCCGTTTTGCCTTTCCTTGCCTTTCCTTTCTTTGCCTTTTTGCCTTGACTTGCCTTGCCTTGCTTTGCCCATTTGCCTTTCCTTTCTTTGCCTTTCTTTGCCTTTTTGCCATGCCTTGCCTTGCTTTGCCCTTTTGCCTTGCATTACCTTGCTTTACCCTTTTCCCTTTCCTTGTCTTTCCTTGCTTTGCCCTTTTGCCTTGCCTTGCTTTGCCCTTTTGCGTTGCCTTGCCTTGCTTTGCTCTTTTGTGTTGCCTTTGCATGCCTTGGTTTGCACTTTTGCCTTGCCTTCCCTTGCCTTTCTTTGCCCTTTTGCCTTGCCTTGCTTTTCATTTTTGCCTTTCCTTGCCTTGCCTTTCTTTGCCCTTTTGCCTTGCATTGCCTTGCTTTACCCGTTTGCTTTGCCTTGCCTTGCTTTGCCATTTTGCCTTGCCTTGCTTAGCGTTTTTGCCTTACCTTGCCTTGCATTGCCCTTTTGCCTTGCCTTGCCTTGTCTTGCTTTCCCTTTTGACTTTCCTTGCTTAGCTTTGCCCTTTTGCCTTGCCTTGCCTTGGTTTGCCTTTATGCCTTGCCATGCCTTGCTTTGCCCTTTTCCTTTGCCTTTCATTACCTTGCTTTCCCCATTTGCCTTGCCTTGGTTTGCCCTTTTGCCTTCTCTTGCATTACCTTGCTTTGCTATTTAGACTTGCCTTGCATTGTTTTCCTTTGCCCTTTTGCCTTTCCTTGCTTTGCCCTTTTGCCTTGCCTTGCTTTGCCCTTTTGCGTTACCTTGCCTTGCTTTGCTCTTTTGTGTTGCCTTTGCATGCCTTGGTTTGCACTTTTGCCTTGCCTTTCCTTGCCTTTCTTTGCCCTTTTGCCTTGCCTTTCTTTTCATTTTTGCCTTTCCTTGCCTTGCCTTTCTTTGCCCTTTTGCCTTGCATTGCCTTGCTTTACCCGTTTGCTTTGCCTTGCCTTGCTTTGCCATTTTGCCTTGCCTGCATTGTCTTGCTTTCAGTTTTGACTTTCCTTGCTTAGCTTTTCCCTTTTGCCTTTTCCTTGCCTTGCTTTGCCCTTTAGACTTGCCTTGCATTGTCTTCCTTTGCCCTTTGCCTTTCCTTGCTATGCCCTTTTGCCTTGCCTTGCCTTGCTTTGCCCATTTACCTTGCCTTACCTTTCCTTACTTTTCCGTTTTGCCTTTCCTTGCCTTTCCCTTCTTTGCCGTTTTGCATTGACTTGCCTTGCCTTGCTTTGCCCATTTGCCTTTTTTTTCTTTGCCTTTCTTTGCCTTTTTGCCTTGCATTGCCTTGCATTACCCGTTTGCTTTGCCTTCCCTTTCTTTACTCTTTTGCCTTGCCTTGCCTTGCTTTGCCCTTTTGCCTTGCATTACCTTGCTTTACCCTTTTCCCTTTCCTTGCCTTTCCTTGCTTTGCCCTTTTGCCTTGCCTTGCTTTGCCCTTTTGCGTTGCCTTGCCTTGCTTTGCTCTTTTGTGTTGCCTTTGCATGCCTTGGTTTGCACTTTTGCCTTGCCTTCCCTTGCCTTTCTTTGCCCTTTTGCCTTGCCTTGCTTTTCATTTTTGCCTTTCCTTGCCTTGCCTTTCTTTGCCCTTTTGCCTTGCATTGCCTTGCTTTACCTTTTTGCTTTGCCTTGCCTTGCTTTGCCATTTTGCCTTTCCTTGCCTTGTCTTGCTTTCCCTTTTGACTTGCCTTGCTTAGCTTTGCCCTTTTTCCTTGCCTTGCCTTGGTTTGCCTTTATGCCTTGCCATGCCTTGCTTTGCCCTTTTCCTTTGCCTTTCATTACCTTGCTTTCCCCATTTGCCTTGCCTTGCTTTGCCCTTTTGCCTTGCCTTGCCTTGCCTTGCTTTGCCCTTTAGACTTCCCTTGCATTGTTTTCCTTTGCCCTTTTGCCTTTCCTTGCTTTGCCCTTTTGCCTTGCCTTTCCTAGCCTTACTTTGCTCTTTTGCCTTACCTTGCCTTTCTTTGCCCTTTTGCCTTGCATTGCCTTTCTTTACCCGTTTCTCTTCCCTTACCATGCTTTGCCCTTTTGCCTTGCCTTGCCTTGCTTTGCTCATTTACCTTGCCTTACCTTTCCTTACTTTTCCGTTTTGCCCTTCCTTGCCTTTCCTTTTTTGCCGTTTTGCCTTGACTTGCCTTGCCTTGCTTTGCCCATTTGCCTTTCCTTTCTTTGCCTTTCTTTGCCTTTTTGCCTTGCCTTGCATTGCTTTACCCGTTTGCTTTGTCTTCCCTTTCTTTACCCTTTTGCCTTGCCTTGCCTTTCTTTGCCGTTTTGCCTTGCCTTGCCTTGCCTTGCTATTCCCTTTTGCCTTGCCTTGCCTTGCTTTGCCCTTTTGCCTTGCATTACCTTGCTCTACCCTTTTCCCTTTCCTTGCCTTGCCTTGCTTTGCCCTTTTGCCTTGCCTTGCTTTGCCCTTTTGCGTTGCCTTTCCTTGCTTTGCTCTTTTGTGTTGCCTTTGCATGCCTTGGTTTGCACTTTTGCCTTGCCTTCCCTTGCCTTTCTTTGCCCTTTTGCCTTGCCTTGCTTTTCATTTTTGCCTTTCCTTGCCTTGCCTTTCTTTGCCCTTTTGCCTTGCATTGCCTTGCTTTACCCGTTTGCTTTGCCTTGCCTTGCTTTGCCATTTTGCCTTGCCTTGCTTTGCGTTTTTGCCTTACCTTGCCTTACATTGCCCTTTTGCATTGCCTTGCTTTACCCGTTTGCTTTGCCTTGCCTTGCTTTGCCATTTTGCCTTGCCTTGCTTTGCGTTTTTGCCTTACCTTGCCTTACATTGCCCTTTTGCCTTGCCTTGCCTTGTCTTGCTTTCATTTTTGACTTTCCTTGCTTAGCTTTGCCCTTTTGCCTTGCCTTTCCTTGCTTTGCCCTTTTGCCTTGCCTTGCCTTAGCCTTACTTTGCTCTTTTGCCTTGCATTGCCTTTCTTTACCCGTTTCTCTTCCCTTACCATGCTTTGACCTTTTGCCTTGCCTTGCTTTGCTTTGCCTTTTTTACCTTGCCTTACCTTTCCTTACTTCTCCGTTTTGCCTTTCCTTCCCTTTCCTTTCTTTGCCCTTTTGCCTTGAATTGCCTTGCCTTGCTTTGCCCATTTGCCTTTCCTTTCTTTGCCTTTCTTTGCCTTTTTGCCTTGCCTTGCCTTGCATTACCCGTTTGCTTTGCCTTCCCTTTCTTTACCCTTTTGCCTTGCCTTGCCTTGCTTTGCCATTTTGCCTTGCCTTTCATTACCTTGCTTTCCCCATTTGCATTGTCTTGGTTTGCCCTTTTGCCTTCTCTTGCGTTGCCTTGCTTTGCCCTTTTGACTTGACTTGCCTTGCTTTGCTCTTTTGCCTTGCCTTGCCTTGCCCTTTTGCCTTGCCTTGCCTTACTTTGCCGTTTTGCCTTGCCTTGGCTTGCATTACCCGTTTGCTTTGCCTTCCCTTTCTTTACCCTTTTGCCTTGCCTTGCCTTGCTTTGCCGTTTTGCCTTGCCTTTCATTACCTTGCTTTCCCCATTTGCCTTGCCTTGGTTTGCCCTTTTGCCTTATCTTGCATTGCCTTGCTTTGCCCTTTTGACTTGTCTTTCCTTGCTTTCCTCTTTTGCCTTGCCTTGCCTTACTTTGCCGTTTTGCCTTGCCTTCCCTTGCCCTTCTTTTCTCTTTTGCCTTTCCTTGCCTTGCCTTGCTTTGCCCTTTTGCCTTGCCTTCCCTTGCCTTTCTTTGCCCTTTTGCCTTGCCTTGCATTGTCTTGCTTTGCCCTTTTGCCTTTCCTTGCTTTGCCTTTTTGCCTTGCCTTGCCTTGCTTTGCTCTTTTGCCTTGCCTTGCTTTTTCACTTGGCCTTGTGTTGCCTTTCCTTGCCTTGCCTTTCTTTCCCCTTTTGCCTTGCATTGCCTTGCTTTACCCGTTTGCTTTGCCTTGCCTTGCTTTGCCATTTTGCCTTGCCTTGCATTGTCTTGCTTTCACTTTTGACTTTCCTTGCTTAGCTTTTCCCTTTTGCCTTGCCTTGCCTTGGTTTGCCTTTATGCCTTGCCTTTTCCTTGCCTTGCTTTGCCCTTTAGACTTGCCTTGCATTGTCTTCCTTTGCCCTTTTGCCTTTCCTTGCTATGCCCTTTTGCCTTGCCTTTCATTGCCTTGCTTTCCCCATTTGCTTTGCCTTGCTTTGCCCTTTTGCCTTGCCTTTTCCTTGCCTTGCTTTGCCCTTTAGACTTGCCTTGCATTGTCTTCCTTTGCCCTTTTGCCTTTCCTTGCTTTGCCCTTTTGCCTTGCCTTGCCTAGCCTTACTTTGCTCTTTTGTCTTACCTTGCCGTTCTTTGCCCTTTTGCCTTGCATTGCCTTTCTTTACCCGTTTCTCTTCCCTTACCATGCTTTGCCCTTTTGCCTTGCCTTGCCTTGCTTTGCCCATTTTCCTTGCCTTATCTTTCCTTGCTTTTCCGTTTTTCCTTTCCTTGACTTTCCTTTCTTTGCCTTTTTGCCTTGACTTGCCTTGCCTTGCTTTGCCAATTTGCCTTTCCTTTCTTTACCTTTCTTTGCCTTTTTGCCTTGCCTTGCCTTGCTTTACCCGTTTGCTTTGCCTTCCCTTTCTTTACCCTTTTGCCTTGCCTTGCCTTTCTTTGCCCTTTTGCCTTGCATTGCCTTTCTTTACCCGTTTCTCTTCCCTTACCATGCTTTGCCTTTTTGCCTTGCCTTGCCTTGCTTTGCTCATTTACCTTGCCTTACCTTTCCTTACTTTTCCTTTTTGCCCTTCCTTGCCTTTCCTTTTTTGCCGTTTTGCCTTGACTTGCCTTGCCTTGCTTTGCCCATTTGCCTTTCCTTTCTTTGCCTTTCTTTGCCTTTTTGCCTTGCCTTGCCTTGCTTTACCCGTTTGTTTTGTCTTCCCTTTCTTTACCCTTTTGCCTTGCCTTGCCTTGCTTTGCCGTTTTGCCTTGCCTTGCCTTGCCTTTCCTTTCTTTGCCCTTTTGCCTTGCATTGCCTTGCTTTACCCGTTTGCTTTGCCTTGCCTTGCTTTGCCATTTTGCCTTGCCTTGCCTTGCGTTTTTACCTTACCTTGCCTTGCATTGCCCTTTTGCCTTGCCTTTCATTGCCTTGCTTTCCCCATTTGCCTTGCCTTGCTTTGCCCTTTAGCGTTGCCTTGCCTTGCTTTGCTCTTTTGTGTTGCCTTTGCATGCCTTGGTTTTCACTTTTGCCTTGCCTTTCATTGCCTTGCTTTGCCCTTTTGCCTTGCCTTGTCTTGCTTTGCCCTGTAGACTTGCCTTGCATTGTCTTCCTTTCCCCTTTTGCCTTTCCTTGCTTTGCCCTTTTGCCTTCCCTTGCCTTAGCCTTACTTTACTATTTTGCCTTACCTTGCCTTTCTTTGCCCTTTTGCCTTGCATTGCCTTTCTTTACCCGTTTCTCTTCCCTTACCATGCTTTGCCCCTTTGCCTTACCTTTCCTTGCTTTTCCGTTTTGCCTTTCTTTGCCTTTCCTTTCTTTGCCTTTTTGCCTTGACATGCCTTGTCTTGCTTTGCCCATTTGCCTTTCCTTTCTTTGCCTTTCTTTGCATTTTTGCCTTGCCTTGCCTTGCTTTACCCGTTTGCTTTGCCTTCCCTTTCTTTAGCCTTTTGCCTTGCCTTGCCTTGCTTTGCCGTTTTGCTTTGCCTTGCCTTGCCTTGCTTTGCCCTTTTGCCTTGCCTTGCTTTGCCCTTTTGCGTTGCCTTGCCTTGCTTTGCTCTTTTGTATTGCCTTTGCATGCCTTGGTTTGCACTTTTGCCTTGCCTTCCCTTCCCTTGCTTTGCCCTTTTGCCTTGCCTTGCTTTGCATTTTTGCCTTTCCTTTCTTTGCCTTTTTGCCTTGCATTCCGTTGTCTTGCTTTCCCTTTTGACTTGCCTTGCTTAACTTTGCCCTTTTGCCTTGCTTTGCCATGCTTTTCCATTTGCCTTTCCTTGCCTTGCCTTTCTTTGCCTTTTTGCCTTGCCTTGCTTTACCCGTTTGCTTTGCCTTCACTTGCTTTGCTCTTTTGCCTTGCTTTGTATTGCCTTGCTTTGCCATTTGCCTTGCCTTGCCGTTTTGCCTTGCCTTGCCTTACTTTGCCGTTTTGCCTTGCCTTGCCTTGCCCTTCTTTTCTCTTTTGACTTTCCTTGCCTTGCCATGCTTTGCCCTTTTGCCTTGCCTTGCATTGCTTTGCTCTTTTGCTTTGCCTTACCTTACTTTGCCCTTTTGCCTTGCATTCCCTTGCCTTTCTTTGCCCTTTTGCCTTGCCTTGCATTGTCTTGCTTTGCCCTTTTGCCTTTCCTTGCTTTGCCTTTTTGCCTTGCCTTGCCTTGCTTTGGTCTTTTGCCTTGCCTTGCTTTTTCACTTGGCCTTGTCTTGCCTTGCTTTGCCTTTCCTTTCTTTGCCCTTTTGCCTTGCATTGCCTTGCTTTACCCGTTTGCTTTGCCTTGCCTTTCTTTACCCTTTTGCCTTGCCTTGCCTTGCTTTGCCGTTTTGCCTTGCCTTGCCTTGCTATTCCTTTTTGCCTTGCCTTGTCTTCCTTTGCCCTTTTGCCTTCCATTACCTTGCTTTACCCTTTTCCCTTTCCTTGCCTTGCCTTGCTTTGCCCTTTTGCGTTGCCTTGCCTTGCTTTGCTCTTTTGTGTTGCCTTTGCATGCCTTGGTTTGCACTTTTGCCTTGCCTTCCCTTGCCTTTCTTTGCCCTTTTTCCTTGCCTTGCTTTGCGTTTTTGCCTTACCTTGCCTTGCATTGCCCTTTTGCCTTGCCATGCCTTGTCTTGCTTTCCCTTTTGACTTGCCTTGCTTAGCTTTGCCCTTTTCCCTTGCCTTGCCTTGGTTTGCTTTTTCACCTTGCAATGCCTTGCTTTGCCCTTTTCCCTTGCCTTTCATTACCTTGCTTTCCCCATTTGCCTTGCCTTGGTTTGCCCTTTTGCCTTCTCTTGCATTGCCTTCCTTTGCTACTTAGACTTGCCTTGCATTGTCTTGCTTTGCCCTTTTGCCTTTCCTTGCTTTGGCCTTTTGCCTTGCCTTGCTTTGCCCTTTTGCGTTTCCTTGCCTTGCTTTGCTCTTTTGTGTTGCCTTTGCATGCCTTGGTTTGCACTTTTCCCTTGCCTTTCCTTGCCTTTCTTTGCCCTTTTGCCTTGCCTTTCTTTTCATTTTTGCCTTTCCTTGCCTTGCCTTTCTTTGCCCTTTTGCCTTGCATTGCCTTGCTTTACCCGTTTGCTTTGCCTTGCCTTGCTTTGCCATTTTGCCTTGCCTTGCTTTGCGTTTTTGCCTTACCTCGCCTTGCATTGCCCTTTTGCCTTGCCTTGCCTTCTCTTGCTTTCCCTTTTGACTTGCCTTGCTTAGCTTTGCCCTTTTGCCTTGCCTTGCCTTGGTTTGCCTTTATGCCTTGACATGCCTTGCTTTGCCCTTTTCCTTTGCCTTTCATTACCTTGCTTTCCCCTTTTGCATTGCCTTGATTTGCCCTTTTGCCTTGCCTTGCCCTTTTGCCTTGCCTTGCCTTGCCTTGCTTTGCCCTTTAGACTTGCCTTGCATTGTTTTCCTTTGCCCTTTTGCCTTTCTTTGCTTTGTCCTTTTGCCTTGCCTTTCCTAGCTTTACTTTGCTCTTTTGCCTTACTTTGCCTTTCTTTGCTCTTTTGCCTTGCATTGCCTTTCTTTACCCGTTTCTGTTCCCTTACCATGCTTTGACCTTTTGCCTTGCCTTGCCTTGCTTTGCCCATTTACCTTGCCTTACCTTTCCTTACTTTTCCGTTTTGCCTTTCCTTGCCTTTCCTTTCTTTGCCGTTTTGCCTTGACTTGCCTTGCCTTGCTTTGCCCATTTGCCTTTCCTTTCTTTGCCTTTCTTTGCCTTTTTGCCTTGCCTTGCCTTGCATTACCCGTTTGCTTTGCCTTCCCTTTCTTTACCCTTTTGCCTTGCCTTGCATTGATTTGCCGTTTTACCTTGCCTTGCCTTGCCTTGCTATTCCCTTTTGCCTTGCCTTGCCTTGTCTTGCTTTGCCCTTTTGCCTTGCATTACCTTGCTTTACCCTTTTCCCTTTCCTTGCCTTGCCTTGCTTTGCCCTTTTGCCTTGCCTTGCTTTGCCCTTTTGCGTTGCCTTGCCTTGATTTGCTCTTTTGTGTTGCCTTTGCATGCCTTGGTTTGCACTTTTGCCTTGCCTTCCCTTGCCTTTCTTTGCCCTTTTTCCTTGCCTTGCTTTGCGTTTTTGCCTTACCTTGGCTTACATTGCCCTTTTGCCTTGCAATGCCTTGTCTTGCTTTCCCTTTTGACTTGCCTTGCTTAGCTTTGCCCTTTTCCCTTGCCTTGCCTTGGTTTGCTTTTTCACCTTGCAATGCCTTGCTTTGCCCTTTTCCCTTGCCTTTCATTACCTTGCTTTCCCCATTTGCCTTGCCTTGGTTTGCCCTTTTGCCTTCTCTTGCATTGCCTTGCTTTGCTACTTAGACTTGCCTTGCATTGTCTTGCTTTGCCCTTTTGCCTTTCCTTGCTTTGCCCTTTTGCCTTGCCTTGCTTTGCCCTTTTGCGTTGCCTTGCCTTGCTTTGCTCTTTTGTGTTGCCTTTGCATGCCTTGGTTTGCACTTTTGCCTTGCATTTCCTTGCCTTTCTTTGCCCTTTTGCCTTGTCTTTCTTTTCATTTTTGCCTTTCCTTGCCTTGCCTTTCTTTGCCCTTTTGCCTTGCATTGCCTTGCTTTACCCGTTTGCTTTGCCTTGCCTTGCTTTGCCATTTTGCCTTGCCTTGCTTTGCGTTTTTGCCTTACCTTGCCTTGCATTGCCCTTTTGCCTTGCCTTGCCTTGTCTTGCTTTCCCTTTTGACTTTCCTTGCTTAGCTTTGCCCTTTTGCCTTGCCTTGCCTTGGTTTGCCTTTATGCCTTGCCATGCCTTGCTTTGCCCTTTTCCTTTGCCTTTCATTACCTTGCTTTCCCCTTTTGCATTGCCTTGATTTGCCCTTTAGACTTGCCTTGCCCTTTTGCCTTGCCTTGCCTTGCCTTGCTTTGCCCTTTAGACTTGCCTTGCATTGTTTTCCTTTGCCCTTTTGCCTTTCTTTGCTTTGTCCTTTTGCCTTGCCTTTCCTAGCCTTACTTTGCTCTTTTGCCTTACCGTGCCTTTCTTTGCTCTTTTGCCTTGCATTGCCTTTCTTTACCCGTTTCTGTTCCCTTACCATGCTTTGCCCTTTTGCCTTGCCTTGCCTTGCTTTGCCCATTTACCTTGCCTTACCTTTCCTTACTTTTCCGTTTTGCCTTTCCTTGCCTTTCCTTTCTTTGCCGTTTTGCCTTGACTTGCCTTGCCTTGCTTTGCCCATTTGCCTTTCCTTTCTTTGCCTTTCTTTGCCTTTTTGCCTTGCCTTGCCTTGCATTACCCGTTTGCTTTGCCTTCCCTTTCTTTACCCTTTTGCCTTGCCTTGCATTGATTTGCCGTTTTACCTTGCCTTGCCTTGCCTTGCTATTCCCTTTTGCCTTGCCTTGCCTTGTCTTGCTTTGCCCTTTTGCCTTGCATTACCTTGCTTTACCCTTTTCCCTTTCCTTGCCTTGCCTTGCTTTGCCCTTTTGCCTTGCCTTGCTTTGCCCTTTTGCGTTGCCTTGCCTTGATTTGCTCTTTTGTGTTGCCTTTGCATGCCTTGGTTTGCACTTTTGCCTTGCCTTCCCTTGCCTTTCTTTGCCCTTTTTCCTTGCCTTGCTTTGCGTTTTTGCCTTACCTTGGCTTACATTGCCCTTTTGCCTTGCAATGCCTTGTCTTGCTTTCCCTTTTGACTTGCCTTGCTTAGCTTTGCCCTTTTCCCTTGCCTTGCCTTGGTTTGCTTTTTCACCTTGCAATGCCTTGCTTTGCCCTTTTCCCTTGCCTTTCATTACCTTGCTTTCCCCATTTGCCTTGCCTTGGTTTGCCCTTTTGCCTTCTCTTGCATTGCCTTGCTTTGCTACTTAGACTTGCCTTGCATTGTCTTGCTTTGCCCTTTTGCCTTTCCTTGCTTTGCCCTTTTGCCTTGCCTTGCTTTGCCCTTTTGCGTTGCCTTGCCTTGCTTTGCTCTTTTGTGTTGCCTTTGCATGCCTTGGTTTGCACTTTTCCCTTGCCTTTCCTTGCCTTTCTTTGCCCTTTTGCCTTGCCTTTCTTTTCATTTTTGCCTTTCCTTGCCTTGCCTTTCTTTGCCCTTTTGCCTTGCATTGCCTTGCTTTACCCGTTTGCTTTGCCTTGCCTTGCTTTGCCATTTTGCCTTGCCTTGCTTTGCGTTTTTGCCTTACCTTGCCTTGCATTGCCCTTTTGCCTTGCCTTGCCTTGTCTTGCTTTCCCTTTTGACTTTCCTTGCTTAGCTTTGCCCTTTTGCCTTGCCTTGCCTAGCCTTACTTTGCTCTTTTGTCTTACCTTGCCTTTCTTTGCCCTTTTGCCTTGCATTGCCTTTCTTTACCCGTTTCTCTTCCCTTACCATGCTTTGCCCTTTTGCCTTGTCTTGCCTTGCTTTGCCCATTTACCTTGCCTTACCTTTCCTTGCTTTTCCGTTTTGCCTTTCCTTGCCTTTCCTTTCTTTGCCTTTTTGCCTTGACTTGCCTTGCCTTGCTTTGCCCATTTGCCTTTCCTTTCTTTGCCTTTCTTTGCCTTTTTGCCATGCCTTGCCTTGCTTTGCCCTTTTGCCTTGCATTACCTTGCTTTACCCTTTTCCCTTTCCTTGTCTTTCCTTGCTTTGCCCTTTTGCCTTGCCTTGCTTTGCCCTTTTGCGTTGCCTTGCCTTGCTTTGCTCTTTTGTGTTGCCTTTGCATGCCTTGGTTTGCACTTTTGCCTTGCCTTCCCTTGCCTTTCTTTGCCCTTTTGCCTTGCCTTGCTTTTCATTTTTGCCTTTCCTTGCCTTGCCTTTCTTTGCCCTTTTGCCTTGCATTGCCTTGCTTTACCCGTTTGCTTTGCCTTGCCTTGCTTTGCCATTTTGCCTTGCCTTGCTTAGCGTTTTTGCCTTACCTTGCCTTGCATTGCCCTTTTGCCTTGCCTTGCCTTGTCTTGCTTTCCCTTTTGACTTTCCTTGCTTAGCTTTTCCCTTTTGCCTTGCCTTGCCTTGGTTTGCCTTTATGCCTTGCCATGCCTTGCTTTGCCCTTTTCCTTTGCCTTTCATTACCTTGCTTTCCCCATTTGCCTTGCCTTGGTTTGCCCTTTTGCCTTCTCTTGCATTACCTTGCTTTGCTATTTAGACTTGCCTTGCATTGTTTTCCTTTGCCCTTTTGCCTTTCCTTGCTTTGCCCTTTTGCCTTGCCTTGCTTTGCCCTTTTGCGTTACCTTGCCTTGCTTTGCTCTTTTGTGTTGCCTTTGCATGCCTTGGTTTGCACTTTTGCCTTGCCTTTCCTTGCCTTTCTTTGCCCTTTTGCCTTGCCTTTCTTTTCATTTTTGCCTTTCCTTGCCTTGCCTTTCTTTGCCCTTTTGCCTTGCATTGCCTTGCTTTACCCGTTTGCTTTGCCTTGCCTTGCTTTGCCATTTTGCCTTGCCTGCATTGTCTTGCTTTCAGTTTTGACTTTCCTTGCTTAGCTTTTCCCTTTGGCCTTTTCCTTGCCTTGCTTTGCCCTTTAGACTTGCCTTGCATTGTCTTCCTTTGCCCTTTGCCTTTCCTTGCTATGCCCTTTTGCCTTGCCTTGCCTTGCTTTGCCCATTTACCTTGCCTTACCTTTCCTTACTTTTCCGTTTTGCCTTTCCTTGCCTTTCCCTTCTTTGCCGGTTTGCCTTGACTTGCCTTGCCTTGCTTTGCCCATTTGCCTTTTTTTTCTTTGCCTTTCTTTGCCTTTTTGCCTTGCATTGCCTTGCTTTACCCGTTTGCTTTGCCTTCCCTTTCTTTACTCTTTTGCCTTGCCTTGCCTTGCTTTGCCCTTTTGCCTTGCATTACCTTGCTTTACCCTTTTCCCTTTCCTTGCCTTTCCTTGCTTTGCCCTGTTGCCTTGCCTTGCTTTGCCCTTTTGCGTTGCCTTGCCTTGCTTTGCTCTTTTGTGTTGCCTTTGCATGCCTTGGTTTGCACTTTTGCCTTGCCTTCCCTTGCCTTTCTTTGCCCTTTTGCCTTGCCTTGCTTTTCATTTTTGCCTTTCCTTGCCTTGCCTTTCTTTGCCCTTTTGCCTTGCATTGCCTTGCTTTACCTTTTTGCTTTGCCTTGCCTTGCTTTGCCATTTTGCCTTTCCTTGCCTTGTCTTGCTTTCCCTTTTGACTTGCCTTGCTTAGCTTTGCCCTTTTGCCTTGCCTTGCCTTGGTTTGCCTTTATGCCTTGCCATGCCTTGCTTTGCCCTTTTCCTTTGCCTTTCATTACCTTGCTTTCCCCATTTGCCTTGCCTTGCTTTGCCCTTTTGCCTTGCCTTGCCTTGCCTTGCTTTGCCCTTTAGACTTCCCTTGCATTGTTTTCCTTTCCCCTTTTGCCTTTCCTTGCTTTGCCCTTTTGCCTTGCCTTTCCTAGCCTTACTTTGCTCTTTTGCCTTACCTTGCCTTTCTTTGCCCTTTTGCCTTGCATTGCCTTTCTTTACCCGTTTCTCTTCCCTTACCATGCTTTGCCCTTTTGCCTTGCCTTGCCTTGCTTTGCTCATTTACCTTGCCTTACCTTTCCTTACTTTTCCGTTTTGCCCTTCCTTGCCTTTCCTTTTTTGCCGTTTTGCCTTGACTTGCCTTGCCTTGCTTTGCCCATTTGCCTTTCCTTTCTTTGCCTTTCTTTGCCTTTTTGCCTTGCCTTGCATTGCTTTACCCGTTTGCTTTGTCTTCCCTTTCTTTACCCTTTTGCCTTGCCTTGCCTTTCTTTGCCGTTTTGCCTTGCCTTGCCTTACCTTGCTATTCCCTTTTGCCTTGCCTTGCCTTGCTTTGCCCTTTTGCCTTGCATTACCTTGCTCTACCCTTTTCCCTTTCCTTGCCTTGCCTTGCTTTGCCCTTTTGCCTTGCCTTGCTTTGCCCTTTTGAGTTGCCTTGCCTTGCTTTGCTCTTTTGTGTTGCCTTTGCATGCCTTGGTTTGCACTTTTGCCTTGCCTTCCCTTGCCTTTCTTTGCCCTTTTGCCTTGCCTTGCTTTTCATTTTTGCCTTTCCTTGCCTTGCCTTTCTTTGCCCTTTTGCCTTGCATTGCCTTGCTTTACCCGTTTGCTTTGCCTTGCCTTGCTTTTCCATTTTGCCTTGCCTTGCTTTGCGTTTTTGCCTTACCTTGCCTTACATTGCCCTTTTGCATTGCCTTGCTTTACCCGTTTGCTTTGCCTTGCCTTGCTTTGCCATTTTGCCTTGCCTTGCTTTGCGTTTTTGCCTTACCTTGCCTTACATTGCCCTTTTGCCTTGCCTTGCCTTGTCTTGCTTTCATTTTTGACTTTCCTTGCTTAGCTTTGCCCTTTTGCCTTGCCTTTCCTTGCTTTGCCCTTTTGCCTTGCCTTGCCTTAGCCTTACTTTGCTCTTTTGCCTTGCATTGCCTTTCTTTACCCGTTTCTCTTCCCTTACCATGCTTTGACCTTTTGCCTTGCCTTGCCTTGCTTTGCCTTTTTTACCTTGCCTTACCTTTCCTTACTTCTCCGTTTTGCCTTTCCTTCCCTTTCCTTTCTTTGCCCTTTTGCCTTGAATTGCCTTGCCTTGCTTTGCCCATTTGCCTTTCCTTTCTTTGCCTTTCTTTGCCTTTTTGCCTTGCCTTGCCTTGCATTACCCGTTTGCTTTGCCTTCCCTTTCTTTACCCTTTTGCCTTGCCTTGCCTTGCTTTGCCATTTTGCCTTGCCTTTCATTACCTTGCTTTCCCCATTTGCATTGTCTTGGTTTGCCCTTTTGCCTTCTCTTGCGTTGCCTTGCTTTGCCCTTTTGACTTGACTTGCCTTGCTTTGCTCTTTTGCCTTGCCTTGCCTTGCCCTTTTGCCTTGCCTTGCCTTACTTTGCCGTTTTGCCTTGCCTTGGCTTGCATTACCCGTTTGCTTTGCCTTCCCTTTCTTTACCCTTTTGCCTTGCCTTGCCTTGCTTTGCCGTTTTGCCTTGCCTTTCATTACCTTGCTTTCCCCATTTGCCTTGCCTTGGTTTGCCCTTTTGCCTTATCTTGCATTGCCTTGCTTTGCCCTTTTGACTTGTCTTTCCTTGCTTTCCTCTTTTGCCTTGCCTTGCCTTACTTTGCCGTTTTGCCTTGCCTTCCCTTGCCCTTCTTTTCTCTTTTGCCTTTCCTTGCCTTGCCTTGCTTTGCCCTTTTGCCTTGCCTTCCCTTGCCTTTCTTTGCCCTTTTGCCTTGCCTTGCATTGTCTTGCTTTGCCCTTTTGCCTTTCCTTGCTTTGCCTTTTTGCCTTGCCTTGCCTTGCTTTGCTCTTTTGCCTTGCCTTGCTTTTTCACTTGGCCTTGTCTTGCCTTTCCTTGCCTTGCCTTTCTTTCCCCTTTTGCCTTGCATTGCCTTGCTTTACCCGTTTGCTTTGCCTTGCCTTGCTTTGCCATTTTGCCTTGCCTTGCATTGTCTTGCTTTCACTTTTGACTTTCCTTGCTTAGCTTTTCCCTTTTGCCTTGCCTTGCCTTGGTTTGCCTTTATGCCTTGCCTTTTCCTTGCCTTGCTTTGCCCTTTAGACTTGCCTTGCATTGTCTTCCTTTGCCCTTTTGCCTTTCCTTGCTATGCCCTTTTGCCTTGCCTTTCATTGCCTTGCTTTCCCCATTTGCTTTGCCTTGCTTTGCCCTTTTGCCTTGCCTTTTCCTTGCCTTGCTTTGCCCTTTAGACTTGCCTTGCATTGTCTTCCTTTGCCCTTTTGCCTTTCCTTGCTTTGCCCTTTTGCCTTGCCTTGCCTAGCCTTACTTTGCTCTTTTGTCTTACCTTGCCGTTCTTTGCCCTTTTGCCTTGCATTGCCTTTCTTTACCCGTTTCTCTTCCCTTACCATGCTTTGCCCTTTTGCCTTGCCTTGCCTTGCTTTGCCCATTTTCCTTGCCTTATCTTTCCTTGCTTTTCCGTTTTTCCTTTCCTTGACTTTCCTTTCTTTGCCTTTTTGCCTTGACTTGCCTTGCCTTGCTTTGCCAATTTGCCTTTCCTTTCTTTACCTTTCTTTGCCTTTTTGCCTTGCCTTGCCTTGCTTTACCCGTTTGCTTTGCCTTCCCTTTCTTTACCCTTTTGCCTTGCCTTGCCTTTCTTTGCCCTTTTGCCTTGCATTGCCTTTCTTTACCCGTTTCTCTTCCCTTACCATGCTTTGCCTTTTTGCCTTGCCTTGCCTTGCTTTGCTCATTTACCTTGCCTTACCTTTCCTTACTTTTCCTTTTTGCCCTTCCTTGCCTTTCCTTTTTTGCCGTTTTGCCTTGACTTGCCTTGCCTTGCTTTGCCCATTTGCCTTTCCTTTCTTTGCCTTTCTTTGCCTTTTTGCCTTGCCTTGCCTTGCTTTACCCGTTTGTTTTGTCTTCCCTTTCTTTACCCTTTTGCCTTGCCTTGCCTTGCTTTGCCGTTTTGCCTTGCCTTGCCTTGCCTTTCCTTTCTTTGCCCTTTTGCCTTGCATTGCCTTGCTTTACCCGTTTGCTTTGCCTTGCCTTGCTTTGCCATTTTGCCTTGCCTTGCCTTGCGTTTTTACCTTACCTTGCCTTGCATTGCCCTTTTGCCTTGCCTTTCATTGCCTTGCTTTCCCCATTTGCCTTGCCTTGCTTTGCCCTTTAGCGTTGCCTTGCCTTGCTTTGCTCTTTTGTGTTGCCTTTGCATGCCTTGGTTTTCACTTTTGCCTTGCCTTTCATTGCCTTGCTTTGCCCTTTTGCCTTGCCTTGTCTTGCTTTGCCCTGTAGACTTGCCTTGCATTGTCTTCCTTTCCCCTTTTGCCTTTCCTTGCTTTGCCCTTTTGCCTTCCCTTGCCTTAGCCTTACTTTACTATTTTGCCTTACCTTGCCTTTCTTTGCCCTTTTGCCTTGCATTGCCTTTCTTTACCCGTTTCTCTTCCCTTACCATGCTTTGCCCCTTTGCCTTACCTTTCCTTGCTTTTCCGTTTTGCCTTTCTTTGCCTTTCCTTTCTTTGCCTTTTTGCCTTGACATGCCTTGTCTTGCTTTGCCCATTTGCCTTTCCTTTCTTTGCCTTTCTTTGCATTTTTGCCTTGCCTTGCCTTGCTTTACCCGTTTGCTTTGCCTTCCCTTTCTTTAGCCTTTTGCCTTGCCTTGCCTTGCTTTGCCGTTTTGCTTTGCCTTGCCTTGCCTTGCTTTGCCCTTTTGCCTTGCCTTGCTTTGCCCTTTTGCGTTGCCTTGCCTTGCTTTGCTCTTTTGTATTGCCTTTGCATGCCTTGGTTTGCACTTTTGCCTTGCCTTCCCTTCCCTTGCTTTGCCCTTTTGCCTTGCCTTGCTTTGCATTTTTGCCTTTCCTTTCTTTGCCTTTTTGCCTTGCATTCCGTTGTCTTGCTTTCCCTTTTGACTTGCCTTGCTTAACTTTGCCCTTTTGCCTTGCTTTGCCATGCTTTTCCATTTGCCTTTCCTTGCCTTGCCTTTCTTTGCCTTTTTGCCTTGCCTTGCTTTACCCGTTTGCTTTGCCTTCACTTGCTTTGCTCTTTTGCCTTGCTTTGTATTGCCTTGCTTTGCCATTTGCCTTGCCTTGCCGTTTTGCCTTGCCTTGCCTTACTTTGCCGTTTTGCCTTGCCTTGCCTTGCCCTTCTTTTCTCTTTTGACTTTCCTTGCCTTGCCATGCTTTGCCCTTTTGCCTTGCCTTGCATTGCTTTGCTCTTTTGCTTTGCCTTACCTTACTTTGCCATTTTGCCTTGCATTCCCTTGCCTTTCTTTGCCCTTTTGCCTTGCCTTGCATTGTCTTGCTTTGCCCTTTTGCCTTTCCTTGCTTTGCCTTTTTGCCTTGCCTTGCCTTGCTTTGGTCTTTTGCCTTGCCTTGCTTTTTCACTTGGCCTTGTCTTGCCTTGCTTTGCCTTTCCTTTCTTTGCCCTTTTGCCTTGCATTGCCTTGCTTTACCCGTTTGCTTTGCCTTGCCTTTCTTTACCCTTTTGCCTTGCCTTGCCTTGCTTTGCCGTTTTGCCTTGCCTTGCCTTGCTATTCCTTTTTGCCTTGCCTTGTCTTCCTTTGCCCTTTTGCCTTCCATTACCTTGCTTTACCCTTTTCCCTTTCCTTGCCTTGCCTTGCTTTGCCCTTTTGCGTTGCCTTGCCTTGCTTTGCTCTTTTGTGTTGCCTTTGCATGCCTTGGTTTGCACTTTTGCCTTGCCTTCCCTTGCCTTTCTTTGCCCTTTTTCCTTGCCTTGCTTTGCGTTTTTGCCTTACCTTGCCTTGCATTGCCCTTTTGCCTTGCCATGCCTTGTCTTGCTTTCCCTTTTGACTTGCCTTGCTTAGCTTTGCCCTTTTCCCTTGCCTTGCCTTTGTTTGCTTTTTCACCTTGCAATGCCTTGCTTTGCCCTTTTCCCTTGCCTTTCATTACCTTGCTTTCCCCATTTGCCTTGCCTTGGTTTGCCCTTTTGCCTTCTCTTGCATTGCCTTCCTTTGCTACTTAGACTTGCCTTGCATTGTCTTGCTTTGCCCTTTTGCCTTTCCTTGCTTTGGCCTTTTGCCTTGCCTTGCTTTGCCCTTTTGCGTTTCCTTGCCTTGCTTTGCTCTTTTGTGTTGCCTTTGCATGCCTTGGTTTGCACTTTTCCCTTGCCTTTCCTTGCCTTTCTTTGCCCTTTTGCCTTGCCTTTCTTTTCATTTTTGCCTTTCCTTGCCTTGCCTTTCTTTGCCCTTTTGCCTTGCATTGCCTTGCTTTACCCGTTTGCTTTGCCTTGCCTTTCTTTGCCATTTTGCCTTGCCTTGCTTTGCGTTTTTGCCTTACCTTGCCTTGCATTGCCCTTTTGCCTTGCCTTGCCTTCTCTTGCTTTCCCTTTTGACTTGCCTTGCTTAGCTTTGCCCTTTTGCCTTGCCTTGCCTTGGTTTGCCTTTATGCCTTGCCATGCCTTGCTTTGCCCTTTTCCTTTGCCTTTCATTACCTTGCTTTCCCCTTTTGAATTGCCTTGATTTGCCCTTTTGCCTTGCCTTGCCCTTTTGCCTTGCCTTGCCTTGCCTTGCTTTGCCCTTTAGACTTGCCTTGCATTGTTTTCCTTTGCCCTTTTGCCTTTCTTTGCTTTGTCCTTTTGCCTTGCCTTTCCTAGCTTTACTTTGCTCTTTTGCCTTACTTTGCCTTTCTTTGCTCTTTTGCCTTGCATTGCCTTTCTTTACCCGTTTCTGTTCCCTTACCATGCTTTGCCCTTTTGCCTTGCCTTGCCTTGCTTTGCCCATTTACCTTGCCTTACCTTTCCTTACTTTTCCGTTTTGCCTTTCCTTGCCTTTCCTTTCTTTGCCGTTTTGCCTTGACTTGCCTTGCCTTGCTTTGCCCATTTGCCTTTCCTTTCTTTGCCTTTCTTTGCCTTTTTGCCTTGCCTTGCCTTGCATTACCCGTTTGCTTTGCCTTCCCTTTCTTTACCCTTTTGCCTTGCCTTGCATTGATTTGCCGTTTTACCTTGCCTTGCCTTGCCTTGCTATTCCCTTTTGCCTTGCCTTGCCTTGTCTTGCTTTGCCCTTTTGCCTTGCATTACCTTGCTTTCCCCTTTTCCCTTTCCTTGTCTTTCCTTGCTTTGCCCTTTTGCCTTGCCTTGCTTTGCCCTTTTGAGTTGCCTTGCCTTGCTTTGCTCTTTTGTGTTGCCTTTGCATGCCTTGGTTTGCACTTTTGCCTTGCCTTCCCTTGCCTTTCTTTGCCCTTTTGCCTTGCCTTGCTTTTCATTTTTGCCTTTCCTTGCCTTGCCTTTCTTTGCCCTTTTGCCTTGCATTGCCTTGCTTTACCCGTTTGCTTTGCCTTGCCTTGCTTTGCCATTTTGCCTTGCCTTGCATTGTCTTGCTTTCAGTTTTGACTTTCCTTGCTTTGCTTTTCCCTTTTGCCTTTTCCTTGCCTTGCTTTGCCCTTTAGACTTGCCTTGCATTGTCTTCCTTTGCCCTTTTGCCTTTCCTTGCTATGCCCTTTTGCCTTGCCTTTCATTGCCTTGCTTTCCCCATTTGCTTTGCCTTGCTTTGCCCTTTTGCCTTGCCTTTTCCTTGCCTTGCTTTGCCCTTTAGACTTTCCTTGCATTGTCTTCCTTTGCCCTTTTGCCTTTCCTTGCTTTGCCCTTTTGCCTTGCCTTTCCTAGCCTTACTTTGCTCTTTTGCCTTACCTTGCCTTTCTTTGCCCTTTTGCCTTGCATTGCCTTTCTTTACCCGTTTCTCTTCCCTTACCATGCTTTGCCCTTTTGCCTTGCCTTGCCTTGCTTTGCCCATTTACCTTGCCTTACCTTTCCTTGCTTTTCCGTTTTGCCTTTCCTTGACTTTCCTTTCTTTGCCTTTTTGCCTTGACTTGCCTTGCTTTGCTTTGCCCATTTGCCTTTCCTTTCTTTGCCTTTCTTTGCCTTTTTGCCTTGCCTTGCCTTGCTTTACCCGTTTGCTTTGCCTTCCCTTTCTTTACCCTTTTGCCTTGTCTTGCCTTGCTTTGCCCTTTTGCCTTGCATTACCTTGCTTTACCCTTTTCCCTTTCCTTGCCTTTCCTTGCTTTGCCCTTTTGCCTTGCCTTGCTTTGCCCTTTTGCGTTGCCTTGCCTTGCTTTGCTCTTTTGTGTTGCCTTTGCATGCCTTGGTTTGCACTTTTGCCTTGCCTTCCCTTGCCTTTCTTTGCCCTTTTGCCTTGCCTTGCTTTTCATTTTTGCCTTTCCTTGCCTTGCCTTTCTTTGCCCTTTTGCCTTGCATTGCCTTGCTTTACCCGATTGCTTTGCCTTGCCTTGCTTTGCCATTTTGCCTTGCCTTGCCTTGTCTTGCTTTCCCTTTTGACTTTCCTTGCTTAGCTTTGCCCTTTTGCCTTGCCTTGCCTTGGTTTGCCTTTATGTCTTGCCATGCCGTGCTTTGCGCTTTTCCTTTGCCTTTCATTACCTTGCTTTCCCCATTTGCCTTGCCTTGCTTTGCCCTTTTGCCTTGCCTTGCCTTGCTTTGCCCTTTAGACTTGCCTTGCATTGTTTTCCTTTGCCCTTTTGCCTTTCCTTGCTTTGCCCTTTTGCCTTGCCTTTCCTAGCCTTACTTTGCTCTTTTGCCTTACCTTGCCTTTCTTTGCCCTTTTGCCTTGCATTGCCTTTCTTTACCCGTTTCTCTTCCCTTACCATGCTTTGCCTTTTTGCCTTGCCTTGCCTTGCTTTGCTCATTTACCTTGCCTTACCTTTCCTTACTTTTCCGTTTTGCCCTTCCTTGCCTTTCCTTTTTTGCCGTTTTGCCTTGACTTGCCTTGCCTTGCTTTGCCCATTTGCCTTTCCTTTCTTTGCTTTTCTTTGCCTTTTTGCCTTGCCTTGCATTGCTTTACCCGTTTGCTTTGTCTTCCCTTTCTTTACCCTTTTGCCTTGCCTTGCCTTGCATTGCCCTTTTGCCTTGCCTTGCCTTGTCTTGCTTTCCCTTTTGACTTTCCTTGCTTAGCTTTTCCCTTTTGCCTTGCCTTGCCTTGGTTTGCCTTTATGCCTTGCCATGCCTTGCTTTGCCCTTTTCCTTTGCCTTTCATTACCTTGCTTTCCCCTTTTGCATTGCCTTGATTTGCCCTTTTGCCTTGCCTTGCCCTTTTTCCTTGCCTTGCCTTGCCTTGCTTTGCCCTTTAGACTTGCCTTGCATTGTTTTCCTTTGCCCTTTTGCCTTTCCTTGCTTTGCCCTCTTGCCTTGCCTTTCCTAGCCTTACTTTGCTCTTTTGCCTTACCTTGCCTTTCTTTGCCCTTTTGCCTTGCATTGCCTTTCTTTACCCGTTTCTGTTCCCTTACCATGCTTTACCCTTTTGCCTTGCCTTGCCTTGCTTTGCCCATTTACCTTGCCTTACCTTTCCTTACTTTTCCGTTTTGCCTTTCCTTGCCTTTCCTTTCTTTGCCGTGTTGCCTTGACTTGCCTTGCCTTGCTTTGCCCATTTGCCTTTCCTTTCTTTGCCTTTCTTTGCCTTTTTGCCTTGCCTTGCCTTGCATTACCCGTTTGCTTTGCCTTCCCTTTCTTTACCCTTTTGCCTTGCCTTGCCTTGCTTTGCCCTTTTACCTTGCCTTACCTTGCCTTGCTTTTCCATTTTGCCTTTCCTTGCCTTTCCTTTCTTTGCCTTTTTGCCTTGACTTGCCTTGCCTTGCTTTGCCCATTTGCTTTTCCTTGCCTTGCCTGTCTTTGCCTTTTTGCCTTGCCTTTCTTTGCCTTTTTGCCTTGCCTTGCCTTGACTGGATCTGCCCTTTTGCGTTGCCTTGTATTGCCCTTTTGCTTTGACTAGCTTTGCCCTTTTGCCTTTCCTTGCCTTGCTTTGCCCATTTACCTTGCCTTACCTTTCCTTGCTTTTCCGTTTTGCCTTTCCTTGCCTTTCCTTTCTTTGCCTTTTTGCCTTGATTTGCCTTGCCTTGCTTTGCCCTTTTGCCTTTCCTTCCCTTGCCTTTCTTTGCACTTTATCCTTGGCTTGCATTGTCTTGCTTTGCCCTTTTGCCTTTCCTTGCTTTGCCTTTTTGCCTTGCCTTGCCTTGCTTTGCTCTTTTGCCTTGCCGTGCTTTTTCACTTGGCCTTGTCTTGCCTTTCCTTGCCTTGCCTGTCTTTCCCCTTTTGCCTTGCATTGCCTTGCTTTACCCGTTTGCTTTGCCTTGCCTTGCTTTGCCATTTTGCCTTGCCTTGCATTGTCTTGCTTTCACTTTTGACTTTCCTTGCTTAGCTTTTCCCTTTTGCCTTGCCTTGCCTTGGTTTGCCTTTATGCCTTGCCTTTTCCTTGCCTTGCTTTGCCCTTTAGACTTGCCTTGCATTGTCTCCCTTTGCCCTTTTGCCTTTCCTTGCTATGCCCTTTTGCCTTGCCTTTCATTGCCTTGCTTTCCCCATTTGCTTTGCCTTGCTTTGCCCTTTTGCCTTGCCTTTTCCTTGCCTTGCTTTGCCCTTTAGACTTGCCTTGCATTGTCTTCCTTTGCCCTTTTGCCTTTCCTTGCTTTGCCCTTTTGCCTTGCCTTGCCTAGCCTTACTTTGCTCTTTTGTCTTACCTTGCCTTTCTTTGCCCTTTTGCCTTGCATTGCCTTTCTTTACCCGTTTCTCTTCCCTTACCATGCTTTGCCCTTTTGCCTTGCCTTGCCTTGCTTTGCCCATTTACCTTGCCTTACCTTTCCTTGCTTTTCCGTTTTGCCTTTCCTTGCCTTTCCTTTCTTTGCCTTTTTGCCTTGACTTGCCTTGCCTTGCTTTGCCCATTTGCCTTTCCTTTCTTTGCCTTTCTTTGCCTTTTTGCCATGCCTTGCCTTGCTTTGCCCTTTTGCCTTGCATTACCTTGCTTTACCCTTTTCCCTTTCCTTGTCTTTCCTTGCTTTGCCCTTTTGCCTTGCCTTGCTTTGCCCTTTTGCGTTGCCTTGCCTTGCTTTGCTCTTTTGTGTTGCCTTTGCATGCCTTGGTTTGCACTTTTGCCTTGCCTTCCCTTGCCTTTCTTTGCCCTTTTGCCTTGCCTTGCTTTTCATTTTTGCCTTTCCTTGCCTTGCCTTTCTTTGCCCTTTTGCCTTGCATTGCCTTGCTTTACCCGTTTGCTTTGCCTTGCCTTGCTTTGCCATTTTGCCTTGCCTTGCCTTGTCTTGCTTTCCCTTTTGACTTTCCTTGCTTAGCTTTGCCCTTTTGCCTTGCCTTGCCTTGGTTTGCCTTTATGCCTTGCCATGCCTTGCTTTGCCCTTTTCCTTTGCCTTTCATTACCTTGCTTTCCCCATTTGCCTTGCCTTGGTTTGCCTTTTTGCCTTCTCTTGCATTACCTTGCTTTGCTATTTAGACTTGCCTTGCATTGTTTTCCTTTGCCCTTTTGCCTTTCCTTGCTTTGCCCTTTTGCCTTGCCTTGCTTTGCACTTTTGCGTTGCCTTACTTTGCCCTTTTGCCTTGCCTTGCCTTGCCTTGCTTTGCCCTTTAGACTTGCCTTGCATTGTTTTCCTTTGCCCTTTTGCCTTTCCTTGCTTTGCCCTCTTGCCTTGCCTTTCCTATCCTTACTTTGCTCTTTTGCCTTACCTTGCCTTTCTTTGCCCTTTTGCCTTGCATTGCCTTTCTTTACCCGTTTCTGTTCCCTTACCATGCTTTGCCCTTTTGCCTTGCCTTGCCTTGCTTTGCCCATTTACCTTGCATTACCTTTCCTTACTTTTCCGTTTTGCCTTTCTTTGCCTTTCCTTTCTTTGCCGTTTTGCCTTGACTTGCCTTGCCTTGCTTTGCCCATTTGCCTTTCCTTTCTTTGCCTTTCTTTGCCTTTTTCCCTTGCCTTGGCTTGCATTACCCGTTTGCTTTGCCTTCCCTTTCTTTATCCTTTTGCCTTGCCTTGCCTTGCTTTGCCCTTTTGCCTTGCCTTCCCTTGCCTTTCTTTGCACTTTATCCTTGGCTTGCATTGTCTTGCTTTGCCCTTTTGCCTTTCCTTGCTTTGCCTTTTTGCCTTGCCTTGCCTTGCTTTGCTCTTTTGCCTTGCCGTGCTTTTTCACTTGGCCTTGTCTTGCCTTTCCTTGCCTTGCCTGTCTTTCCCCTTTTGCCTTGCATTGCCTTGCTTTACCCGTTTGCTTTGCCTTGCCTTGCTTTGCCATTTTGCCTTGCCTTGCATTGTCTTGCTTTCACTTTTGACTTTCCTTGCTTAGCTTTTCCCTTTTGCCTTGCCTTGCCTTGGTTTGCCTTTATGCCTTGCCTTTTCCTTGCCTTGCTTTGCCCTTTAGACTTGCCTTGCATTGTCTTCCTTTGCCCTTTTGCCTTTCCTTGCTATGCCCTTTTGCCTTGCCTTTCATTGCCTTGCTTTCCCCATTTGCTTTGCCTTGCTTTGCCCTTTTGCCTTGCCTTTTCCTTGCCTTGCTTTGCCCTTTAGACTTGCCTTGCATTGTCTTCCTTTGCCCTTTTGCCTTTCCTTGCTTTGCCCTTTTGCCTTGCCTTGCCTAGCCTTACTTTGCTCTTTTGTCTTACCTTGCCTTTCTTTGCCCTTTTGCCTTGCATTGCCTTTCTTTACCCGTTTCTCTTCCCTTACCATGCTTTGCCCTTTTGCCTTGTCTTGCCTTGCTTTGCCCATTTACCTTGCCTTACCTTTCCTTGCTTTTCCGTTTTGCCTTTCCTTGCCTTTCCTTTCTTTGCCTTTTTGCCTTGACTTGCCTTGCCTTGCTTTGCCCATTTGCCTTTCCTTTCTTTGCCTTTCTTTGCCTTTTTGCCATGCCTTGCCTTGCTTTGCCCTTTTGCCTTGCATTACCTTGCTTTACCCTTTTCCCTTTCCTTGTCTTTCCTTGCTTTGCCCTTTTGCCTTGCCTTGCTTTGCCCTTTTGCGTTGCCTTGCCTTGCTTTGCTCTTTTGTGTTGCCTTTGCATGCCTTGGTTTGCACTTTTGCCTTGCCTTCCCTTGCCTTTCTTTGCCCTTTTGCCTTGCCTTGCTTTTCATTTTTGCCTTTCCTTGCCTTGCCTTTCTTTGCCCTTTTGCCTTGCATTGCCTTGCTTTACCCGTTTGCTTTGCCTTGCCTTGCTTTGCCATTTTGCCTTGCCTTGCTTAGCGTTTTTGCCTTACCTTGCCTTGCATTGCCCTTTTGCCTTGCCTTGCCTTGTCTTGCTTTCCCTTTTGACTTTCCTTGCTTAGCTTTGCCCTTTTGCCTTGCCTTGCCTTGGTTTGCCTTTATGCCTTGCCATGCCTTGCTTTGCCCTTTTCCTTTGCCTTTCATTACCTTGCTTTCCCCATTTGCCTTGCCTTGGTTTGCCCTTTTGCCTTCTCTTGCATTACCTTGCTTTGCTATTTAGACTTGCCTTGCATTGTTTTCCTTTGCCCTTTTGCCTTTCCTTGCTTTGCCCTTTTGCCTTGCCTTGCTTTGCCCTTTTGCGTTACCTTGCCTTGCTTTGCTCTTTTGTGTTGCCTTTGCATGCCTTGGTTTGCACTTTTGCCTTGCCTTTCCTTGCCTTTCTTTGCCCTTTTGCCTTGCCTTTCTTTTCATTTTTGCCTTTCCTTGCCTTGCCTTTCTTTGCCCTTTTGCCTTGCATTGCCTTGCTTTACCCGTTTGCTTTGCCTTGCCTTGCTTTGCCATTTTGCCTTGCCTGCATTGTCTTGCTTTCAGTTTTGACTTTCCTTGCTTAGCTTTTCCCTTTTGCCTTTTCCTTGCCTTGCTTTGCCCTTTAGACTTGCCTTGCATTGTCCTCCTTTGCCCTTTGCCTTTCCTTGCTATGCCCTTTTGCCTTGCCTTGCCTTGCTTTGCCCATTTACCTTGCCTTACCTTTCCTTACTTTTCCGTTTTGCCTTTCCTTGCCTTTCCCTTCTTTGCCGTTTTGCATTGACTTGCCTTGCCTTGCTTTGCCCATTTGCCTTTTTTTTCTTTGCCTTTCTTTGCCTTTTTGCCTTGCATTGCCTTGCATTACCCGTTTGCTTTGCCTTCCCTTTCTTTACTCTTTTGCCTTGCCTTGCCTTGCTTTGCCCTTTTGCCTTGCATTACCTTGCTTTACCCTTTTCCCTTTCCTTGCCTTTCCTTGCTTTGCCCTTTTGCCTTGCCTTGCTTTGCCCTTTTGCGTTGCCTTGCCTTGCTTTGCTCTTTTGTGTTGCCTTTGCATGCCTTGGTTTGCACTTTTGCCTTGCCTTCCCTTGCCTTTCTTTGCCCTTTTGCCTTGCCTTGCTTTTCATTTTTGCCTTTCCTTGCCTTGCCTTTCTTTGCCCTTTTGCCTTGCATTGCCTTGCTTTACCTTTTTGCTTTGCCTTGCCTTGCTTTGCCATTTTGCCTTTCCTTGCCTTGTCTTGCTTTCCCTTTTGACTTGCCTTGCTTAGCTTTGCCCTTTTTCCTTGCCTTGCCTTGGTTTGCCTTTATGCCTTGCCATGCCTTGCTTTGCCCTTTTCCTTTGCCTTTCATTACCTTGCTTTCCCCATTTGCCTTGCCTTGCTTTGCCCTTTTGCCTTGCCTTGCCTTGCCTTGCTTTGCCCTTTAGACTTCCCTTGCATTGTTTTCCTTTGCCCTTTTGCCTTTCCTTGCTTTGCCCTTTTGCCTTGCCTTTCCTAGCCTTACTTTGCTCTTTTGCCTTACCTTGCCTTTCTTTGCCCTTTTGCCTTGCATTGCCTTTCTTTACCCGTTTCTCTTCCCTTACCATGCTTTGCCCTTTTGCCTTGCCTTGCCTTGCTTTGCTCATTTACCTTGCCTTACCTTTCCTTACTTTTCCGTTTTGCCCTTCCTTGCCTTTCCTTTTTTGCCGTTTTGCCTTGACTTGCCTTGCCTTGCTTTGCCCATTTGCCTTTCCTTTCTTTGCCTTTCTTTGCCTTTTTGCCTTGCCTTGCATTGCTTTACCCGTTTGCTTTGTCTTCCCTTTCTTTACCCTTTTGCCTTGCCTTGCCTTTCTTTGCCGTTTTGCCTTGCCTTGCCTTGCCTTGCTATTCCCTTTTGCCTTGCCTTGCCTTGCTTTGCCCTTTTGCCTTGCATTACCTTGCTCTACCCTTTTCCCTTTCCTTGCCTTGCCTTGCTTTGCCCTTTTGCCTTGCCTTGCTTTGCCCTTTTGCGTTGCCTTTCCTTGCTTTGCTCTTTTGTGTTGCCTTTGCATGCCTTGGTTTGCACTTTTGCCTTGCCTTCCCTTGCCTTTCTTTGCCCTTTTGCCTTGCCTTGCTTTTCATTTTTGCCTTTCCTTGCCTTGCCTTTCTTTGCCCTTTTGCCTTGCATTGCCTTGCTTTACCCGTTTGCTTTGCCTTGCCTTGCTTTGCCATTTTGCCTTGCCTTGCTTTGCGTTTTTGCCTTACCTTGCGTTACATTGCCCTTTTGCATTGCCTTGCTTTACCCGTTTGCTTTGCCTTGCCTTGCTTTGCCATTTTGCCTTGCCTTGCTTTGCGTTTTTGCCTTACCTTGCCTTACATTGCCCTTTTGCCTTGCCTTGCCTTGTCTTGCTTTCATTTTTGACTTTCCTTGCTTAGCTTTGCCCTTTTGCCTTGCCTTTCCTTGCTTTGCCCTTTTGCCTTGCCTTGCCTTAGCCTTACTTTGCTCTTTTGCCTTGCATTGCCTTTCTTTACCCGTTTCTCTTCCCTTACCATGCTTTGACCTTTTGCCTTGCCTTGCTTTGCTTTGCCTTTTTTACCTTGCCTTACCTTTCCTTACTTCTCCGTTTTGCCTTTCCTTCCCTTTCCTTTCTTTGCCCTTTTGCCTTGAATTGCCTTGCCTTGCTTTGCCCATTTGCCTTTCCTTTCTTTGCCTTTCTTTGCCTTTTTGCCTTGCCTTGCCTTGCATTACCCGTTTGCTTTGCCTTCCCTTTCTTTACCCTTTTGCCTTGCCTTGCCTTGCTTTGCCATTTTGCCTTGCCTTTCATTACCTTGCTTTCCCCATTTGCATTGTCTTGGTTTGCCCTTTTGCCTTCTCTTGCGTTGCCTTGCTTTGCCCTTTTGACTTGACTTGCCTTGCTTTGCTCTTTTGCCTTGCCTTGCCTTGCCCTTTTGCCTTGCCTTGCCTTACTTTGCCGTTTTGCCTTGCCTTGGCTTGCATTACCCGTTTGCTTTGCCTTCCCTTTCTTTACCCTTTTGCCTTGCCTTGCCTTGCTTTGCCGTTTTGCCTTGCCTTTCATTACCTTGCTTTCCCCATTTGCCTTGCCTTGGTTTGCCCTTTTGCCTTATCTTGCATTGCCTTGCTTTGCCCTTTTGACTTGTCTTTCCTTGCTTTCCTCTTTTGCCTTGCCTTGCCTTACTTTGCCGTTTTGCCTTGCCTTCCCTTGCCCTTCTTTTCTCTTTTGCCTTTCCTTGCCTTGCCTTGCTTTGCCCTTTTGCCTTGCCTTCCCTTGCCTTTCTTTGCCCTTTTGCCTTGCCTTGCATTGTCTTGCTTTGCCCTTTTGCCTTTCCTTGCTTTGCCTTTTTGCCTTGCCTTGCCTTGCTTTGCTCTTTTGCCTTGCCTTGCTTTTTCACTTGGCCTTGTGTTGCCTTTCCTTGCCTTGCCTTTCTTTCCCCTTTTGCCTTGCATTGCCTTGCTTTACCCGTTTGCTTTGCCTTGCCTTGCTTTGCCATTTTGCCTTGCCTTGCATTGTCTTGCTTTCACTTTTGACTTTCCTTGCTTAGCTTTTCCCTTTTGCCTTGCCTTGCCTTGGTTTGCCTTTATGCCTTGCCTTTTCCTTGCCTTGCTTTGCCCTTTAGACTTGCCTTGCATTGTCTTCCTTTGCCCTTTTGCCTTTCCTTGCTATGCCCTTTTGCCTTGCCTTTCATTGCCTTGCTTTCCCCATTTGCTTTGCCTTGCTTTGCCCTTTTGCCTTGCCTTTTCCTTGCCTTGCTTTGCCCTTTAGACTTGCCTTGCATTGTCTTCCTTTGCCCTTTTGCCTTTCCTTGCTTTGCCCTTTTGCCTTGCCTTGCCTAGCCTTACTTTGCTCTTTTGTCTTACCTTGCCGTTCTTTGCCCTTTTGCCTTGCATTGCCTTTCTTTACCCGTTTCTCTTCCCTTACCATGCTTTGCCCTTTTGCCTTGCCTTGCCTTGCTTTGCCCATTTTCCTTGCCTTATCTTTCCTTGCTTTTCCGTTTTTCCTTTCCTTGACTTTCCTTTCTTTGCCTTTTTGCCTTGACTTGCCTTGCCTTGCTTTGCCAATTTGCCTTTCCTTTCTTTACCTTTCTTTGCCTTTTTGCCTTGCCTTGCCTTGCTTTACCCGTTTGCTTTGCCTTCCCTTTCTTTACCCTTTTGCCTTGCCTTGCCTTTCTTTGCCCTTTTGCCTTGCATTGCCTTTCTTTACCCGTTTCTCTTCCCTTACCATGCTTTGCCTTTTTGCCTTGCCTTGCCTTGCTTTGCTCATTTACCTTGCCTTACCTTTCCTTACTTTTCCTTTTTGCCCTTCCTTGCCTTTCCTTTTTTGCCGTTTTGCCTTGACTTGCCTTGCCTTGCTTTGCCCATTTGCCTTTCCTTTCTTTGCCTTTCTTTGCCTTTTTGCCTTGCCTTGCCTTGCTTTACCCGTTTGTTTTGTCTTCCCTTTCTTTACCCTTTTGCCTTGCCTTGCCTTGCTTTGCCGTTTTGCCTTGCCTTGCCTTGCCTTTCCTTTCTTTGCCCTTTTGCCTTGCATTGCCTTGCTTTACCCGTTTGCTTTGCCTTGCCTTGCTTTGCCATTTTGCCTTGCCTTGCCTTGCGTTTTTACCTTACCTTGCCTTGCATTGCCCTTTTGCCTTGCCTTTCATTGCCTTGCTTTCCCCATTTGCCTTGCCTTGCTTTGCCCTTTAGCGTTGCCTTGCCTTGCTTTGCTCTTTTGTGTTGCCTTTGCATGCCTTGGTTTTCACTTTTGCCTTGCCTTTCATTGCCTTGCTTTGCCCTTTTGCCTTGCCTTGTCTTGCTTTGCCCTGTAGACTTGCCTTGCATTGTCTTCCTTTCCCCTTTTGCCTTTCCTTGCTTTGCCCTTTTGCCTTCCCTTGCCTTAGCCTTACTTTACTATTTTGCCTTACCTTGCCTTTCTTTGCCCTTTTGCCTTGCATTGCCTTTCTTTACCCGTTTCTCTTCCCTTACCATGCTTTGCCCCTTTGCCTTACCTTTCCTTGCTTTTCCGTTTTGCCTTTCTTTGCCTTTCCTTTCTTTGCCTTTTTGCCTTGACATGCCTTGTCTTGCTTTGCCCATTTGCCTTTCCTTTCTTTGCCTTTCTTTGCATTTTTGCCTTGCCTTGCCTTGCTTTACCCGTTTGCTTTGCCTTCCCTTTCTTTAGCCTTTTGCCTTGCCTTGCCTTGCTTTGCCGTTTTGCTTTGCCTTGCCTTGCCTTGCTTTGCCCTTTTGCCTTGCCTTGCTTTGCCCTTTTGCGTTGCCTTGCCTTGCTTTGCTCTTTTGTATTGCCTTTGCATGCCTTGGTTTGCACTTTTGCCTTGCCTTCCCTTCCCTTGCTTTGCCCTTTTGCCTTGCCTTGCTTTGCATTTTTGCCTTTCCTTTCTTTGCCTTTTTGCCTTGCATTCCGTTGTCTTGCTTTCCCTTTTGACTTGCCTTGCTTAACTTTGCCCTTTTGCCTTGCTTTGCCATGCTTTTCCATTTGCCTTTCCTTGCCTTGCCTTTCTTTGCCTTTTTGCCTTGCCTTGCTTTACCCGTTTGCTTTGCCTTCACTTGCTTTGCTCTTTTGCCTTGCTTTGTATTGCCTTGCTTTGCCATTTGCCTTGCCTTGCCGTTTTGCCTTGCCTTGCCTTACTTTGCCGTTTTGCCTTGCCTTGCCTTGCCCTTCTTTTCTCTTTTGACTTTCCTTGCCTTGCCATGCTTTGCCCTTTTGCCTTGCCTTGCATTGCTTTGCTCTTTTGCTTTGCCTTACCTTACTTTGCCCTTTTGCCTTGCATTCCCTTGCCTTTCTTTGCCCTTTTGCCTTGCCTTGCATTGTCTTGCTTTGCCCTTTTGCCTTTCCTTGCTTTGCCTTTTTGCCTTGCCTTGCCTTGCTTTGGTCTTTTGCCTTGCCTTGCTTTTTCACTTGGCCTTGTCTTGCCTTGCTTTGCCTTTCCTTTCTTTGCCCTTTTGCCTTGCATTGCCTTGCTTTACCCGTTTGCTTTGCCTTGCCTTTCTTTACCCTTTTGCCTTGCCTTGCCTTGCTTTGCCGTTTTGCCTTGCCTTGCCTTGCTATTCCTTTTTGCCTTGCCTTGTCTTCCTTTGCCCTTTTGCCTTCCATTACCTTGCTTTACCCTTTTCCCTTTCCTTGCCTTGCCTTGCTTTGCCCTTTTGCGTTGCCTTGCCTTGCTTTGCTCTTTTGTGTTGCCTTTGCATGCCTTGGTTTGCACTTTTGCCTTGCCTTCCCTTGCCTTTCTTTGCCCTTTTTCCTTGCCTTGCTTTGCGTTTTTGCCTTACCTTGCCTTGCATTGCCCTTTTGCCTTGCCATGCCTTGTCTTGCTTTCCCTTTTGACTTGCCTTGCTTAGCTTTGCCCTTTTCCCTTGCCTTGCCTTTGTTTGCTTTTTCACCTTGCAATGCCTTGCTTTGCCCTTTTCCCTTGCCTTTCATTACCTTGCTTTCCCCATTTGCCTTGCCTTGGTTTGCCCTTTTGCCTTCTCTTGCATTGCCTTCCTTTGCTACTTAGACTTGCCTTGCATTGTCTTGCTTTGCCCTTTTGCCTTTCCTTGCTTTGGCCTTTTGCCTTGCCTTGCTTTGCCCTTTTGCGTTTCCTTGCCTTGCTTTGCTCTTTTGTGTTGCCTTTGCATGCCTTGGTTTGCACTTTTCCCTTGCCTTTCCTTGCCTTTCTTTGCCCTTTTGCCTTGCCTTTCTTTTCATTTTTGCCTTTCCTTGCCTTGCCTTTCTTTGCCCTTTTGCCTTGCATTGCCTTGCTTTACCCGTTTGCTTTGCCTTGCCTTGCTTTGCCATTTTGCCTTGCCTTGCTTTGCGTTTTTGCCTTACCTCGCCTTGCATTGCCCTTTTGCCTTGCCTTGCCTTCTCTTGCTTTCCCTTTTGACTTGCCTTGCTTAGCTTTGCCCTTTTGCCTTGCCTTGCCTTGGTTTGCCTTTATGCCTTGACATGCCTTGCTTTGCCCTTTTCCTTTGCCTTTCATTACCTTGCTTTCCCCTTTTGCATTGCCTTGATTTGCCCTTTTGCCTTGCCTTGCCCTTTTGCCTTGCCTTGCCTTGCCTTGCTTTGCCCTTTAGACTTGCCTTGCATTGTTTTCCTTTGCCCTTTTGCCTTTCTTTGCTTTGTCCTTTTGCCTTGCCTTTCCTAGCTTTACTTTGCTCTTTTGCCTTACTTTGCCTTTCTTTGCTCTTTTGCCTTGCATTGCCTTTCTTTACCCGTTTCTGTTCCCTTACCATGCTTTGACCTTTTGCCTTGCCTTGCCTTGCTTTGCCCATTTACCTTGCCTTACCTTTCCTTACTTTTCCGTTTTGCCTTTCCTTGCCTTTCCTTTCTTTGCCGTTTTGCCTTGACTTGCCTTGCCTTGCTTTGCCCATTTGCCTTTCCTTTCTTTGCCTTTCTTTGCCTTTTTGCCTTGCCTTGCCTTGCATTACCCGTTTGCTTTGCCTTCCCTTTCTTTACCCTTTTGCCTTGCCTTGCATTGATTTGCCGTTTTACCTTGCCTTGCCTTGCCTTGCTATTCCCTTTTGCCTTGCCTTGCCTTGTCTTGCTTTGCCCTTTTGCCTTGCATTACCTTGCTTTACCCTTTTCCCTTTCCTTGCCTTGCCTTGCTTTGCCCTTTTGCCTTGCCTTGCTTTGCCCTTTTGCGTTGCCTTGCCTTGATTTGCTCTTTTGTGTTGCCTTTGCATGCCTTGGTTTGCACTTTTGCCTTGCCTTCCCTTGCCTTTCTTTGCCCTTTTTCCTTGCCTTGCTTTGCGTTTTTGCCTTACCTTGGCTTACATTGCCCTTTTGCCTTGCAATGCCTTGTCTTGCTTTCCCTTTTGACTTGCCTTGCTTAGCTTTGCCCTTTTCCCTTGCCTTGCCTTGGTTTGCTTTTTCACCTTGCAATGCCTTGCTTTGCCCTTTTCCCTTGCCTTTCATTACCTTGCTTTCCCCATTTGCCTTGCCTTGGTTTGCCCTTTTGCCTTCTCTTGCATTGCCTTGCTTTGCTACTTAGACTTGCCTTGCATTGTCTTGCTTTGCCCTTTTGCCTTTCCTTGCTTTGCCCTTTTGCCTTGCCTTGCTTTGCCCTTTTGCGTTGCCTTGCCTTGCTTTGCTCTTTTGTGTTGCCTTTGCATGCCTTGGTTTGCACTTTTGCCTTGCATTTCCTTGCCTTTCTTTGCCCTTTTGCCTTGTCTTTCTTTTCATTTTTGCCTTTCCTTGCCTTGCCTTTCTTTGCCCTTTTGCCTTGCATTGCCTTGCTTTACCCGTTTGCTTTGCCTTGCCTTGCTTTGCCATTTTGCCTTGCCTTGCTTTGCGTTTTTGCCTTACCTTGCCTTGCATTGCCCTTTTGCCTTGCCTTGCCTTGTCTTGCTTTCCCTTTTGACTTTCCTTGCTTAGCTTTGCCCTTTTGCCTTGCCTTGCCTTGGTTTGCCTTTATGCCTTGCCATGCCTTGCTTTGCCCTTTTCCTTTGCCTTTCATTACCTTGCTTTCCCCTTTTGCATTGCCTTGATTTGCCCTTTAGACTTGCCTTGCCCTTTTGCCTTGCCTTGCCTTGCCTTGCTTTGCCCTTTAGACTTGCCTTGCATTGTTTTCCTTTGCCCTTTTGCCTTTCTTTGCTTTGTCCTTTTGCCTTGCCTTTCCTAGCCTTACTTTGCTCTTTTGCCTTACCGTGCCTTTCTTTGCTCTTTTGCCTTGCATTGCCTTTCTTTACCCGTTTCTGTTCCCTTACCATGCTTTGCCCTTTTGCCTTGCCTTGCCTTGCTTTGCCCATTTACCTTGCCTTACCTTTCCTTACTTTTCCGTTTTGCCTTTCCTTGCCTTTCCTTTCTTTGCCGTTTTGCCTTGACTTGCCTTGCCTTGCTTTGCCCATTTGCCTTTCCTTTCTTTGCCTTTCTTTGCCTTTTTGCCTTGCCTTGCCTTGCATTACCCGTTTGCTTTGCCTTCCCTTTCTTTACCCTTTTGCCTTGCCTTGCATTGATTTGCCGTTTTACCTTGCCTTGCCTTGCCTTGCTATTCCCTTTTGCCTTGCCTTGCCTTGTCTTGCTTTGCCCTTTTGCCTTGCATTACCTTGCTTTACCCTTTTCCCTTTCCTTGCCTTGCCTTGCTTTGCCCTTTTGCCTTGCCTTGCTTTGCCCTTTTGCGTTGCCTTGCCTTGATTTGCTCTTTTGTGTTGCCTTTGCATGCCTTGGTTTGCACTTTTGCCTTGCCTTCCCTTGCCTTTCTTTGCCCTTTTTCCTTGCCTTGCTTTGCGTTTTTGCCTTACCTTGGCTTACATTGCCCTTTTGCCTTGCAATGCCTTGTCTTGCTTTCCCTTTTGACTTGCCTTGCTTAGCTTTGCCCTTTTCCCTTGCCTTGCCTTGGTTTGCTTTTTCACCTTGCAATGCCTTGCTTTGCCCTTTTCCCTTGCCTTTCATTACCTTGCTTTCCCCATTTGCCTTGCCTTGGTTTGCCCTTTTGCCTTCTCTTGCATTGCCTTGCTTTGCTACTTAGACTTGCCTTGCATTGTCTTGCTTTGCCCTTTTGCCTTTCCTTGCTTTGCCCTTTTGCCTTGCCTTGCTTTGCCCTTTTGCGTTGCCTTGCCTTGCTTTGCTCTTTTGTGTTGCCTTTGCATGCCTTGGTTTGCACTTTTCCCTTGCCTTTCCTTGCCTTTCTTTGCCCTTTTGCCTTGCCTTTCTTTTCATTTTTGCCTTTCCTTGCCTTGCCTTTCTTTGCCCTTTTGCCTTGCATTGCCTTGCTTTACCCGTTTGCTTTGCCTTGCCTTGCTTTGCCATTTTGCCTTGCCTTGCTTTGCGTTTTTGCCTTACCTTGCCTTGCATTGCCCTTTTGCCTTGCCTTGCCTTGTCTTGCTTTCCCTTTTGACTTTCCTTGCTTAGCTTTGCCCTTTTGCCTTGCCTTGCCTAGCCTTACTTTGCTCTTTTGTCTTACCTTGCCTTTCTTTGCCCTTTTGCCTTGCATTGCCTTTCTTTACCCGTTTCTCTTCCCTTACCATGCTTTGCCCTTTTGCCTTGTCTTGCCTTGCTTTGCCCATTTACCTTGCCTTACCTTTCCTTGCTTTTCCGTTTTGCCTTTCCTTGCCTTTCCTTTCTTTGCCTTTTTGCCTTGACTTGCCTTGCCTTGCTTTGCCCATTTGCCTTTCCTTTCTTTGCCTTTCTTTGCCTTTTTGCCATGCCTTGCCTTGCTTTGCCCTTTTGCCTTGCATTACCTTGCTTTACCCTTTTCCCTTTCCTTGTCTTTCCTTGCTTTGCCCTTTTGCCTTGCCTTGCTTTGCCCTTTTGCGTTGCCTTGCCTTGCTTTGCTCTTTTGTGTTGCCTTTGCATGCCTTGGTTTGCACTTTTGCCTTGCCTTCCCTTGCCTTTCTTTGCCCTTTTGCCTTGCCTTGCTTTTCATTTTTGCCTTTCCTTGCCTTGCCTTTCTTTGCCCTTTTGCCTTGCATTGCCTTGCTTTACCCGTTTGCTTTGCCTTGCCTTGCTTTGCCATTTTGCCTTGCCTTGCTTAGCGTTTTTGCCTTACCTTGCCTTGCATTGCCCTTTTGCCTTGCCTTGCCTTGTCTTGCTTTCCCTTTTGACTTTCCTTGCTTAGCTTTTCCCTTTTGCCTTGCCTTGCCTTGGTTTGCCTTTATGCCTTGCCATGCCTTGCTTTGCCCTTTTCCTTTGCCTTTCATTACCTTGCTTTCCCCATTTGCCTTGCCTTGGTTTGCCCTTTTGCCTTCTCTTGCATTACCTTGCTTTGCTATTTAGACTTGCCTTGCATTGTTTTCCTTTGCCCTTTTGCCTTTCCTTGCTTTGCCCTTTTGCCTTGCCTTGCTTTGCCCTTTTGCGTTACCTTGCCTTGCTTTGCTCTTTTGTGTTGCCTTTGCATGCCTTGGTTTGCACTTTTGCCTTGCCTTTCCTTGCCTTTCTTTGCCCTTTTGCCTTGCCTTTCTTTTCATTTTTGCCTTTCCTTGCCTTGCCTTTCTTTGCCCTTTTGCCTTGCATTGCCTTGCTTTACCCGTTTGCTTTGCCTTGCCTTGCTTTGCCATTTTGCCTTGCCTGCATTGTCTTGCTTTCAGTTTTGACTTTCCTTGCTTAGCTTTTCCCTTTGGCCTTTTCCTTGCCTTGCTTTGCCCTTTAGACTTGCCTTGCATTGTCTTCCTTTGCCCTTTGCCTTTCCTTGCTATGCCCTTTTGCCTTGCCTTGCCTTGCTTTGCCCATTTACCTTGCCTTACCTTTCCTTACTTTTCCGTTTTGCCTTTCCTTGCCTTTCCCTTCTTTGCCGTTTTGCCTTGACTTGCCTTGCCTTGCTTTGCCCATTTGCCTTTTTTTTCTTTGCCTTTCTTTGCCTTTTTGCCTTGCATTGCCTTGCTTTACCCGTTTGCTTTGCCTTCCCTTTCTTTACTCTTTTGCCTTGCCTTGCCTTGCTTTGCCCTTTTGCCTTGCATTACCTTGCTTTACCCTTTTCCCTTTCCTTGCCTTTCCTTGCTTTGCCCTGTTGCCTTGCCTTGCTTTGCCCTTTTGCGTTGCCTTGCCTTGCTTTGCTCTTTTGTGTTGCCTTTGCATGCCTTGGTTTGCACTTTTGCCTTGCCTTCCCTTGCCTTTCTTTGCCCTTTTGCCTTGCCTTGCTTTTCATTTTTGCCTTTCCTTGCCTTGCCTTTCTTTGCCCTTTTGCCTTGCATTGCCTTGCTTTACCTTTTTGCTTTGCCTTGCCTTGCTTTGCCATTTTGCCTTTCCTTGCCTTGTCTTGCTTTCCCTTTTGACTTGCCTTGCTTAGCTTTGCCCTTTTGCCTTGCCTTGCCTTGGTTTGCCTTTATGCCTTGCCATGCCTTGCTTTGCCCTTTTCCTTTGCCTTTCATTACCTTGCTTTCCCCATTTGCCTTGCCTTGCTTTGCCCTTTTGCCTTGCCTTGCCTTGCCTTGCTTTGCCCTTTAGACTTCCCTTGCATTGTTTTCCTTTCCCCTTTTGCCTTTCCTTGCTTTGCCCTTTTGCCTTGCCTTTCCTAGCCTTACTTTGCTCTTTTGCCTTACCTTGCCTTTCTTTGCCCTTTTGCCTTGCATTGCCTTTCTTTACCCGTTTCTCTTCCCTTACCATGCTTTGCCCTTTTGCCTTGCCTTGCCTTGCTTTGCTCATTTACCTTGCCTTACCTTTCCTTACTTTTCCGTTTTGCCCTTCCTTGCCTTTCCTTTTTTGCCGTTTTGCCTTGACTTGCCTTGCCTTGCTTTGCCCATTTGCCTTTCCTTTCTTTGCCTTTCTTTGCCTTTTTGCCTTGCCTTGCATTGCTTTACCCGTTTGCTTTGTCTTCCCTTTCTTTACCCTTTTGCCTTGCCTTGCCTTTCTTTGCCGTTTTGCCTTGCCTTGCCTTACCTTGCTATTCCCTTTTGCCTTGCCTTGCCTTGCTTTGCCCTTTTGCCTTGCATTACCTTGCTCTACCCTTTTCCCTTTCCTTGCCTTGCCTTGCTTTGCCCTTTTGCCTTGCCTTGCTTTGCCCTTTTGAGTTGCCTTGCCTTGCTTTGCTCTTTTGTGTTGCCTTTGCATGCCTTGGTTTGCACTTTTGCCTTGCCTTCCCTTGCCTTTCTTTGCCCTTTTGCCTTGCCTTGCTTTTCATTTTTGCCTTTCCTTGCCTTGCCTTTCTTTGCCCTTTTGCCTTGCATTGCCTTGCTTTACCCGTTTGCTTTGCCTTGCCTTGCTTTGCCATTTTGCCTTGCCTTGCTTTGCGTTTTTGCCTTACCTTGCCTTACATTGCCCTTTTGCATTGCCTTGCTTTACCCGTTTGCTTTGCCTTGCCTTGCTTTGCCATTTTGCCTTGCCTTGCTTTGCGTTTTTGCCTTACCTTGCCTTACATTGCCCTTTTGCCTTGCCTTGCCTTGTCTTGCTTTCATTTTTGACTTTCCTTGCTTAGCTTTGCCCTTTTGCCTTGCCTTTCCTTGCTTTGCCCTTTTGCCTTGCCTTGCCTTAGCCTTACTTTGCTCTTTTGCCTTGCATTGCCTTTCTTTACCCGTTTCTCTTCCCTTACCATGCTTTGACCTTTTGCCTTGCCTTGCCTTGCTTTGCCTTTTTTACCTTGCCTTACCTTTCCTTACTTCTCCGTTTTGCCTTTCCTTCCCTTTCCTTTCTTTGCCCTTTTGCCTTGAATTGCCTTGCCTTGCTTTGCCCATTTGCCTTTCCTTTCTTTGCCTTTCTTTGCCTTTTTGCCTTGCCTTGCCTTGCATTACCCGTTTGCTTTGCCTTCCCTTTCTTTACCCTTTTGCCTTGCCTTGCCTTGCTTTGCCATTTTGCCTTGCCTTTCATTACCTTGCTTTCCCCATTTGCATTGTCTTGGTTTGCCCTTTTGCCTTCTCTTGCGTTGCCTTGCTTTGCCCTTTTGACTTGACTTGCCTTGCTTTGCTCTTTTGCCTTGCCTTGCCTTGCCCTTTTGCCTTGCCTTGCCTTACTTTGCCGTTTTGCCTTGCCTTGGCTTGCATTACCCGTTTGCTTTGCCTTCCCTTTCTTTACCCTTTTGCCTTGCCTTGCCTTGCTTTGCCGTTTTGCCTTGCCTTTCATTACCTTGCTTTCCCCATTTGCCTTGCCTTGGTTTGCCCTTTTGCCTTATCTTGCATTGCCTTGCTTTGCCCTTTTGACTTGTCTTTCCTTGCTTTCCTCTTTTGCCTTGCCTTGCCTTACTTTGCCGTTTTGCCTTGCCTTCCCTTGCCCTTCTTTTCTCTTTTGCCTTTCCTTGCCTTGCCTTGCTTTGCCCTTTTGCCTTGCCTTCCCTTGCCTTTCTTTGCCCTTTTGCCTTGCCTTGCATTGTCTTGCTTTGCCCTTTTGCCTTTCCTTGCTTTGCCTTTTTGCCTTGCCTTGCCTTGCTTTGCTCTTTTGCCTTGCCTTGCTTTTTCACTTGGCCTTGTCTTGCCTTTCCTTGCCTTGCCTTTCTTTCCCCTTTTGCCTTGCATTGCCTTGCTTTACCCGTTTGCTTTGCCTTGCCTTGCTTTGCCATTTTGCCTTGCCTTGCATTGTCTTGCTTTCACTTTTGACTTTCCTTGCTTAGCTTTTCCCTTTTGCCTTGCCTTGCCTTGGTTTGCCTTTATGCCTTGCCTTTTCCTTGCCTTGCTTTGCCCTTTAGACTTGCCTTGCATTGTCTTCCTTTGCCCTTTTGCCTTTCCTTGCTATGCCCTTTTGCCTTGCCTTTCATTGCCTTGCTTTCCCCATTTGCTTTGCCTTGCTTTGCCCTTTTGCCTTGCCTTTTCCTTGCCTTGCTTTGCCCTTTAGACTTGCCTTGCATTGTCTTCCTTTGCCCTTTTGCCTTTCCTTGCTTTGCCCTTTTGCCTTGCCTTGCCTAGCCTTACTTTGCTCTTTTGTCTTACCTTGCCGTTCTTTGCCCTTTTGCCTTGCATTGCCTTTCTTTACCCGTTTCTCTTCCCTTACCATGCTTTGCCCTTTTGCCTTGCCTTGCCTTGCTTTGCCCATTTTCCTTGCCTTATCTTTCCTTGCTTTTCCGTTTTTCCTTTCCTTGACTTTCCTTTCTTTGCCTTTTTGCCTTGACTTGCCTTGCCTTGCTTTGCCAATTTGCCTTTCCTTTCTTTACCTTTCTTTGCCTTTTTGCCTTGCCTTGCCTTGCTTTACCCGTTTGCTTTGCCTTCCCTTTCTTTACCCTTTTGCCTTGCCTTGCCTTTCTTTGCCCTTTTGCCTTGCATTGCCTTTCTTTACCCGTTTCTCTTCCCTTACCATGCTTTGCCTTTTTGCCTTGCCTTGCCTTGCTTTGCTCATTTACCTTGCCTTACCTTTCCTTACTTTTCCTTTTTGCCCTTCCTTGCCTTTCCTTTTTTGCCGTTTTGCCTTGACTTGCCTTGCCTTGCTTTGCCCATTTGCCTTTCCTTTCTTTGCCTTTCTTTGCCTTTTTGCCTTGCCTTGCCTTGCTTTACCCGTTTGTTTTGTCTTCCCTTTCTTTACCCTTTTGCCTTGCCTTGCCTTGCTTTGCCGTTTTGCCTTGCCTTGCCTTGCCTTTCCTTTCTTTGCCCTTTTGCCTTGCATTGCCTTGCTTTACCCGTTTGCTTTGCCTTGCCTTGCTTTGCCATTTTGCCTTGCCTTGCCTTGCGTTTTTACCTTACCTTGCCTTGCATTGCCCTTTTGCCTTGCCTTTCATTGCCTTGCTTTCCCCATTTGCCTTGCCTTGCTTTGCCCTTTAGCGTTGCCTTGCCTTGCTTTGCTCTTTTGTGTTGCCTTTGCATGCCTTGGTTTTCACTTTTGCCTTGCCTTTCATTGCCTTGCTTTGCCCTTTTGCCTTGCCTTGTCTTGCTTTGCCCTGTAGACTTGCCTTGCATTGTCTTCCTTTCCCCTTTTGCCTTTCCTTGCTTTGCCCTTTTGCCTTCCCTTGCCTTAGCCTTACTTTACTATTTTGCCTTACCTTGCCTTTCTTTGCCCTTTTGCCTTGCATTGCCTTTCTTTACCCGTTTCTCTTCCCTTACCATGCTTTGCCCCTTTGCCTTACCTTTCCTTGCTTTTCCGTTTTGCCTTTCTTTGCCTTTCCTTTCTTTGCCTTTTTGCCTTGACATGCCTTGTCTTGCTTTGCCCATTTGCCTTTCCTTTCTTTGCCTTTCTTTGCATTTTTGCCTTGCCTTGCCTTGCTTTACCCGTTTGCTTTGCCTTCCCTTTCTTTAGCCTTTTGCCTTGCCTTGCCTTGCTTTGCCGTTTTGCTTTGCCTTGCCTTGCCTTGCTTTGCCCTTTTGCCTTGCCTTGCTTTGCCCTTTTGCGTTGCCTTGCCTTGCTTTGCTCTTTTGTATTGCCTTTGCATGCCTTGGTTTGCACTTTTGCCTTGCCTTCCCTTCCCTTGCTTTGCCCTTTTGCCTTGCCTTGCTTTGCATTTTTGCCTTTCCTTTCTTTGCCTTTTTGCCTTGCATTCCGTTGTCTTGCTTTCCCTTTTGACTTGCCTTGCTTAACTTTGCCCTTTTGCCTTGCTTTGCCATGCTTTTCCATTTGCCTTTCCTTGCCTTGCCTTTCTTTGCCTTTTTGCCTTGCCTTGCTTTACCCGTTTGCTTTGCCTTCACTTGCTTTGCTCTTTTGCCTTGCTTTGTATTGCCTTGCTTTGCCATTTGCCTTGCCTTGCCGTTTTGCCTTGCCTTGCCTTACTTTGCCGTTTTGCCTTGCCTTGCCTTGCCCTTCTTTTCTCTTTTGACTTTCCTTGCCTTGCCATGCTTTGCCCTTTTGCCTTGCCTTGCATTGCTTTGCTCTTTTGCTTTGCCTTACCTTACTTTGCCATTTTGCCTTGCATTCCCTTGCCTTTCTTTGCCCTTTTGCCTTGCCTTGCATTGTCTTGCTTTGCCCTTTTGCCTTTCCTTGCTTTGCCTTTTTGCCTTGCCTTGCCTTGCTTTGGTCTTTTGCCTTGCCTTGCTTTTTCACTTGGCCTTGTCTTGCCTTGCTTTGCCTTTCCTTTCTTTGCCCTTTTGCCTTGCATTGCCTTGCTTTACCCGTTTGCTTTGCCTTGCCTTTCTTTACCCTTTTGCCTTGCCTTGCCTTGCTTTGCCGTTTTGCCTTGCCTTGCCTTGCTATTCCTTTTTGCCTTGCCTTGTCTTCCTTTGCCCTTTTGCCTTCCATTACCTTGCTTTACCCTTTTCCCTTTCCTTGCCTTGCCTTGCTTTGCCCTTTTGCGTTGCCTTGCCTTGCTTTGCTCTTTTGTGTTGCCTTTGCATGCCTTGGTTTGCACTTTTGCCTTGCCTTCCCTTGCCTTTCTTTGCCCTTTTTCCTTGCCTTGCTTTGCGTTTTTGCCTTACCTTGCCTTGCATTGCCCTTTTGCCTTGCCATGCCTTGTCTTGCTTTCCCTTTTGACTTGCCTTGCTTAGCTTTGCCCTTTTCCCTTGCCTTGCCTTTGTTTGCTTTTTCACCTTGCAATGCCTTGCTTTGCCCTTTTCCCTTGCCTTTCATTACCTTGCTTTCCCCATTTGCCTTGCCTTGGTTTGCCCTTTTGCCTTCTCTTGCATTGCCTTCCTTTGCTACTTAGACTTGCCTTGCATTGTCTTGCTTTGCCCTTTTGCCTTTCCTTGCTTTGGCCTTTTGCCTTGCCTTGCTTTGCCCTTTTGCGTTTCCTTGCCTTGCTTTGCTCTTTTGTGTTGCCTTTGCATGCCTTGGTTTGCACTTTTCCCTTGCCTTTCCTTGCCTTTCTTTGCCCTTTTGCCTTGCCTTTCTTTTCATTTTTGCCTTTCCTTGCCTTGCCTTTCTTTGCCCTTTTGCCTTGCATTGCCTTGCTTTACCCGTTTGCTTTGCCTTGCCTTTCTTTGCCATTTTGCCTTGCCTTGCTTTGCGTTTTTGCCTTACCTTGCCTTGCATTGCCCTTTTGCCTTGCCTTGCCTTCTCTTGCTTTCCCTTTTGACTTGCCTTGCTTAGCTTTGCCCTTTTGCCTTGCCTTGCCTTGGTTTGCCTTTATGCCTTGCCATGCCTTGCTTTGCCCTTTTCCTTTGCCTTTCATTACCTTGCTTTCCCCTTTTGAATTGCCTTGATTTGCCCTTTTGCCTTGCCTTGCCCTTTTGCCTTGCCTTGCCTTGCCTTGCTTTGCCCTTTAGACTTGCCTTGCATTGTTTTCCTTTGCCCTTTTGCCTTTCTTTGCTTTGTCCTTTTGCCTTGCCTTTCCTAGCTTTACTTTGCTCTTTTGCCTTACTTTGCCTTTCTTTGCTCTTTTGCCTTGCATTGCCTTTCTTTACCCGTTTCTGTTCCCTTACCATGCTTTGCCCTTTTGCCTTGCCTTGCCTTGCTTTGCCCATTTACCTTGCCTTACCTTTCCTTACTTTTCCGTTTTGCCTTTCCTTGCCTTTCCTTTCTTTGCCGTTTTGCCTTGACTTGCCTTGCCTTGCTTTGCCCATTTGCCTTTCCTTTCTTTGCCTTTCTTTGCCTTTTTGCCTTGCCTTGCCTTGCATTACCCGTTTGCTTTGCCTTCCCTTTCTTTACCCTTTTGCCTTGCCTTGCATTGATTTGCCGTTTTACCTTGCCTTGCCTTGCCTTGCTATTCCCTTTTGCCTTGCCTTGCCTTGTCTTGCTTTGCCCTTTTGCCTTGCATTACCTTGCTTTCCCCTTTTCCCTTTCCTTGTCTTTCCTTGCTTTGCCCTTTTGCCTTGCCTTGCTTTGCCCTTTTGAGTTGCCTTGCCTTGCTTTGCTCTTTTGTGTTGCCTTTGCATGCCTTGGTTTGCACTTTTGCCTTGCCTTCCCTTGCCTTTCTTTGCCCTTTTGCCTTGCCTTGCTTTTCATTTTTGCCTTTCCTTGCCTTGCCTTTCTTTGCCCTTTTGCCTTGCATTGCCTTGCTTTACCCGTTTGCTTTGCCTTGCCTTGCTTTGCCATTTTGCCTTGCCTTGCATTGTCTTGCTTTCAGTTTTGACTTTCCTTGCTTTGCTTTTCCCTTTTGCCTTTTCCTTGCCTTGCTTTGCCCTTTAGACTTGCCTTGCATTGTCTTCCTTTGCCCTTTTGCCTTTCCTTGCTATGCCCTTTTGCCTTGCCTTTCATTGCCTTGCTTTCCCCATTTGCTTTGCCTTGCTTTGCCCTTTTGCCTTGCCTTTTCCTTGCCTTGCTTTGCCCTTTAGACTTTCCTTGCATTGTCTTCCTTTGCCCTTTTGCCTTTCCTTGCTTTGCCCTTTTGCCTTGCCTTTCCTAGCCTTACTTTGCTCTTTTGCCTTACCTTGCCTTTCTTTGCCCTTTTGCCTTGCATTGCCTTTCTTTACCCGTTTCTCTTCCCTTACCATGCTTTGCCCTTTTGCCTTGCCTTGCCTTGCTTTGCCCATTTACCTTGCCTTACCTTTCCTTGCTTTTCCGTTTTGCCTTTCCTTGACTTTCCTTTCTTTGCCTTTTTGCCTTGACTTGCCTTGCTTTGCTTTGCCCATTTGCCTTTCCTTTCTTTGCCTTTCTTTGCCTTTTTGCCTTGCCTTGCCTTGCTTTACCCGTTTGCTTTGCCTTCCCTTTCTTTACCCTTTTGCCTTGTCTTGCCTTGCTTTGCCCTTTTGCCTTGCATTACCTTGCTTTACCCTTTTCCCTTTCCTTGCCTTTCCTTGCTTTGCCCTTTTGCCTTGCCTTGCTTTGCCCTTTTGCGTTGCCTTGCCTTGCTTTGCTCTTTTGTGTTGCCTTTGCATGCCTTGGTTTGCACTTTTGCCTTGCCTTCCCTTGCCTTTCTTTGCCCTTTTGCCTTGCCTTGCTTTTCATTTTTGCCTTTCCTTGCCTTGCCTTTCTTTGCCCTTTTGCCTTGCATTGCCTTGCTTTACCCGATTGCTTTGCCTTGCCTTGCTTTGCCATTTTGCCTTGCCTTGCCTTGTCTTGCTTTCCCTTTTGACTTTCCTTGCTTAGCTTTGCCCTTTTGCCTTGCCTTGCCTTGGTTTGCCTTTATGTCTTGCCATGCCGTGCTTTGCGCTTTTCCTTTGCCTTTCATTACCTTGCTTTCCCCATTTGCCTTGCCTTGCTTTGCCCTTTTGCCTTGCCTTGCCTTGCTTTGCCCTTTAGACTTGCCTTGCATTGTTTTCCTTTGCCCTTTTGCCTTTCCTTGCTTTGCCCTTTTGCCTTGCCTTTCCTAGCCTTACTTTGCTCTTTTGCCTTACCTTGCCTTTCTTTGCCCTTTTGCCTTGCATTGCCTTTCTTTACCCGTTTCTCTTCCCTTACCATGCTTTGCCTTTTTGCCTTGCCTTGCCTTGCTTTGCTCATTTACCTTGCCTTACCTTTCCTTACTTTTCCGTTTTGCCCTTCCTTGCCTTTCCTTTTTTGCCGTTTTGCCTTGACTTGCCTTGCCTTGCTTTGCCCATTTGCCTTTCCTTTCTTTGCTTTTCTTTGCCTTTTTGCCTTGCCTTGCATTGCTTTACCCGTTTGCTTTGTCTTCCCTTTCTTTACCCTTTTGCCTTGCCTTGCCTTGCATTGCCCTTTTGCCTTGCCTTGCCTTGTCTTGCTTTCCCTTTTGACTTTCCTTGCTTAGCTTTTCCCTTTTGCCTTGCCTTGCCTTGGTTTGCCTTTATGCCTTGCCATGCCTTGCTTTGCCCTTTTCCTTTGCCTTTCATTACCTTGCTTTCCCCTTTTGCATTGCCTTGATTTGCCCTTTTGCCTTGCCTTGCCCTTTTTCCTTGCCTTGCCTTGCCTTGCTTTGCCCTTTAGACTTGCCTTGCATTGTTTTCCTTTGCCCTTTTGCCTTTCCTTGCTTTGCCCTCTTGCCTTGCCTTTCCTAGCCTTACTTTGCTCTTTTGCCTTACCTTGCCTTTCTTTGCCCTTTTGCCTTGCATTGCCTTTCTTTACCCGTTTCTGTTCCCTTACCATGCTTTACCCTTTTGCCTTGCCTTGCCTTGCTTTGCCCATTTACCTTGCCTTACCTTTCCTTACTTTTCCGTTTTGCCTTTCCTTGCCTTTCCTTTCTTTGCCGTGTTGCCTTGACTTGCCTTGCCTTGCTTTGCCCATTTGCCTTTCCTTTCTTTGCCTTTCTTTGCCTTTTTGCCTTGCCTTGCCTTGCATTACCCGTTTGCTTTGCCTTCCCTTTCTTTACCCTTTTGCCTTGCCTTGCCTTGCTTTGCCCTTTTACCTTGCCTTACCTTGCCTTGCTTTTCCATTTTGCCTTTCCTTGCCTTTCCTTTCTTTGCCTTTTTGCCTTGACTTGCCTTGCCTTGCTTTGCCCATTTGCTTTTCCTTGCCTTGCCTGTCTTTGCCTTTTTGCCTTGCCTTTCTTTGCCTTTTTGCCTTGCCTTGCCTTGACTGGATCTGCCCTTTTGCGTTGCCTTGTATTGCCCTTTTGCTTTGACTAGCTTTGCCCTTTTGCCTTTCCTTGCCTTGCTTTGCCCATTTACCTTGCCTTACCTTTCCTTGCTTTTCCGTTTTGCCTTTCCTTGCCTTTCCTTTCTTTGCCTTTTTGCCTTGATTTGCCTTGCCTTGCTTTGCCCTTTTGCCTTTCCTTCCCTTGCCTTTCTTTGCACTTTATCCTTGGCTTGCATTGTCTTGCTTTGCCCTTTTGCCTTTCCTTGCTTTGCCTTTTTGCCTTGCCTTGCCTTGCTTTGCTCTTTTGCCTTGCCGTGCTTTTTCACTTGGCCTTGTCTTGCCTTTCCTTGCCTTGCCTGTCTTTCCCCTTTTGCCTTGCATTGCCTTGCTTTACCCGTTTGCTTTGCCTTGCCTTGCTTTGCCATTTTGCCTTGCCTTGCATTGTCTTGCTTTCACTTTTGACTTTCCTTGCTTAGCTTTTCCCTTTTGCCTTGCCTTGCCTTGGTTTGCCTTTATGCCTTGCCTTTTCCTTGCCTTGCTTTGCCCTTTAGACTTGCCTTGCATTGTCTCCCTTTGCCCTTTTGCCTTTCCTTGCTATGCCCTTTTGCCTTGCCTTTCATTGCCTTGCTTTCCCCATTTGCTTTGCCTTGCTTTGCCCTTTTGCCTTGCCTTTTCCTTGCCTTGCTTTGCCCTTTAGACTTGCCTTGCATTGTCTTCCTTTGCCCTTTTGCCTTTCCTTGCTTTGCCCTTTTGCCTTGCCTTGCCTAGCCTTACTTTGCTCTTTTGTCTTACCTTGCCTTTCTTTGCCCTTTTGCCTTGCATTGCCTTTCTTTACCCGTTTCTCTTCCCTTACCATGCTTTGCCCTTTTGCCTTGCCTTGCCTTGCTTTGCCCATTTACCTTGCCTTACCTTTCCTTGCTTTTCCGTTTTGCCTTTCCTTGCCTTTCCTTTCTTTGCCTTTTTGCCTTGACTTGCCTTGCCTTGCTTTGCCCATTTGCCTTTCCTTTCTTTGCCTTTCTTTGCCTTTTTGCCATGCCTTGCCTTGCTTTGCCCTTTTGCCTTGCATTACCTTGCTTTACCCTTTTCCCTTTCCTTGTCTTTCCTTGCTTTGCCCTTTTGCCTTGCCTTGCTTTGCCCTTTTGCGTTGCCTTGCCTTGCTTTGCTCTTTTGTGTTGCCTTTGCATGCCTTGGTTTGCACTTTTGCCTTGCCTTCCCTTGCCTTTCTTTGCCCTTTTGCCTTGCCTTGCTTTTCATTTTTGCCTTTCCTTGCCTTGCCTTTCTTTGCCCTTTTGCCTTGCATTGCCTTGCTTTACCCGTTTGCTTTGCCTTGCCTTGCTTTGCCATTTTGCCTTGCCTTGCCTTGTCTTGCTTTCCCTTTTGACTTTCCTTGCTTAGCTTTGCCCTTTTGCCTTGCCTTGCCTTGGTTTGCCTTTATGCCTTGCCATGCCTTGCTTTGCCCTTTTCCTTTGCCTTTCATTACCTTGCTTTCCCCATTTGCCTTGCCTTGGTTTGCCTTTTTGCCTTCTCTTGCATTACCTTGCTTTGCTATTTAGACTTGCCTTGCATTGTTTTCCTTTGCCCTTTTGCCTTTCCTTGCTTTGCCCTTTTGCCTTGCCTTGCTTTGCACTTTTGCGTTGCCTTACTTTGCCCTTTTGCCTTGCCTTGCCTTGCCTTGCTTTGCCCTTTAGACTTGCCTTGCATTGTTTTCCTTTGCCCTTTTGCCTTTCCTTGCTTTGCCCTCTTGCCTTGCCTTTCCTATCCTTACTTTGCTCTTTTGCCTTACCTTGCCTTTCTTTGCCCTTTTGCCTTGCATTGCCTTTCTTTACCCGTTTCTGTTCCCTTACCATGCTTTGCCCTTTTGCCTTGCCTTGCCTTGCTTTGCCCATTTACCTTGCCTTACCTTTCCTTACTTTTCCGTTTTGCCTTTCTTTGCCTTTCCTTTCTTTGCCGTTTTGCCTTGACTTGCCTTGCCTTGCTTTGCCCATTTGCCTTTCCTTTCTTTGCCTTTCTTTGCCTTTTTCCCTTGCCTTGGCTTGCATTACCCGTTTGCTTTGCCTTCCCTTTCTTTATCCTTTTGCCTTGCCTTGCCTTGCTTTGCCCTTTTGCCTTGCCTTCCCTTGCCTTTCTTTGCACTTTATCCTTGGCTTGCATTGTCTTGCTTTGCCCTTTTGCCTTTCCTTGCTTTGCCTTTTTGCCTTGCCTTGCCTTGCTTTGCTCTTTTGCCTTGCCGTGCTTTTTCACTTGGCCTTGTCTTGCCTTTCCTTGCCTTGCCTGTCTTTCCCCTTTTGCCTTGCATTGCCTTGCTTTACCCGTTTGCTTTGCCTTGCCTTGCTTTGCCATTTTGCCTTGCCTTGCATTGTCTTGCTTTCACTTTTGACTTTCCTTGCTTAGCTTTTCCCTTTTGCCTTGCCTTGCCTTGGTTTGCCTTTATGCCTTGCCTTTTCCTTGCCTTGCTTTGCCCTTTAGACTTGCCTTGCATTGTCTTCCTTTGCCCTTTTGCCTTTCCTTGCTATGCCCTTTTGCCTTGCCTTTCATTGCCTTGCTTTCCCCATTTGCTTTGCCTTGCTTTGCCCTTTTGCCTTGCCTTTTCCTTGCCTTGCTTTGCCCTTTAGACTTGCCTTGCATTGTCTTCCTTTGCCCTTTTGCCTTTCCTTGCTTTGCCCTTTTGCCTTGCCTTGCCTAGCCTTACTTTGCTCTTTTGTCTTACCTTGCCTTTCTTTGCCCTTTTGCCTTGCATTGCCTTTCTTTACCCGTTTCTCTTCCCTTACCATGCTTTGCCCTTTTGCCTTGTCTTGCCTTGCTTTGCCCATTTACCTTGCCTTACCTTTCCTTGCTTTTCCGTTTTGCCTTTCCTTGCCTTTCCTTTCTTTGCCTTTTTGCCTTGACTTGCCTTGCCTTGCTTTGCCCATTTGCCTTTCCTTTCTTTGCCTTTCTTTGCCTTTTTGCCATGCCTTGCCTTGCTTTGCCCTTTTGCCTTGCATTACCTTGCTTTACCCTTTTCCCTTTCCTTGTCTTTCCTTGCTTTGCCCTTTTGCCTTGCCTTGCTTTGCCCTTTTGCGTTGCCTTGCCTTGCTTTGCTCTTTTGTGTTGCCTTTGCATGCCTTGGTTTGCACTTTTGCCTTGCCTTCCCTTGCCTTTCTTTGCCCTTTTGCCTTGCCTTGCTTTTCATTTTTGCCTTTCCTTGCCTTGCCTTTCTTTGCCCTTTTGCCTTGCATTGCCTTGCTTTACCCGTTTGCTTTGCCTTGCCTTGCTTTGCCATTTTGCCTTGCCTTGCTTAGCGTTTTTGCCTTACCTTGCCTTGCATTGCCCTTTTGCCTTGCCTTGCCTTGTCTTGCTTTCCCTTTTGACTTTCCTTGCTTAGCTTTGCCCTTTTGCCTTGCCTTGCCTTGGTTTGCCTTTATGCCTTGCCATGCCTTGCTTTGCCCTTTTCCTTTGCCTTTCATTACCTTGCTTTCCCCATTTGCCTTGCCTTGGTTTGCCCTTTTGCCTTCTCTTGCATTACCTTGCTTTGCTATTTAGACTTGCCTTGCATTGTTTTCCTTTGCCCTTTTGCCTTTCCTTGCTTTGCCCTTTTGCCTTGCCTTGCTTTGCCCTTTTGCGTTACCTTGCCTTGCTTTGCTCTTTTGTGTTGCCTTTGCATGCCTTGGTTTGCACTTTTGCCTTGCCTTTCCTTGCCTTTCTTTGCCCTTTTGCCTTGCCTTTCTTTTCATTTTTGCCTTTCCTTGCCTTGCCTTTCTTTGCCCTTTTGCCTTGCATTGCCTTGCTTTACCCGTTTGCTTTGCCTTGCCTTGCTTTGCCATTTTGCCTTGCCTGCATTGTCTTGCTTTCAGTTTTGACTTTCCTTGCTTAGCTTTTCCCTTTTGCCTTTTCCTTGCCTTGCTTTGCCCTTTAGACTTGCCTTGCATTGTCCTCCTTTGCCCTTTGCCTTTCCTTGCTATGCCCTTTTGCCTTGCCTTGCCTTGCTTTGCCCATTTACCTTGCCTTACCTTTCCTTACTTTTCCGTTTTGCCTTTCCTTGCCTTTCCCTTCTTTGCCGTTTTGCATTGACTTGCCTTGCCTTGCTTTGCCCATTTGCCTTTTTTTTCTTTGCCTTTCTTTGCCTTTTTGCCTTGCATTGCCTTGCATTACCCGTTTGCTTTGCCTTCCCTTTCTTTACTCTTTTGCCTTGCCTTGCCTTGCTTTGCCCTTTTGCCTTGCATTACCTTGCTTTACCCTTTTCCCTTTCCTTGCCTTTCCTTGCTTTGCCCTTTTGCCTTGCCTTGCTTTGCCCTTTTGCGTTGCCTTGCCTTGCTTTGCTCTTTTGTGTTGCCTTTGCATGCCTTGGTTTGCACTTTTGCCTTGCCTTCCCTTGCCTTTCTTTGCCCTTTTGCCTTGCCTTGCTTTTCATTTTTGCCTTTCCTTGCCTTGCCTTTCTTTGCCCTTTTGCCTTGCATTGCCTTGCTTTACCTTTTTGCTTTGCCTTGCCTTGCTTTGCCATTTTGCCTTTCCTTGCCTTGTCTTGCTTTCCCTTTTGACTTGCCTTGCTTAGCTTTGCCCTTTTTCCTTGCCTTGCCTTGGTTTGCCTTTATGCCTTGCCATGCCTTGCTTTGCCCTTTTCCTTTGCCTTTCATTACCTTGCTTTCCCCATTTGCCTTGCCTTGCTTTGCCCTTTTGCCTTGCCTTGCCTTGCCTTGCTTTGCCCTTTAGACTTCCCTTGCATTGTTTTCCTTTGCCCTTTTGCCTTTCCTTGCTTTGCCCTTTTGCCTTGCCTTTCCTAGCCTTACTTTGCTCTTTTGCCTTACCTTGCCTTTCTTTGCCCTTTTGCCTTGCATTGCCTTTCTTTACCCGTTTCTCTTCCCTTACCATGCTTTGCCCTTTTGCCTTGCCTTGCCTTGCTTTGCTCATTTACCTTGCCTTACCTTTCCTTACTTTTCCGTTTTGCCCTTCCTTGCCTTTCCTTTTTTGCCGTTTTGCCTTGACTTGCCTTGCCTTGCTTTGCCCATTTGCCTTTCCTTTCTTTGCCTTTCTTTGCCTTTTTGCCTTGCCTTGCATTGCTTTACCCGTTTGCTTTGTCTTCCCTTTCTTTACCCTTTTGCCTTGCCTTGCCTTTCTTTGCCGTTTTGCCTTGCCTTGCCTTGCCTTGCTATTCCCTTTTGCCTTGCCTTGCCTTGCTTTGCCCTTTTGCCTTGCATTACCTTGCTCTACCCTTTTCCCTTTCCTTGCCTTGCCTTGCTTTGCCCTTTTGCCTTGCCTTGCTTTGCCCTTTTGCGTTGCCTTTCCTTGCTTTGCTCTTTTGTGTTGCCTTTGCATGCCTTGGTTTGCACTTTTGCCTTGCCTTCCCTTGCCTTTCTTTGCCCTTTTGCCTTGCCTTGCTTTTCATTTTTGCCTTTCCTTGCCTTGCCTTTCTTTGCCCTTTTGCCTTGCATTGCCTTGCTTTACCCGTTTGCTTTGCCTTGCCTTGCTTTGCCATTTTGCCTTGCCTTGCTTTGCGTTTTTGCCTTACCTTGCGTTACATTGCCCTTTTGCATTGCCTTGCTTTACCCGTTTGCTTTGCCTTGCCTTGCTTTGCCATTTTGCCTTGCCTTGCTTTGCGTTTTTGCCTTACCTTGCCTTACATTGCCCTTTTGCCTTGCCTTGCCTTGTCTTGCTTTCATTTTTGACTTTCCTTGCTTAGCTTTGCCCTTTTGCCTTGCCTTTCCTTGCTTTGCCCTTTTGCCTTGCCTTGCCTTAGCCTTACTTTGCTCTTTTGCCTTGCATTGCCTTTCTTTACCCGTTTCTCTTCCCTTACCATGCTTTGACCTTTTGCCTTGCCTTGCTTTGCTTTGCCTTTTTTACCTTGCCTTACCTTTCCTTACTTCTCCGTTTTGCCTTTCCTTCCCTTTCCTTTCTTTGCCCTTTTGCCTTGAATTGCCTTGCCTTGCTTTGCCCATTTGCCTTTCCTTTCTTTGCCTTTCTTTGCCTTTTTGCCTTGCCTTGCCTTGCATTACCCGTTTGCTTTGCCTTCCCTTTCTTTACCCTTTTGCCTTGCCTTGCCTTGCTTTGCCATTTTGCCTTGCCTTTCATTACCTTGCTTTCCCCATTTGCATTGTCTTGGTTTGCCCTTTTGCCTTCTCTTGCGTTGCCTTGCTTTGCCCTTTTGACTTGACTTGCCTTGCTTTGCTCTTTTGCCTTGCCTTGCCTTGCCCTTTTGCCTTGCCTTGCCTTACTTTGCCGTTTTGCCTTGCCTTGGCTTGCATTACCCGTTTGCTTTGCCTTCCCTTTCTTTACCCTTTTGCCTTGCCTTGCCTTGCTTTGCCGTTTTGCCTTGCCTTTCATTACCTTGCTTTCCCCATTTGCCTTGCCTTGGTTTGCCCTTTTGCCTTATCTTGCATTGCCTTGCTTTGCCCTTTTGACTTGTCTTTCCTTGCTTTCCTCTTTTGCCTTGCCTTGCCTTACTTTGCCGTTTTGCCTTGCCTTCCCTTGCCCTTCTTTTCTCTTTTGCCTTTCCTTGCCTTGCCTTGCTTTGCCCTTTTGCCTTGCCTTCCCTTGCCTTTCTTTGCCCTTTTGCCTTGCCTTGCATTGTCTTGCTTTGCCCTTTTGCCTTTCCTTGCTTTGCCTTTTTGCCTTGCCTTGCCTTGCTTTGCTCTTTTGCCTTGCCTTGCTTTTTCACTTGGCCTTGTGTTGCCTTTCCTTGCCTTGCCTTTCTTTCCCCTTTTGCCTTGCATTGCCTTGCTTTACCCGTTTGCTTTGCCTTGCCTTGCTTTGCCATTTTGCCTTGCCTTGCATTGTCTTGCTTTCACTTTTGACTTTCCTTGCTTAGCTTTTCCCTTTTGCCTTGCCTTGCCTTGGTTTGCCTTTATGCCTTGCCTTTTCCTTGCCTTGCTTTGCCCTTTAGACTTGCCTTGCATTGTCTTCCTTTGCCCTTTTGCCTTTCCTTGCTATGCCCTTTTGCCTTGCCTTTCATTGCCTTGCTTTCCCCATTTGCTTTGCCTTGCTTTGCCCTTTTGCCTTGCCTTTTCCTTGCCTTGCTTTGCCCTTTAGACTTGCCTTGCATTGTCTTCCTTTGCCCTTTTGCCTTTCCTTGCTTTGCCCTTTTGCCTTGCCTTGCCTAGCCTTACTTTGCTCTTTTGTCTTACCTTGCCGTTCTTTGCCCTTTTGCCTTGCATTGCCTTTCTTTACCCGTTTCTCTTCCCTTACCATGCTTTGCCCTTTTGCCTTGCCTTGCCTTGCTTTGCCCATTTTCCTTGCCTTATCTTTCCTTGCTTTTCCGTTTTTCCTTTCCTTGACTTTCCTTTCTTTGCCTTTTTGCCTTGACTTGCCTTGCCTTGCTTTGCCAATTTGCCTTTCCTTTCTTTACCTTTCTTTGCCTTTTTGCCTTGCCTTGCCTTGCTTTACCCGTTTGCTTTGCCTTCCCTTTCTTTACCCTTTTGCCTTGCCTTGCCTTTCTTTGCCCTTTTGCCTTGCATTGCCTTTCTTTACCCGTTTCTCTTCCCTTACCATGCTTTGCCTTTTTGCCTTGCCTTGCCTTGCTTTGCTCATTTACCTTGCCTTACCTTTCCTTACTTTTCCTTTTTGCCCTTCCTTGCCTTTCCTTTTTTGCCGTTTTGCCTTGACTTGCCTTGCCTTGCTTTGCCCATTTGCCTTTCCTTTCTTTGCCTTTCTTTGCCTTTTTGCCTTGCCTTGCCTTGCTTTACCCGTTTGTTTTGTCTTCCCTTTCTTTACCCTTTTGCCTTGCCTTGCCTTGCTTTGCCGTTTTGCCTTGCCTTGCCTTGCCTTTCCTTTCTTTGCCCTTTTGCCTTGCATTGCCTTGCTTTACCCGTTTGCTTTGCCTTGCCTTGCTTTGCCATTTTGCCTTGCCTTGCCTTGCGTTTTTACCTTACCTTGCCTTGCATTGCCCTTTTGCCTTGCCTTTCATTGCCTTGCTTTCCCCATTTGCCTTGCCTTGCTTTGCCCTTTAGCGTTGCCTTGCCTTGCTTTGCTCTTTTGTGTTGCCTTTGCATGCCTTGGTTTTCACTTTTGCCTTGCCTTTCATTGCCTTGCTTTGCCCTTTTGCCTTGCCTTGTCTTGCTTTGCCCTGTAGACTTGCCTTGCATTGTCTTCCTTTCCCCTTTTGCCTTTCCTTGCTTTGCCCTTTTGCCTTCCCTTGCCTTAGCCTTACTTTACTATTTTGCCTTACCTTGCCTTTCTTTGCCCTTTTGCCTTGCATTGCCTTTCTTTACCCGTTTCTCTTCCCTTACCATGCTTTGCCCCTTTGCCTTACCTTTCCTTGCTTTTCCGTTTTGCCTTTCTTTGCCTTTCCTTTCTTTGCCTTTTTGCCTTGACATGCCTTGTCTTGCTTTGCCCATTTGCCTTTCCTTTCTTTGCCTTTCTTTGCATTTTTGCCTTGCCTTGCCTTGCTTTACCCGTTTGCTTTGCCTTCCCTTTCTTTAGCCTTTTGCCTTGCCTTGCCTTGCTTTGCCGTTTTGCTTTGCCTTGCCTTGCCTTGCTTTGCCCTTTTGCCTTGCCTTGCTTTGCCCTTTTGCGTTGCCTTGCCTTGCTTTGCTCTTTTGTATTGCCTTTGCATGCCTTGGTTTGCACTTTTGCCTTGCCTTCCCTTCCCTTGCTTTGCCCTTTTGCCTTGCCTTGCTTTGCATTTTTGCCTTTCCTTTCTTTGCCTTTTTGCCTTGCATTCCGTTGTCTTGCTTTCCCTTTTGACTTGCCTTGCTTAACTTTGCCCTTTTGCCTTGCTTTGCCATGCTTTTCCATTTGCCTTTCCTTGCCTTGCCTTTCTTTGCCTTTTTGCCTTGCCTTGCTTTACCCGTTTGCTTTGCCTTCACTTGCTTTGCTCTTTTGCCTTGCTTTGTATTGCCTTGCTTTGCCATTTGCCTTGCCTTGCCGTTTTGCCTTGCCTTGCCTTACTTTGCCGTTTTGCCTTGCCTTGCCTTGCCCTTCTTTTCTCTTTTGACTTTCCTTGCCTTGCCATGCTTTGCCCTTTTGCCTTGCCTTGCATTGCTTTGCTCTTTTGCTTTGCCTTACCTTACTTTGCCCTTTTGCCTTGCATTCCCTTGCCTTTCTTTGCCCTTTTGCCTTGCCTTGCATTGTCTTGCTTTGCCCTTTTGCCTTTCCTTGCTTTGCCTTTTTGCCTTGCCTTGCCTTGCTTTGGTCTTTTGCCTTGCCTTGCTTTTTCACTTGGCCTTGTCTTGCCTTGCTTTGCCTTTCCTTTCTTTGCCCTTTTGCCTTGCATTGCCTTGCTTTACCCGTTTGCTTTGCCTTGCCTTTCTTTACCCTTTTGCCTTGCCTTGCCTTGCTTTGCCGTTTTGCCTTGCCTTGCCTTGCTATTCCTTTTTGCCTTGCCTTGTCTTCCTTTGCCCTTTTGCCTTCCATTACCTTGCTTTACCCTTTTCCCTTTCCTTGCCTTGCCTTGCTTTGCCCTTTTGCGTTGCCTTGCCTTGCTTTGCTCTTTTGTGTTGCCTTTGCATGCCTTGGTTTGCACTTTTGCCTTGCCTTCCCTTGCCTTTCTTTGCCCTTTTTCCTTGCCTTGCTTTGCGTTTTTGCCTTACCTTGCCTTGCATTGCCCTTTTGCCTTGCCATGCCTTGTCTTGCTTTCCCTTTTGACTTGCCTTGCTTAGCTTTGCCCTTTTCCCTTGCCTTGCCTTTGTTTGCTTTTTCACCTTGCAATGCCTTGCTTTGCCCTTTTCCCTTGCCTTTCATTACCTTGCTTTCCCCATTTGCCTTGCCTTGGTTTGCCCTTTTGCCTTCTCTTGCATTGCCTTGCTTTGCTATTTAGACTTGCCTTGCATTGTCTTGCTTTGCCCTTTTGCCTTTCCTTGCTTTGGCCTTTTGCCTTGCCTTGCTTTGCCCTTTTGCGTTTCCTTGCCTTGCTTTGCTCTTTTGTGTTGCCTTTGCATGCCTTGGTTTGCACTTTTCCCTTGCCTTTCCTTGCCTTTCTTTGCCCTTTTGCCTTGCCTTTCTTTTCATTTTTGCCTTTCCTTGCCTTGCCTTTCTTTGCCCTTTTGCCTTGCATTGCCTTGCTTTACCCGTTTGCTTTGCCTTGCCTTGCTTTGCCATTTTGCCTTGCCTTGCTTTGCGTTTTTGCCTTACCTCGCCTTGCATTGCCCTTTTGCCTTGCCTTGCCTTCTCTTGCTTTCCCTTTTGACTTGCCTTGCTTAGCTTTGCCCTTTTGCCTTGCCTTGCCTTGGTTTGCCTTTATGCCTTGACATGCCTTGCTTTGCCCTTTTCCTTTGCCTTTCATTACCTTGCTTTCCCCTTTTGCATTGCCTTGATTTGCCCTTTTGCCTTGCCTTGCCCTTTTGCCTTGCCTTGCCTTGCCTTGCTTTGCCCTTTAGACTTGCCTTGCATTGTTTTCCTTTGCCCTTTTGCCTTTCTTTGCTTTGTCCTTTTGCCTTGCCTTTCCTAGCTTTACTTTGCTCTTTTGCCTTACTTTGCCTTTCTTTGCTCTTTTGCCTTGCATTGCCTTTCTTTACCCGTTTCTGTTCCCTTACCATGCTTTGACCTTTTGCCTTGCCTTGCCTTGCTTTGCCCATTTACCTTGCCTTACCTTTCCTTACTTTTCCGTTTTGCCTTTCCTTGCCTTTCCTTTCTTTGCCGTTTTGCCTTGACTTGCCTTGCCTTGCTTTGCCCATTTGCCTTTCCTTTCTTTGCCTTTCTTTGCCTTTTTGCCTTGCCTTGCCTTGCATTACCCGTTTGCTTTGCCTTCCCTTTCTTTACCCTTTTGCCTTGCCTTGCATTGATTTGCCGTTTTACCTTGCCTTGCCTTGCCTTGCTATTCCCTTTTGCCTTGCCTTGCCTTGTCTTGCTTTGCCCTTTTGCCTTGCATTACCTTGCTTTACCCTTTTCCCTTTCCTTGCCTTGCCTTGCTTTGCCCTTTTGCCTTGCCTTGCTTTGCCCTTTTGCGTTGCCTTGCCTTGATTTGCTCTTTTGTGTTGCCTTTGCATGCCTTGGTTTGCACTTTTGCCTTGCCTTCCCTTGCCTTTCTTTGCCCTTTTTCCTTGCCTTGCTTTGCGTTTTTGCCTTACCTTGGCTTACATTGCCCTTTTGCCTTGCAATGCCTTGTCTTGCTTTCCCTTTTGACTTGCCTTGCTTAGCTTTGCCCTTTTCCCTTGCCTTGCCTTGGTTTGCTTTTTCACCTTGCAATGCCTTGCTTTGCCCTTTTCCCTTGCCTTTCATTACCTTGCTTTCCCCATTTGCCTTGCCTTGGTTTGCCCTTTTGCCTTCTCTTGCATTGCCTTGCTTTGCTACTTAGACTTGCCTTGCATTGTCTTGCTTTGCCCTTTTGCCTTTCCTTGCTTTGCCCTTTTGCCTTGCCTTGCTTTGCCCTTTTGCGTTGCCTTGCCTTGCTTTGCTCTTTTGTGTTGCCTTTGCATGCCTTGGTTTGCACTTTTGCCTTGCATTTCCTTGCCTTTCTTTGCCCTTTTGCCTTGTCTTTCTTTTCATTTTTGCCTTTCCTTGCCTTGCCTTTCTTTGCCCTTTTGCCTTGCATTGCCTTGCTTTACCCGTTTGCTTTGCCTTGCCTTGCTTTGCCATTTTGCCTTGCCTTGCTTTGCGTTTTTGCCTTACCTTGCCTTGCATTGCCCTTTTGCCTTGCCTTGCCTTGTCTTGCTTTCCCTTTTGACTTTCCTTGCTTAGCTTTGCCCTTTTGCCTTGCCTTGCCTTGGTTTGCCTTTATGCCTTGCCATGCCTTGCTTTGCCCTTTTCCTTTGCCTTTCATTACCTTGCTTTCCCCTTTTGCATTGCCTTGATTTGCCCTTTAGACTTGCCTTGCCATTTTGCCTTGCCTTGCCTTGCCTTGCTTTGCCCTTTAGACTTGCCTTGCATTGTTTTCCTTTGCCCTTTTGCCTTTCTTTGCTTTGTCCTTTTGCCTTGCCTTTCCTAGCCTTACTTTGCTCTTTTGCCTTACCGTGCCTTTCTTTGCTCTTTTGCCTTGCATTGCCTTTCTTTACCCGTTTCTGTTCCCTTACCATGCTTTGCCCTTTTGCCTTGCCTTGCCTTGCTTTGCCCATTTACCTTGCCTTACCTTTCCTTACTTTTCCGTTTTGCCTTTCCTTGCCTTTCCTTTCTTTGCCGTTTTGCCTTGACTTGCCTTGCCTTGCTTTGCCCATTTGCCTTTCCTTTCTTTGCCTTTCTTTGCCTTTTTGCCTTGCCTTGCCTTGCATTACCCGTTTGCTTTGCCTTCCCTTTCTTTACCCTTTTGCCTTGCCTTGCATTGATTTGCCGTTTTACCTTGCCTTGCCTTGCCTTGCTATTCCCTTTTGCCTTGCCTTGCCTTGTCTTGCTTTGCCCTTTTGCCTTGCATTACCTTGCTTTACCCTTTTCCCTTTCCTTGCCTTGCCTTGCTTTGCCCTTTTGCCTTGCCTTGCTTTGCCCTTTTGCGTTGCCTTGCCTTGATTTGCTCTTTTGTGTTGCCTTTGCATGCCTTGGTTTGCACTTTTGCCTTGCCTTCCCTTGCCTTTCTTTGCCCTTTTTCCTTGCCTTGCTTTGCGTTTTTGCCTTACCTTGGCTTACATTGCCCTTTTGCCTTGCAATGCCTTGTCTTGCTTTCCCTTTTGACTTGCCTTGCTTAGCTTTGCCCTTTTCCCTTGCCTTGCCTTGGTTTGCTTTTTCACCTTGCAATGCCTTGCTTTGCCCTTTTCCCTTGCCTTTCATTACCTTGCTTTCCCCATTTGCCTTGCCTTGGTTTGCCCTTTTGCCTTCTCTTGCATTGCCTTGCTTTGCTACTTAGACTTGCCTTGCATTGTCTTGCTTTGCCCTTTTGCCTTTCCTTGCTTTGCCCTTTTGCCTTGCCTTGCTTTGCCCTTTTGCGTTGCCTTGCCTTGCTTTGCTCTTTTGTGTTGCCTTTGCATGCCTTGGTTTGCACTTTTCCCTTGCCTTTCCTTGCCTTTCTTTGCCCTTTTGCCTTGCCTTTCTTTTCATTTTTGCCTTTCCTTGCCTTGCCTTTCTTTGCCCTTTTGCCTTGCATTGCCTTGCTTTACCCGTTTGCTTTGCCTTGCCTTTCTTTGCCATTTTGCCTTGCCTTGCTTTGCGTTTTTGCCTTACCTCGCCTTGCATTGCCCTTTTGCCTTGCCTTGCCTTCTCTTGCTTTCCCTTTTGACTTGCCTTGCTTAGCTTTGCCCTTTTGCCTTGCCTTGCCTTGGTTTGCCTTTATGCCTTGCCATGCCTTGCTTTGCCCTTTTCCTTTGCCTTTCATTACCTTGCTTTCCCCTTTTGCATTGCCTTGATTTGCCCTTTTGCCTTGCCTTGCCCTTTTGCCTTGCCTTGCCTTGCCTTGCTTTGCCCTTTAGACTTGCCTTGCATTGTTTTCCTTTGCCCTTTTGCCTTTCTTTGCTTTGTCCTTTTGCCTTGCCTTTCCTAGCTTTACTTTGCTCTTTTGCCTTACTTTGCCTTTCTTTGCTCTTTTGCCTTGCATTGCCTTTCTTTACCCGTTTCTGTTCCCTTACCATGCTTTGCCCTTTTGCCTTGCCTTGCCTTGCTTTGCCCATTTACCTTGCCTTACCTTTCCTTACTTTTCCGTTTTGCCTTTCCTTGCCTTTCCTTTCTTTGCCGTTTTGCCTTGACTTGCCTTGCCTTGCTTTGCCCATTTGCCTTTCCTTTCTTTGCCTTTCTTTGCCTTTTTGCCTTGCCTTGCCTTGCATTACCCGTTTGCTTTGCCTTCCCTTTCTTTACCCTTTTGCCTTGCCTTGCATTGATTTGCCGTTTTACCTTGCCTTGCCTTGCCTTGCTATTCCCTTTTGCCTTGCCTTGCCTTGTCTTGCTTTGCCCTTTTGCCTTGCATTACCTTGCTTTACCCTTTTCCCTTTCCTTGCCTTGCCTTGCTTTGCCCTTTTGCCTTGCCTTGCTTTGCCCTTTTGCGTTGCCTTGCCTTGATTTGCTCTTTTGTGTTGCCTTTGCATGCCTTGGTTTGCACTTTTGCCTTGCCTTCCCTTGCCTTTCTTTGCCCTTTTTCCTTGCCTTGCTTTGCGTTTTTGCCTTACCTTGGCTTACATTGCCCTTTTGCCTTGCAATGCCTTGTCTTGCTTTCCCTTTTGACTTGCCTTGCTTAGCTTTGCCCTTTTCCCTTGCCTTGCCTTGGTTTGCTTTTTCACCTTGCAATGCCTTGCTTTGCCCTTTTCCCTTGCCTTTCATTACCTTGCTTTCCCCATTTGCCTTGCCTTGGTTTGCCCTTTTGCCTTCTCTTGCATTGCCTTGCTTTGCTACTTAGACTTGCCTTGCATTGTCTTGCTTTGCCCTTTTGCCTTTCCTTGCTTTGCCCTTTTGCCTTGCCTTGCTTTGCCCTTTTGCGTTGCCTTGCCTTGCTTTGCTCTTTTGTGTTGCCTTTGCATGCCTTGGTTTGCACTTTTGCCTTGCATTTCCTTGCCTTTCTTTGCCCTTTTGCCTTGTCTTTCTTTTCATTTTTGCCTTTCCTTGCCTTGCCTTTCTTTGCCCTTTTGCCTTGCATTGCCTTGCTTTACCCGTTTGCTTTGCCTTGCCTTGCTTTGCCATTTTGCCTTGCCTTGCTTTGCGTTTTTGCCTTACCTTGCCTTGCATTGCCCTTTTGCCTTGCCTTGCCTTGTCTTGCTTTCCCTTTTGACTTTCCTTGCTTAGCTTTGCCCTTTTGCCTTGCCTTGCCTTGGTTTGCCTTTATGCCTTGCCATGCCTTGCTTTGCCCTTTTCCTTTGCCTTTCATTACCTTGCTTTCCCCTTTTGCATTGCCTTGATTTGCCCTTTAGACTTGCCTTGCCCTTTTGCCTTGCCTTGCCTTGCCTTGCTTTGCCCTTTAGACTTGCCTTGCATTGTTTTCCTTTGCCCTTTTGCCTTTCTTTGCTTTGTCCTTTTGCCTTGCCTTTCCTAGCCTTACTTTGCTCTTTTGCCTTACCGTGCCTTTCTTTGCTCTTTTGCCTTGCATTGCCTTTCTTTACCCGTTTCTGTTCCCTTACCATGCTTTGCCCTTTTGCCTTGCCTTGCCTTGCTTTGCCCATTTACCTTGCCTTACCTTTCCTTACTTTTCCGTTTTGCCTTTCCTTGCCTTTCCTTTCTTTGCCGTTTTGCCTTGACTTGCCTTGCCTTGCTTTGCCCATTTGCCTTTCCTTTCTTTGCCTTTCTTTGCCTTTTTGCCTTGCCTTGCCTTGCATTACCCGTTTGCTTTGCCTTCCCTTTCTTTACCCTTTTGCCTTGCCTTGCATTGATTTGCCGTTTTACCTTGCCTTGCCTTGCCTTGCTATTCCCTTTTGCCTTGCCTTGCCTTGTCTTGCTTTGCCCTTTTGCCTTGCATTACCTTGCTTTACCCTTTTCCCTTTCCTTGCCTTGCCTTGCTTTGCCCTTTTGCCTTGCCTTGCTTTGCCCTTTTGCGTTGCCTTGCCTTGATTTGCTCTTTTGTGTTGCCTTTGCATGCCTTGGTTTGCACTTTTGCCTTGCCTTCCCTTGCCTTTCTTTGCCCTTTTTCCTTGCCTTGCTTTGCGTTTTTGCCTTACCTTGGCTTACATTGCCCTTTTGCCTTGCAATGCCTTGTCTTGCTTTCCCTTTTGACTTGCCTTGCTTAGCTTTGCCCTTTTCCCTTGCCTTGCCTTGGTTTGCTTTTTCACCTTGCAATGCCTTGCTTTGCCCTTTTCCCTTGCCTTTCATTACCTTGCTTTCCCCATTTGCCTTGCCTTGGTTTGCCCTTTTGCCTTCTCTTGCATTGCCTTGCTTTGCTACTTAGACTTGCCTTGCATTGTCTTGCTTTGCCCTTTTGCCTTTCCTTGCTTTGCCCTTTTGCCTTGCCTTGCTTTGCCCTTTTGCGTTGCCTTGCCTTGCTTTGCTCTTTTGTGTTGCCTTTGCATGCCTTGGTTTGCACTTTTGCCTTGCCTTTCCTTGCCTTTCTTTGCCCTTTTGCCTTGTCTTTCTTTTCATTTTTGCCTTTCCTTGCCTTGCCTTTCTTTGCCCTTTTGCCTTGCATTGCCTTGCTTTACCCGTTTGCTTTGCCTTGCCTTGCTTTGCCATTTTGCCTTGCCTTGCTTTGCGTTTTTGCCTTACCTTGCCTTGCATTGCCCTTTTGCCTTGCCTTGCCTTGTCTTGCTTTCCCTTTTGACTTTCCTTGCTTAGCTTTGCCCTTTTGCCTTGCCTTGCCTTGGTTTGCCTTTATGCCTTGCCATGCCTTGCTTTGCCCTTTTCCTTTGCCTTTCATTACCTTGCTTTCCCCTTTTGCATTGCCTTGATTTGCCCTTTAGACTTGCCTTGCATTGTTTTCCTTTGCCCTTTTGCCTTTCTTTGCTTTGCCCTTTTGCCTTGCCTTTCCTAGCCTTACTTTGCTCTTTTGCCTTACCTTGCCTTTCTTTGCTCTTTTTCCTTGCATCGCCTTTCTTTACCCGTTTCTGTTCCCTTACCATGCTTTGCCCTTTTGCCTTGCCTTGCCTTGCTTTGCCCATTTACCTTGCCTTACCTTTCCTTACTTTTCCGTTTTGCCTTTCCTTGCCTTTCCTTTCTTTGCCGTTTTGCCTTGACTTGCCTTGCCTTGCTTTGCCCATTTGCCTTTCCTTTCTTTGCCTTTCTTTGCCTTTTTGCCTTGCCTTGCCTTGCATTACCCGTTTGCTTTGCCTTCCCTTTCTTTACCCTTTTGCCTTGCCTTGCATTGATTTGCCGTTTTACCTTGCCTTGCCTTGCCTTGCTCTTCCCTTTTGCCTTGCCTTGCCTTGTCTTGCTTTGCTCTTTTGCCTTGCATTACCTTGCTTTACCCTTTTCCCTTTCCTTGCCTTGCCTTGCTTTGCCCTTTTGCCTTGCCTTGCTTTGCCCTTTTGCGTTGCCTTGCCTTGATTTGCTCTTTTGTGTTGCCTTTGCATGCCTTGGTTTGCAATTTTGCCTTGCCTTCCCTTGCCTTTCTTTGCCCTTTTTCCTTGCCTTGCTTTGCGTTTTTGCCTTACCTTGCCTTGCATTGCCCTTTTGCCTTGCCATGCCTTGTCTTGCTTTCTCTTTTGACTTGCCTTGCTTAGCTTTGCCCTTTTCCCTTGCCTTGCCTTGGTTTGCTTTTTTACCTTGCAATGCCTTGCTTTGCCCTTTTCCCTTGCCTTTCATTACCTTGCTTTCCCCATTTGCCTTGCCTTGCTTTGCCCTTTTGCCTTCTCTTGCATTGCCTTGCTTTGCTATTTAGACTTGCCTTGCATTGTCTTGCTTTCCCCTTTTGCCTTTCCTTGCTTTGCCCTTCTGCCTTGCCTTGCCTCGCCTTGCTTTGCTCTTTTGCCTTGCCTTGCCTTGCTTTGGCCTTTTGCCTTGCCTTTCTTTTTCATTTTGCCTTGCCTTTCCTTGCCTTGCCTTTCTTTGCCCTTTTGCCTTGCATTGCCCTTCTTTACCCGTTTCTCTTCCCTTGACATGCTTTGCTCTTTTGCCTTGCCTTGCCTTGCTTTGCCTATTTACCTTGCCTTACCTTGCTTTGCTTTGCCCATTTGCCTTCCCTTGCCTTGCTTTAACCATTTGCTTTGCCTTCCCTTTCTTTAGCCTTTTGCCTTGCCTTGCCCTGCTTTGCCCTTTTCCTTTGCCTTGCATTGTCTTGCTTTCCCCATTTGCCTTGCCTTGCTTTGCCCTTTAGACTTGCCTTGCATTGTCGTCCTTTGCCCTTTTGCCTTTCCTTTCTTTGCCCTTTTGCCTTGCATTGCCTTTCTTTACCCGTTTCTCTTCCCTTACCATGCTTTGCCCTTTTGCCTTGCCTTGCTTTGCTTTGCCATTTTTACCTTGCCTTACCTTTCCTTACTTCTCCGTTTTGCCTTTCCTTGCCTTTCCTTTCTTTGCCGTTTTGCATTGCCTTCCCTTGCCTTTCTTTGCCCTTTTGCCTTGCCTTGCCTTGCTTTGCCCATTTACCTTGCCTTACCTTTCCTTACTTTTCCGTTTTGCCTTTCCTTGCCTTTCCTTTCTTTGCCGTTTTGCCTTGACTTGCCTTGCCTTGCTTTGCCCATTTGCCTTTCCTTTCTTTGCCTTTCTTTGCCTTTTTGCCTTGCCTTGCCTTGCATTACCCGTTTGCTTTGCCTTCCCTTTCTTTACCCTTTTGCCTTGCCTTGCCTTGCTATTCCCTTTTGCCTTGCCTTGCCTTGTCTTGCTTTGCCCTTTTGCCTTGCATTACCTTGCTTTACCCTTTTCCCTTTCCTTGCCTTGCCTTGCTTTACCCTTTTCCCTTTCCTTGCCTTGCCTTGCTTTGCCCTTTTGCGTTGCCTTGCCTTGATTTGCTCTTTTGTGTTGCCTTTGCATGCCTTGGTTTGCACTTTTGCCTTGCCTTCCCTTGCCTTTCTTTGCCCTTTTTCCTTGCCTTGCTTTGCGTTTTTGCCTTACCTTGTCTTGCATTGCCCTTTTGCCTTGCCATGCCTTGTCTTGCCTTCCCTTTTGACTTGCCTTGCCTTGCTTTGCCCTTTTCCCTTGCCTTGCCTTGGTTTGCTTTTTTACCTTGCAATGCCTTGCTTTGCCCTTTTCCCTTGCCTTTCATTACCTTGCTTTCCCCATTTGCCTTGCCTTGCTTTGCCCTTTTGCCTTCTCTTGCATTGCCTTGCTTTGCTATTTAGACTTGCCTTGCATTGTCTTGCTTTCCCCTTTTGCCTTTCCTTGCTTTGCCCTTTTGCCTTGCCTTGCCTCGCCTTGCTTTGCTCTTTTGCCTTGCCTTGCCTTGCTTTGGCCTTTTGCCTTGCCTTTCTTTTTCATTTTGCCTTGCCTTTCCTTGCCTTGCCTTTCTTTGCCCTTTTGCCTTGCATTGCCCTTCTTTACCCGTTTCTCTTCCCTTGACATGCTTTGCCCTTTTGCCTTGCCTTGCCTTGCTTTGCCCATTTACCTTGCCTTACCTTGCTTTGCTTTGCCCATTTGCCTTGCCTTGCCTTGCTTTAACCATTTGCTTTGCCTTCCCTTTCTTTAGCCTTTTGCCTTGCCTTGCCCTGCTTTGCCCTTTTCCTTTGCCTTTCATTACCTTGCTTTCCCCATTTGCCTTGCCTTGCTTTGCCCTTTAGACTTGCCTTGCATTGTCGTCCTTTGCCCTTTTGCCTTTCCTTTCTTTGCCCTTTTGCCTTGCATTGCCTTTCTTTACCCGTTTCTCTTCCCTTACCATGCTTTGCCCTTTTGCCTTGCCTTGCTTTGCTTTGCCATTTTTACCTTGCCTTACCTTTCCTTACTTCTCCGTTTTGCCTTTCCTTGCCTTTCCTTTCTTTGCCGTTTTGCATTGCCTTCCCTTGCCTTTCTTTGCCCTTTTGCCTTGCCTTGCCTTGCTTTGCCCATTTACCTTGCCTTACCTTTCCTTACTTTTCCGTTTTGCCTTTCCTTGCCTTTCCTTTCTTTGCCGTTTTGCCTTGACTTGCCTTGCCTTGCTTTGCCCATTTGCCTTTCCTTTCTTTGCCTTTCTTTGCCTTTTTGCCTTGCCTTGCCTTGCATTACCCGTTTGCTTTGCCTTCCCTTTCTTTACCCTTTTGCCTTGCCTAGCATTGATTTGCCGTTTTACCTTGCCTTGCCTTGCCTTGCTATTCCCTTTTGCCTTGCCTTGCCTTGCCTTGCTTTGCCCTTTTGCCTTGCATTACCTTGCTTTACCCTTTTCCCTTTCCTTGCCTTGCCTTGCTTTGCCCTTTTGCCTTGCCTTGCTTTGCCCTTTTGCGTTGCCTTGCTTTGCTCTTTTGTGTTGCCTTTGCATGCCTTGGTTTGCACTTTTGCCTTTCCTTGCCTTGCCTTTCTTTGCCCTTTTGCCTTGCATTGCCTTGCTTTACCCGTTTGCTTTGCCTTGCCTTGCTTTGCCATTTTGCCTTGCCTTGCTTAGCGTTTTTGCCTTACCTTGCCTTTTGCATTGCCCTTTTGCCTTGCCTTGCCTTTGTTTGCCTTTATGCCTTGCCATGCCTTGCTTTGCCCTTTTCCTTTGCCTTTCATTACCTTGCTTTCCCCATTTGCCTTGCCTTGCTTTGCCCTTTTGCCTTGCCTTGCCTTGCCTTGCTTTGCCCTTTAGACTTGCCTTGCATTGTTTTCCTTTTCCCTTTTGCCTTGCCTTGCTTTGCCGTTTTGCTTTGCCTTGCCTTGCCTTGCCCTTTTGCCTTGCCTTGCTTTGCCCTTTTGCGTTGCCTTGCCTTGCTTTGCTCTTTTGTATTGCCTTTGCATGCCTTGCTTTGCCCTTTTGCCTTGCCTTGCTTTGCATTTTTGCCTTTCCTTTCTTTGCCTTTTTGCCTTGCATTCCGTTGTCTTGCTTTCCCTTTTGACTTGCCTTGCTTAACTTTGCCCTTTTGCCTTGCTTTGCCATGCTTTTCCATTTGCCTTTCCTTGCCTTGCCTTTCTTTGGCTTTTTGCCTTGCCTTGCTTTACCCGTTTGCTTTGCCTTCACTTGCTTTGCTCTTTTGCCTTGCTTTGTATTGCCTTGCTTTGCCATTTGCCTTGCCTTGCCGTTTTGCCTTGCCTTGCCTTACTTTGCCGTTTTGCCTTGCCTTGCCTTGCCCTTCTTTTCTCTTTTGCCTTTCCTTGCCTTGCCATGCTTTGCCCTTTTGCCTTGCCTTGCCTTGCTTTGCTCTTTTGCTTTGCCTTACCTTACTTTGCCCTTTTGCCTTGCATTCCCTTGCCATTCTTTGCCCTTTTGCCTTGCATTCCCTTGCCTTTCTTTGCCCTTTTGCCTTGCCTTGCATTGTCTTGCTTTGCCCTTTTGCCTTTCCTTGCTTTGCCTTTTTGCCTTGCCTAGCCTTGCCTTGCTTTGGTCTTTTGCCTTGCCTTGCTTTTTCACTTGGCCTTGTCTTGCCTTGCCTTGCCTTTCCTTTCTTTGCCCTTTTGCCTTGCATTGCCTTGCTTTACCCGTTTTCTTTGCCTTGCCTTTCTTTACACTTTTGCCTTGCCTTGCCTTGCTTTGCCGTTTTGCCTTGCCTTGCCTTGCTATTCCTTTTTGCCTTGCCTTGTCTTCCTTTGCCCTTTTGCCTTGCATTACCTTGCTTTACCCTTTTCCCTTTCCTTGCCTTGCCTTGCTTTGCCCTTTTGCGTTGCCTTGCCTTGCTTTGCTCTTTTGTGTTGCCCCTGCATGCCTTGGTTTGCACTTTTGCCTTGCCTTCCCTTGCCTTTCTTTGCCCTTTTTCCTTGCCTTGCTTTGCGGTTTTGCCTTAACTTGCCTTGCATTGCCCTTTTGCCTTGCCATGCCTTGTCTTGCTTTCCCTTTTGACTTGCCTGGCTTAGCTTTACCCTTTTCCCTTGCCTTGCCTTGGTTTGCTTTTTCACCTTGCAATGCCTTGCTTTGCCCTTTTCCCTTGCCTTTCATTACCTTGCTTTCCCCATTTGCCTTGCCTTGGTTTGCCCTTTTGCCTTCTCTTGCATTGCCTTGCTTTGCCCTTTTGACTTGCCTTGCATTGTCTTGCTTTGCCCTTTTCCCTTTCCTTGCTTTGCCCTTTTGCCTTGCCTTGCCTCGCCTTGCTTTGCTCTTTTGCCTTGCCTTGCCTTGCTTTGCCCTTTTGCCTTGCATTGCCTTTCTTTACCCGTTTCTCTTCCCTTACCATGCTTTGCCTTTTTGCCTTGCCTTGCCTTGCTTTGCTCATTTACCTTGCCTTACCTTTCCTTACTTTTCCGTTTTGCCCTTCCTTGCCTTTCCTTTTTTGCCGTTTTGCCTTGACTTGCCTTGCCTTGCTTTGCCCATTTGCCTTTCCTTTCTTTGCCTTTCTTTGCCTTTTTGCCTTGCCTTGCCTTGCTTTACCCGTTTGTTTTGTCTTCCCTTTCTTTACCCTTTTGCCTTGCCTTGCCTTGCTTTGCCGTTTTGCCTTGCCTTGCCTTGCCTTTCCTTTCTTTGCCCTTTTGCCTTGCATTGCCTTGCTTTACCCGTTTGCTTTGCCTTGCCTTGCTTTGTCATTTTGACTTGCCTTGCCTTGCGTTTTTACCTTACCTTGCCTTGCATTGCCCTTTTGCCTTGCCTTTCATTGCCTTGCTTTCCCCATTTGCCTTGCCTTGCGTTGCGCTTTTGCCTTGCCTTGCCTTGCCTTGCTTTGCCCTGTAGACTTGCCTTGCGTTGTCTTCCTTTGCCCTTTTGCCTTTCCTTGCTTTGCCCTTTTGCCTTGCCTTGCCTCGCCTTGCTTTGCTCTTTTGCCTTGCCTTGCCTTGGCCTTTTGCCTTGCCTTTATTTTTCATTTTGCCTTGCCTTTCCTTGCCTTGCCTTTCTTTGCCCTTTTGCCTTGCATTGCCCTTCTTTACCCGTTTCTCTTCCCTTGACATGCTTTGCCCTTTTGCCTTGCCTTGCCTTGCTTTGCCCATTTACCTTGCCTTACCTAGCTTTGCTTTGCCCATTTGCCTTGCCTTGCCTTGCTTTAACCATTTGCTTTGCCTTCCCTTTCTTTAGCCTTTTGCCTTGCCTTGCCCTGCTTTGCCCTTTTCCTTTGCCTTTCATTACCTTGCTTTCCCCATTTGCCTTGCCTTGCTTTGCCCTTTAGACTTGCCTTGCATTGTCGTCCTTTGCCCTTTTGCCTTTCCTTTCTTTGCCCTTTTGCCTTGCATTGCCTTTCTTTACCCGTTTCTCTTCCCTTACCATGCTTTGCCCCTTTGCCTTGCCTTGCTTTGCTTTGCCATTTTTACCTTGCCTTACCTTTCCTTACTTTTCCGTTTTGCCTTTCCTTGCCTTTCCTTTCTTTGCCGTTTTGCATTGCCTTCCCTTGCCTTTCTTTGCCCTTTTGCCTTGCCTTGCCTTGCTTTGCCTATTTATCTTGCCTTACCTTTCCTTACTTTTCCGTTTTGCCTTTCCTTGCCTTTCCTTTCTTTGCCGTTTTGCCTTGACTTGCCTTGCCTTGCTTTGCCCATTTCCTTTCCTTTCTTTGCCTTTCTTTGCCTTTTTGCCTTGCCTTGCCTTGCCTTGCCCTTTTGCCTTGCCTTGCTTTGCCCTTTTGCGTTGCCTTGCCTTGCTTTGCTCTTTTGTATTGCCTTTGCATGCCTTGGTTTGCACTTTTGCCTTTCCTTGCCTTGCCTTTCTTTGCCCTTTTGCCTTGCATTGCCTTGCTTTACCCGTTTGCTTTGCCTTGCCTTGCTTTGCCATTTTGCCTTGCCTTGCTTAGCGTTTTTGCCTTACCTTGCCTTGCATTGCCCTTTTGCCTTGCCTTGCCTTTGTTTGCCTTTATGCCTTGCCATGCCTTGCTTTGCCCTTTTCCTTTGCCTTTCATTACCTTGCTTTCCCCATTTGCCTTGCCTTGCTTTGCCCTTTTGCCTTGCCTTGCCTTGCCTTGCTTTGCCCTTTAGACTTGCCTTGCATTGTTTTCCTTTTCCCTTTTGCCTTGCCTTGCTTTGCCGTTTTGCTTTGCCTTGCCTTGCCTTGCCTTGCCCTTTTGCCTTGCCTTGCTTTGCCCTTTTGCGTTGCCTTGCCTTGCTTTGCTCTTTTGTATTGCCTTTGCATGCCTTGCTTTGCCCTTTTGCCTTGCCTTGCTTTGCATTTTTGCCTTTCCTTTCTTTGCCTTTTTGCCTTGCATTCCGTTGTCTTGCTTTCCCTTTTGACTTGCCTTGCTTAACTTTGCCCTTTTGCCTTGCTTTGCCATGCTTTTCCATTTGCCTTTCCTTGCCTTGCCTTTCTTTGCCTTTTTGCCTTGCCTTGCTTTACCCGTTTGCTTTGCCTTCACTTGCTTTGCTCTTTTGCCTTGCTTTGTATTGCCTTGCTTTGCCATTTGCCTTGCCTTGCCTTACTTTGCCGTTTTGCCTTGCCTTGCCTTGCCCTTCTTTTCTCTTTTGCCTTTCCTTGCCTTGCCATGCTTTGCCCTTTTGCCTTGCCTTCCCTTGCCTTTCTTTGCCCTTTTGCCTTGCCTTGCATTGTCTTGCTTTGCCCTTTTGCCTTTTCTTGCTTTGCCTTTTTGCCTTGCCTTGCCTTGCTTTGCTCTTTTGCCTTGCCTTGCTTTTTCACTTGGCCTTGTCTTGCCTTTCCTTGCCTTGCCTTTCTATCCCCTTTTGCCTTGCATTGCCTTGCTTTGCCATTTTGCCTTGCCTTTCATTGTCTTGCTTTCACTTTTGACTTTCCTTGCTTAGCTTTTCCCTTTTGCCTTGCCTTGCCTTAGTTTGCCTTTATGCCTTGCCTTTTCCTTGCCTTGCTTTGCCCTTTAGACTTGCCTTTCATTGTCTTCCTTTGCCCTTTTGCCTTTCCTTGCTATGCCCTTTTGCCTTGCCTTTCATTGCCTTGCTTTCCCCATTTGCCTTGCCTTGCTTTGCCCTTTTGCCTTGCCTTTTCCTTGCCGTCCTTTGCCCTTTAGACTTTCCTTGCATTGTCTTCCTTTGCCCTTTTGCCTTTCCTTGCTTTGCCCTTTTGCCTTGCCTTGCCTAGCCTTACTTTGCTCTTTTGTCTTACCTTGCCTTTCTTTCCCCTTTTGCCTTGCATTGCCTTTCTTTACCCGTTTCTCTTCCCTTACCATGCTTTGCCCATTTGCCTTGCCTTGCCTTGCTTTGCCCATTTACCTTGCCTTACCTTTCCTTGCTTTTCCGTTTTGCCTTTCCTTGCCTTTCCTTTCTTTGCCTTTTTGCCTTGACTTGCCTTGCCTTGCTTTGCCCATTTGCTTTGCCTTCCCTTTCTTTACCCTTTTGCCTTGCCTTGCCTTGCTTTGCCCTTTTGCCTTGCATTACCTTGCTTTACCCTTTTCCCTTTCCTTGCCTTTCCTTGCTTTGCCCTTTTGCCTTGCCTTGCTTTGCCCTTTTGAGTTGCCTTGCCTTGCTTTGCTCTTTTGTGTTGCCTTTGCATGCATTGGTTTTCACTTTTGCCTTGCCTTCCCTTGCCTTTCTTTGCCCTTTTGCCTTGCCTTGCTTTTCATTTTTGCCTTTCCTTGCCTTGCCTTTCTTTGCCCTTTTGCCTTGCATTGCCTTGCTTTACCCGTTTGCTTTGCCTTGCCTTGCTTTGCCATTTTGCCTTGCCTTGCTTTGCGTTTTTGCCTTACCTTGCCTTGCATTGCCCTTTTGCCTTGCCTTGCCTTGTCTTGCTTTCCCTTTTGACTTTCCTTGCTTAGCTTTGCCCTTTTGCCTTGCCTTGCCTTGGTTTGCCTTTATGCCTTGCCATGCCTTGCTTTGCCCTTTTCCTTTGCCTTTCATTACCTTGCTTTCCCCTTTTGCATTGCCTTGATTTGCCCTTTAGACTTGCCTTGCATTGTTTTCCTTTGCCCTTTTGCCTTTCTTTGCTTTGCCCTTTTGCCTTGCCTTTCCTAGCCTTACTTTGCTCTTTTGCCTTACCTTGCCTTTCTTTGCTCTTTTTCCTTGCATCGCCTTTCTTTACCCGTTTCTGTTCCCTTACCATGCTTTGCCCTTTTGCCTTGCCTTGCCTTGCTTTGCCCATTTACCTTGCCTTACCTTTCCTTACTTTTCCGTTTTGCCTTTCCTTGCCTTTCCTTTCTTTGCCGTTTTGCCTTGACTTGCCTTGCCTTGCTTTGCCCATTTGCCTTTCCTTTCTTTGCCTTTCTTTGCCTTTTTGCCTTGCCTTGCCTTACATTACCCGTTTGCTTTGCCTTCCCTTTCTTTACCCTTTTGCCTTGCCTTGCATTGATTTGCCGTTTTACCTTGCCTTGCCTTGCCTTGCTATTCCCTTTTGCCTTGCCTTGCCTTGTCTTGCTTTGCCCTTTTGCCTTGCATTACCTTGCTTTACCCTTTTCCCTTTCCTCGCCTTGCCTTGCTTTGCCCTTTTGCCTTGCCTTGCCTTGATTTGCTCTTTTGTGTTGCCTTTGCATGCCTTGGTTTGCACTTTTGCCTTGCCTTCCCTTGCCTTTCTTTGCCCTTTTTCCTTGCCTTGCTTTGCGTTTTTGCCTTACCTTGTCTTGCATTGCCCTTTTGCCTTGCCATGCCTTGTCTTGCCTTCCCTTTTGACTTGCCTTGCCTTGCTTTGCCCTTTTCCCTTGCCTTGCCTTGGTTTGCTTTTTTACCTTGCAATGCCTTGCTTTGCCCTTTTCCCTTGCCTTTCATTACCTTGCTTTCCCCATTTGCCTTGCCTTGCTTTGCCCTTTTGCCTTCTCTTGCATTGCCTTGCTTTGCTATTTAGACTTGCCTTGCATTGTCTTGCTTTCCCCTTTTGCCTTTCCTTGCTTTGCCCTTTTGCCTTGCCTTGCCTCGCCTTGCTTTGCTCTTTTGCCTTGCCTTGCCTTGCTTTGGCCTTTTGCCTTGCCTTTCTTTTTCATTTTGCCTTGCCTTTCCTTGCCTTGCCTTTCTTTTCCCTTTTGCCTTGCATTGCCCTTCTTTACCCGTTTCTCTTCCCTTGACATGCTTTGCCCTTTTGCCTTGCCTTGCCTTGCTTTGCCCATTTACCTTGCTTTACCTTGCTTTGCTTTGCCCATTTGCCTTGCCTTGCCTTGCTTTAACCATTTGCTTTGCCTTCCCTTTCTTTAGCCTTTTGCCTTGCCTTGCCCTGCTTTGCCCTTTTCCTTTGCCTTTCATTACCTTGCTTTCCCCATTTGCCTTGCCTTGCTTTGCCCTTTAGACTTGCCTTGCATTGTCGTCCTTTGCCCTTTTGCCTTTCCTTTCTTTGCCCTTTTGCCTTGCATTGCCTTTCTTTACCCGTTTCTCTTCCCTTACCATGCTTTGCCCTTTTGCCTTGCCTTGCTTTGCTTTGCCATTTTTACCTTGCCTTACCTTTCCTTACTTCTCCGTTTTGCCTTTCCTTGCCTTTCCTTTCTTTGCCGTTTTGCATTGCCTTCCCTTGCCTTTCTTTGCCCTTTTGCCTTGCCTTGCCTTGCTTTGCCCATTTACCTTGCCTTACCTTTCCTTACTTTTCCGTTTTGCCTTTCCTTGCCTTTCCTTTCTTTGCCGTTTTGCCTTGACTTGCCTTGCCTTGCTTTGCCCATTTGCCTTTCCTTTCTTTGCCTTTCTTTGCCTTTTTGCCTTGCCTTGCCTTGCATTACCCGTTTGCTTTGCCTTCCCTTTCTTTACCCTTTTGCCTTGCCTAGCATTGATTTGCCGTTTTACCTTGCCTTGCCTTGCCTTGCTATTCCCTTTTGCCTTGCCTTGCCTTGCCTTGCTTTGCCCTTTTGCCTTGCATTACCTTGCTTTACCCTTTTCCCTTTCCTTGCCTTGCCTTGCTTTGCCCTTTTGCCTTGCCTTGCTTTGCCCTTTTGCGTTGCCTTGCTTTGCTCTTTTGTGTTGCCTTTGCATGCCTTGGTTTGCACTTTTGCCTTTCCTTGCCTTGCCTTTCTTTGCCCTTTTGCCTTGCATTGCCTTGCTTTACCCGTTTGCTTTGCCTTGCCTTGCTTTGCCATTTTGCCTTGCCTTGCTTAGCGTTTTTGCCTTACCTTGCCTTTTGCATTGCCCTTTTGCCTTGCCTTGCCTTTGTTTGCCTTTATGCCTTGCCATGCCTTGCTTTGCCCTTTTCCTTTGCCTTTCATTACCTTGCTTTCCCCATTTGCCTTGCCTTGCTTTGCCCTTTTGCCTTGCCTTGCCTTGCCTTGCTTTGCCCTTTAGACTTGCCTTGCATTGTTTTCCTTTTCCCTTTTGCCTTGCCTTGCTTTGCCGTTTTGCTTTGCCTTGCCTTGCCTTGCCTTGCCCTTTTGCCTTGCCTTGCTTTGCCCTTTTGCGTTGCCTTGCCTTGCTTTGCTCTTTTGTATTGCCTTTGCATGCCTTGCTTTGCCCTTTTGCCTTGCCTTGCTTTGCATTTTTGCCTTTCCTTTCTTTGCCTTTTTGCCTTGCATTCCGTTGTCTTGCTTTCCCTTTTGACTTGCCTTGCTTAACTTTGCCCTTTTGCCTTGCTTTGCCATGCTTTTCCATTTGCCTTTCCTTGCCTTGCCTTTCTTTGGCTTTTTGCCTTGCCTTGCTTTACCCGTTTGCTTTGCCTTCACTTGCTTTGCTCTTTTGCCTTGCTTTGTATTGCCTTGCTTTGCCATTTGCCTTGCCTTGCCTTACTTTGCCGTTTTGCCTTGCCTTGACTTGCCCTTCTTTTCTCTTTTGCCTTTCCTTGCCTTGCCATGCTTTGCCCTTTTGCCTTGCCTTCCCTTGCCTTTCTTTGCCCTTTTGCCTTGCCTTGCATTGTCTTGCTTTGCCCTTTTCCCTTTTCTTGCTTTGCCTTTTTGCCTTGCCTTGCCTTGCTTTGCTCTTTTGCCTTGCCTTGCTTTTTCACTTGGCCTTGTCTTGCCTTTCCTTGCCTTGCCTTTCTTTCCCCTTTTGCCTTGCATTGCCTTGCTTTGCCATTTTGCCTTGCCTTTCATTGTCTTGCTTTCACTTTTGACTTTCCTTGCTTAGCTTTTCCCTTTTGCCTTGCCTTGCCTTAGTTTGCCTTTATGCCTTGCCTTTTCCTTGCCTTGCTTTGCCCTTTAGACTTGCCTTTCATTGTCTTCCTTTGCCCTTTTGCCTTTCCTTGCTATGCCCTTTTGCCTTGCCTTTCATTGCCTTGCTTTCCCCATTTGCCTTGCCTTGCTTTGCCCTTTTGCCTTGCCTTTTCCTTGCCGTCCTTTGCCCTTTAGACTTTCCTTGCATTGTCTTCCTTTGCCCTTTTGCCTTTCCTTGCTTTGCCCTTTTGCCTTGCCTTGCCTAGCCTTACTTTGCTCTTTTGTCTTACCTTGCCTTTCTTTCCCCTTTTGCCTTGCATTGCCTTTCTTTACCCGTTTCTCTTCCCTTACCATGCTTTGCCCATTTGCCTTGCCTTGCCTTGCTTTGCCCATTTACCTTGCCTTACCTTTCCTTGCTTTTCCGTTTTGCCTTTCCTTGCCTTTCCTTTCTTTGCCTTTTTGCCTTGACTTGCCTTGCCTTGCTTTGCCCATTTGCTTTGCCTTCCCTTTCTTTACCCTTTTGCCTTGCCTTGCCTTGCTTTGCCCTTTTGCCTTGCATTACCTTGCTTTACCCTTTTCCCTTTCCTTGCCTTTCCTTGCTTTGCCCTTTTGCCTTGCCTTGCTTTGCCCTTTTGAGTTGCCTTGCCTTGCTTTGCTCTTTTGTGTTGCCTTTGCATGCATTGGTTTTCACTTTTGCCTTGCCTTCCCTTGCCTTTCTTTGCCCTTTTGCCTTGCCTTGCTTTTCATTTTTGCCTTTCCTTGCCTTGCCTTTCTTTGCCCTTTTGCCTTGCATTGCCTTGCTTTAACCGTTTGCTTTGCCTTGCCTTGCTTTGCCATTTTGCCTTGCCTTGCCTTGTCTTGCTTTCCCTTTTGACTTTCCTTCCTTAGCTTTGCCCTTTTGCCTTGCCTTGCCTTGGTTTGCCCTTTTGCCTTGCCTTTCCTAGCCTTACTTTGCTCTTTTGCCTTACCTTGCCTTTCTTTGCCCTTTTGCCTTGCATTGCCTTTCTTTACCCGTTTCTCTTCCCTTACCATGCTTTGCCTTTTTGCCTTGCCTTGCCTTGCTTTGCTCATTTACCTTGCCTTACCTTTCCTTACTTTTCCTTTTTGCCCTTCCTTGCCTTTCCTTTTTTGCCGTTTTGCCTTGACTTGCCTTGCCTTGCTTTGCCCATTTGCCTTTCCTTTCTTTGCCTTTCTTTGCCTTTTTGCCTTGCCTTGCCTTGCTTTACCCGTTTGTTTTGTCTTCCCTTTCTTTACCCTTTTGCCTTGCCTTGCCTTGCTTTGCCGTTTTGCCTTGCCTTGCCTTGCCTTTCCTTTCTTTGCCCTTTTGCCTTGCATTGGCTTGCTTTACCCGTTTGCTTTGCCTTGCCTTGCTTTGCCATTTTGCCTTGCCTTGCCTTGCGTTTTTACCTTACCTTGCCTTGCATTGCCCTTTTGCCTTGCCTTTCATTGCCTTGCTTTCCCCATTTGCCTTGCCTTGCTTTGCGCTTTTGCCTTGCCTTGCCTTGCTTTGCCCTGTAGACTTGCCTTGCATTGTCTTCCTTTGCCCTTTTGCCTTTCCTTGCTTTGCCCTTTTGCCTTGCCTTGCCTTTTTGCCTTGCCTTGCCTTGCATTACCCGTTTGCTTTGCCTTCCCTTTCTTTACCCTTTTCCCTTGCCTTGCCTTGCTTTGCAGTTTTGCCTTGCCTTGCCTTGCCTTGCTATTCCCTTTTGACTTGCCTTGCCTTGCTTTGCCCTTTTGCCTTGTATTACCTTGCTTTACCCTTTTCCCTTTCCTTGCCTTGCCTTGCTTTGCCCTTTTGCCTTGCCTTGCTTTGCCCTTTTACGTTGCCTTGCCTTGATTTGCTCTTTTGTGTTGCCTTTGCATGCCTTGGTTTGCACTTTTGCCTTGCCTTCCCTTGCCTTTCTTTGCCCTTTTTCCTTGCCTTGCTTTGCGTTTTTGCCTTACCTTGCCTTGCATTGCCCTTTTGCCTTGCCATGCCTTGTCTTGCTTTCCCTTTTGACTTGCCTTGCTTAGCTTTTCCCTTTTCCCTTGCCTTGCCTTGGTTTGCTTTTTTACCTTGCAATGCCTTGCTTTGCCCTTTTCCCTTGCCTTTCATTACCTTGCTTTCCCCATTTGCCTTGCCTTGGTTTGCCCTTTTGCCTTCTCTTGCATTGCCTTGCTTTGCTATTTAGACTTGCCTTGCATTGTGTTGCTTTGCCCTTTTGCCTTTCCTTGCTTTGCCCTTTTGCCTTGCCTTGCCTCGCCTTGCTTTGCTCTTTTGCCTTACCTTGCCTTGCTTTGGCCTTTTGCCTTGCCTTGGCCTTTTGCCTTGCCTTTCTTTTTGATTTTGCCTTGCCTTTCCTTCCCTTGCCTTTCTTTGCCCTTTTGCCTTGCATTGCCCTTCTTTACCCGTTTCTCTTCCCTTGCCATGCTTTGACCTTTTCCCTTGCCTTGCCTTGCTTTGCCCATTTACCTTGCCTTACCTTGCTTTGCTTTGCCCATTTGCCTTGCCTTGCCTTGCCTTTCTTTGCCTTTTTGCCTTGCCTTGCCTTGCTTTAACCATTTGCTTTGCCTTCCCTTTCTTTAGCCTTTTGCCTTGCCTTGCCCTGCTTTGCCCTTTTCCTTTGCCTTTCATTACCTTGCTTTCCCCATTTGCCTTGCCTTGCTTTGCTTTGGCCTTTTGCCTTGCCTTTCTTTTTCATTTTGCCTTGCCTTTCCTTGCCTTGCCTTTCTTTGCCCTTTTGCCTTGCATTGCCCTTCTTTACCCGTTTCTCTTCCCTTGACATGCTTTGCCCTTTTGCCTTGCCTTGCCTTGCTTTGCCCATTTACCTTGCCTTACCTTGCTTTGCTTTGCCCATTTGCCTTGCCTTGCCTTGCTTTAACCATTTGCTTTGCCTTCCCTTTCTTTAGCCTTTTGCCTTGCCTTGCCCTGCTTTGCCCTTTTCCTTTGCCTTTCATTACCTTGCTTTCCCCATTTGCCTTGCCTTGCTTTGCCGTTTAGACTTGCCTTGCATTGTCGTCCTTTGCCCTTTTGCCTTTCCTTTCTTTGCCCTTTTGCCTTGCATTGCCTTTCTTTACCCGTTTCTCTTCCCTTACCATGCTTTGCCCTTTTGCCTTGCCTTGCTTTGCTTTGCCATTTTTACCTTGCCTTACCTTTCCTTACTTCTCCGTTTTGCCTTTCCTTGCCTTTCCTTTCTTTGCCGTTTTGCATTGCCTTCCCTTGCCTTTCTTTGCCCTTTTGCCTTGCCTTGCCTTGCTTTGCCCATTTACCTTGCCTTACCTTTCCTTACTTTTCCGTTTTGCCTTTCCTTGCCTTTCCTTTCTTTGCCGTTTTGCCTTGACTTGCCTTGCCTTGCTTTGCCCATTTGCCTTTCCTTTCTTTGCCTTTCTTTGCCTTTTTGCCTTGCCTTGCCTTGCATTACCCGTTTGCTTTGCCTTCCCTTTCTTTACCCTTTTGCCTTGCCTTGCATTGATTTGCCGTTTTACCTTGCCTTGCCTTGCCTTGCTCTTCCCTTTTGCCTTGCCTTGCCTTGTCTTGCTTTGCCCTTTTGCCTTGCATTACCTTGCTTTACCCTTTTCCCTTTCCTTGCCTTGCCTTGCTTTGCCCTTTTGCCTTGCCTTGCTTTGCCCTTTTGCGTTGCCTTGCCTTGATTTGCTCTTTTGTGTTGCCTTTGCATGCCTTGGTTTGCACTTTTGCCTTGCCTTCCCTTGCCTTTCTTTGCCCTTTTTCCTTGCCTTGCTTTGCGTTTTTGCCTTACCTTGCCTTGCATTGCCCTTTTGCCTTGCCCTGCCTTGTCTTGCTTTCTCTTTTGACTTGCCTTGCTTAGCTTTGCCCTTTTCCCTTGCCTTGCCTTGGTTTGCTTTTTTACCTTGCAATGCCTTGCTTTGCCCTTTTCCGTTGCCTTTCATTACCTTGCTTTCCCCATTTGCCTTGCCTTGGTTTGCCCTTTTGCCTTCTCTTGCATTGCCTTGCTTTGCTATTTAGACTTGCCTTGCATTGTCTTGCTTTCCCCTTTTGCCTTTCCTTGCTTTGCCCTTTTGCCTTGCCTTGCCTCGCCTTGCTTTGCTCTTTTGCCTTGCCTTGCCTTGCTTTGGCCTTTTGCCTTGCCTTTCTTTTTCATTTTGCCTTGCCTTTCCTTGCCTTGCCTTTCTTTGCCCTTTTGCCTTGCATTGCCCTTCTTTACCCGTTTCTCTTCCCTTGACATGCTTTGCCCTTTTGCCTTGCCTTGCCTTGCTTTGCCCTTTTCCCTTGCCTTGCCTTGCTTTGCTTTTTTACCTTGCAATGCCTTGCTTTGCCCTTTTCCCTTGCCTTTCATTACCTTGCTTTCCCCATTTGCCTTGCCTTGCTTTGCCCTTTTGCCTTCTCTTGCATTGCCTTGCTTTGCTATTTAGACTTGCCTTGCATTGTCTTGCTTTCCCCTTTTGCCTTTCCTTGCTTTGCCCTTTTGCCTTGCCTTGCCTCGCCTTGCTTTGCTCTTTTGCCTTGCCTTGCCTTCCCTTTCTTTTTCATTTTGCCTTGCCTTTCCTTGCCTTGCCTTTCTTTGCCCTTTTGCCTTGCATTGCCCTTCTTTACCCGTTTCTCTTCCCTTGACATGCTTTGCCCTTTTGCCTTGCCTTGCCTTGCTTTGCCCATTTACCTTGCCTTACCTTGCTTTGCTTTGCCCATTTGCCTTGCCTTGCCTTGCTTTAACCATTTGCTTTGCCTTCCCTTTCTTTAGCCTTTTGCCTTGCCTTGCCCTGCTTTTCCCTTTTCCTTTGCCTTTTCTACCTTGCTTTCCCCATTTGCCTTGCCTTGCTTTGCCCTTTAGACTTGCCTTGCATTGTCGTCCTTTGCCCTTTTGCCTTTCCTTTCTTTGCCCTTTTGCCTTGCATTGCCTTTCTTTACCCGTTTCTCTTCCCTTACCATGCTTTGCCCTTTTGCCTTGCCTTGCTTTGCTTTGCCATTTTTACCTTGCCTTACCTTTCCTTACTTCTCCGTTTTGCCTTTCCTTGCCTTTCCTTTCTTTGCCGTTTTGCATTGCCTTCCCTTGCCTTTCTTTGCCCTTTTGCCTTGCCTTGCCTTGCTTTGCCCATTTACCTTGCCTTACCTTTCCTTACTTTTCCGTTTTGCCTTTCCTTGCCTTTCCTTTCTTTGCCGTTTTGCCTTGACTTGCCTTGCCTTGCTTTGCCCATTTGCCTTTCCTTTCTTTGCCTTTCTTTGCCTTTTTGCCTTGCCTTGCCTTGCATTACCCGTTTGCTTTGCCTTCCCTTTCTTTACCCTTTTGCCTTGCCTTGCATTGATTTGCCGTTTTACCTTGCCTTGCCTTGCCTTGCTCTTCCCTTTTGCCTTGCCTTGCCTTGTCTTGCTTTGCCCTTTTGCCTTGCATTACCTTGCTTTACCCTTTTCCCTTTCCTTGCCTTGCCTTGCTTTGCCCTTTTGCCTTGCCTTGCTTTGCCCTTTTGCGTTGCCTTGCCTTGATTTGCTCTTTTGTGTTGCCTTTGCATGCCTTGGTTTGCACTTTTGCCTTGCCTTCCCTTGCCTTTCTTTGCCCTTTTTCCTTGCCTTGCTTTGCGTTTTTGCCTTACCTCCCCTTGCATTGCCCTTTTGCCTTGCCATGCCTTGTCTTGCTTTCTCTTTTGACTTGCCTTGCTTAGCTTTGCCCTTTTCCCTTGCCTTGCCTTGGTTTGCTTTTTTACCTTGCAATGCCTTGCTTTGCCCTTTTCCCTTGCCTTTCATTACCTTGCTTTCCCCATTTGCCTTGCCTTGCTTTGCCCTTTTGCCTTCTCTTGCATTGCCTTGCTTTGCTATTTAGACTTGCCTTGCATTGTCTTGCTTTCCCCTTTTGCCTTTCCTTGCTTTGCCCTTTTGCCTTGCCTTGCCTCGCCTTGCTTTGCTCTTTTGCCTTGCCTTGCCTTGCTTTGGCCTTTTGCCTTGCCTTTCTTTTTCATTTTGCCTTGCCTTTCCTTGCCTTGCCTTTCTTTGCCCTTTTGCCTTGCATTGCCCTTCTTTACCCGTTTCTCTTCCCTTGACATGCTTTGCCCTTTTGCCTTGCCTTGCCTTGCTTTGCCCATTTACCTTGCCTTACCTTGCTTTGCTTTGCCCATTTGCCTTGCTTTGCCTTGCTTTAACCATTTGCTTTGCCTTCCCTTTCTTTAGCCTTTTGCCTTGCCTTGCCCTGCTTTGCCCTTTTCCTTTGCCTTTCATTACCTTGCTTTCCCCATTTGCCTTGCCTTGCTTTGCCCTTTAGACTTGCCTTGCATTGTCGTCCTTTGCCCTTTTGCCTTTCCTTTCTTTGCCCTTTTGCCTTGCATTGCCTTTCTTTACCCGTTTCTCTTCCCTTACCATGCTTTGCCCTTTTGCCTTGCCTTGCTTTGCTTTGCCATTTTTACCTTGCCTTACCTTTCCTTACTTCTCCGTTTTGCCTTTCCTTGCCTTTCCTTTCTTTGCCGTTTTGCATTGCCTTCCCTTGCCTTTCTTTGCCCTTTTGCCTTGCCTTGCCTTGCTTTGCCCATTTACCTTGCCTTACCTTTCCTTACTTTTCCGTTTTGCCTTTCCTTGCCTTTCCTTTCTTTGCCGTTTCGCCTTGACTTGCCTTGCCTTGCTTTGCCCATTTGCCTTTCCTTTCTTTGCCTTTCTTTGCCTTTTTGCCTTGCCTTGCCTTGCATTACCCGTTTGCTTTGCCTTCCCTTTCTTTACCCTTTTGCCTTGCCTTGCATTGATTTGCCGTTTTACCTTGCCTTGCCTTGCCTTGCTCTTCCCTTTTGCCTTGCCTTGCCTTGTCTTGCTTTGCCCTTTTGCCTTGCATTACCTTGCTTTACCCTTTTCCCTTTCCTTGCCTTGCCTTGCTTTGCCCTTTTGCCTTGCCTTGCTTTGCCCTTTTGCGTTGCCTTGCCTTGATTTGCTCTTTTGTGTTGCCTTTGCATGCCTTGGTTTGCACTTTTGCCTTGCCTTCCCTTGCCTTTCTTTGCCCTTTTTCCTTGCCTTGCTTTGCGTTTTTGCCTTACCTTGCCTTGCATTGCCCTTTTGCCTTGCCATGCCTTGTCTTGCTTTCTCTTTTGACTTGCCTTGCTTAGCTTTGCCCTTTTCCCTTGCCTTGCCTTGGTTTGCTTTTTTACCTTGCAATGCCTTGCTTTGCCCTTTTCCCTTGCCTTTCATTACCTTGCTTTCCCCATTTGCCTTGCCTTGCTTTGCCCTTTTGCCTTCTCTTGCATTGCCTTGCTTTGCTATTTAGACTTGCCTTGCATTGTCTTGCTTTCCCCTTTTGCCTTTCTTGCTTTGCCCTTTTGCCTTGCCTTGCCTCGCCTTGCTTTGCTCTTTTGCCTTGCCTTGCCTTGCTTTGGCCTTTTGCCTTGCCTTTCTTTTTCATTTTGCCTTGCCTTTCCTTGCCTTGCCTTTCTTTGCCCTTTTGCCTTGCATTGCCCTTCTTTACCCGTTTCTCTTCCCTTGACATGCTTTGCCCTTTTGCCTTGCCTTGCCTTGCTTTGCCCTTTTCCCTTGCCTTGCCTTGGTTTGCTTTTTTACCTTGCAATGCCTTGCTTTGCCCTTTTCCCTTGCCTTTCATTACCTTGCTTTCCCCATTTGCCTTGCCTTGCTTTGCCCTTTTGCCTTCTCTTGCATTGCCTTGCTTTGCTATTTAGACTTGCCTTGCATTGTCTTGCTTTCCCCTTTTGCCTTTCCTTGCTTTGCCCTTTTGCCTTGCCTTGCCTCGCCTTGCTTTGCTCTTTTGCCTTGCCTTGCCTTGCCTTTCTTTTTCATTTTGCCTTGCCTTTCCTTGCCTTGCCTTTCTTTGCCCTTTTGCCTTGCATTGCCCTTCTTTATCCGTTTCTCTTCCCTTGACATGCTTTGCCCTTTTGCCTTGCCTTGCCTTGCTTTGCACATTTACCTTGCCTTACCTTGCTTTGCTTTGCCCATTTGCCTTGCCTTGCCTTGCTTTAACCATTTGCTTTGCCTTCCCTTTCTTTAGCCTTTTGCCTTGCCTTGCCCTGCTTTGCCCTTTTCCTTTGCCTTTCATTACCTTGCTTTCCCCATTTGCCTTGCCTTGCTTTGCCCTTTAGACTTGCCTTGCATTGTCGTCCTTTGCCCTTTTGCCTTTCCTTTCTTTGCCCTTTTGCCTTGCATTGCCTTTCTTTACCCGTTTCTCTTCCCTTACCATGCTTTGCCCTTTTGCCTTGCCTTGCTTTGCTTTGCCATTTTTACCTTGCCTTACCTTTCCTTACTTCTCCGTTTTGCCTTTCCTTGCCTTTCCTTTCTTTGCCGTTTTGCATTGCCTTCCCTTGCCTTTCTTTGCCCTTTTGCCTTGCCTTGCCTTGCTTTGCCCATTTACCTTGCCTTACCTTTCCTTACTTTTCCGTTTTGCCTTTCCTTGCCTTTCCTTTCTTTGCCGTTTTGCCTTGACTTGCCTTGCCTTGCGTTGCCCATTTGCCTTTCCTTTCTTTGCCTTTCTTTGCCTTTTTGCCTTGCCTTGCCTTGCATTACCCGTTTGCTTTGCCTTCCCTTTCTTTACCCTTTTGCCTTGCCTTGCATTGATTTGCCGTTTTACCTTGCCTTGCCTTGCCTTGCTATTCCCTTTTGCCTTGCCTTGCCTTGTCTTGCTTTGTCCTTTTGCCTTGCATTACCTTGCTTTACCCTTTTCCCTTTCCTTGCCTTGCCTTGCTTTGCCCTTTTGCCTTGCCTTGCTTTGCCCTTTTGCGTTGCCTTGCCTTGATTTGCTCTTTTGTGTTGCCTTTGCATGCCTTGGTTTGCACTTTTGCCTTGCCTTCCCTTGCCTTTCTTTGCCCTTTTTCCTTGCCTTGCTTTGCGTTTTTGCCTTACCTTGCCTTGCATTGCCCTTTTGCCTTGCCATGCCTTGTCTTGCTTTCTCTTTTGACTTGCCTTGCTTAGCTTTGCCCTTTTCCCTTGCCTTGCCTTGGTTTGCTTTTTTACCTTGCAATGCCTTGCTTTGCCCTTTTCCCTTGCCTTTCATTACCTTGCTTTCCCCATTTGCCTTGCCTTGGTTTGCCCTTTTGCCTTCTCTTGCATTGCCTTGCTTTGCTATTTAGACTTGCCTTGCATTGTCTTGCTTTCCCCTTTTGCCTTTCCTTGCTTTGCCCTTTTGCCTTGCCTTGCCTCGCCTTGCTTTGCTCTTTTGCCTTGCCTTGCCTTGCCTTTCTTTTTCATTTTGCCTTGCCTTTCCTTGCCTTGCCTTTCTTTGCCCTTTTGCCTTGCATTGCCCTTCTTTACCCCTTTCTCTTCCCTTGACATGCTTTGCCCTTTTGCCTTGCCTTGCCTTGCTTTGCCCATTTACCTTGCCTTACCTTGCTTTGCTTTGCCCATTTGCCTTGCCTTGCCTTGCTTTAACCATTTGCTTTGCCTTCCCTTTCTTTAGCCTTTTGCCTTGCCTTGCCCTGCTTTGCCCTTTTCCTTTGCCTTTCATTACCTTGCTTTCCCCATTTGCCTTGCCTTGCTTTGCCCTTTAGACTTGCCTTGCATTGTCGTCCTTTGCCCTTTTGCCTTTCCTTTCTTTGCCCTTTTGCCTTGCATTGCCTTTCTTTACCCGTTTCTCTTCCCTTACCATGCTTTGCCCTTTTGCCTTGCCTTGCTTTGCTTTGCCATTTTTACCTTGCCTTACCTTTCCTTACTTCTCCGTTTTGCCTTTCCTTGCCTTTCCTTTCTTTGCCGTTTTGCATTGCCTTCCCTTGCCTTTCTTTGCCCTTTTGCCTTGCCTTGCCTTGCTTTGCCCATTTACCTTGCCTTACCTTTCCTTACTTTTCCGTTTTGCCTTTCCTTGCCTTTCCTTTCTTTGCCGTTTTGCCTTGACTTGCCTTGCCTTGCTTTGCCCATTTGCCTTTCCTTTCTTTGCCTTTCTTTGCCTTTTTGCCTTGCCTTGCCTTGCATTACCCGTTTGCTTTGCCTTCCCTTTCTTTACCCTTTTGCCTTGCCTTGCATTGATTTGCCGTTTTGCCTTGCCTTGCCTTGCCTTGCTCTTCCCTTTTGCCTTGCCTTGCCTTGTCTTGCTTTGCCCTTTTGCCTTGCATTACCTTGCTTTACCCTTTTCCCTTTCCTTGCCTTGCCTTGCTTTGCCCTTTTGCGTTGCCTTGCTTTGCCCTTTTGCGTTGCCTTGCCTTGATTTGCTCTTTTGTGTTGCCTTTGCATGCCTTGGTTTGCACTTTTGCCTTGCCTTCCCTTGCCTTTCTTTGCCCTTTTTCCTTGCCTTGCTTTGCGTTTTTGCCTTACCTTGCCTTGCATTGCCCTTTTGCCTTGCCATGCCTTGTCTTGCTTTCTCTTTTGACTTGCCTTGCTTAGCTTTGCCCTTTTCCCTTGCCTTGCCTTGGTTTGCTTTTTTACCTTGCAATGCCTTGCTTTGCCCTTTTCCCTTGCCTTTCATTACCTTGCTTTCCCCATTTGCCTTGCCTTGGTTTGCCCTTTTGCCTTCTCTTGCATTGCCTTGCTTTGCTATTTAGACTTGCCTTGCATTGTCTTGCTTTCCCCTTTTGCCTTTCCTTGCTTTGCCCTTTTGCCTTGCCTTGCCTCGCCTTGCTTTGCTCTTTTGCCTTGCCTTGCCTTGCCTTTCTTTTTCATTTTGCCTTGCCTTTCCTTGCCTTGCCTTTCTTTGCCCTTTTGCCTTGCATTGCCCTTCTTTACCCCTTTCTCTTCCCTTGACATGCTTTGCCCTTTTGCCTTGCCTTGCCTTGCTTTGCCCATTTACCTTGCCTTACCTTGCTTTGCTTTGCCCATTTGCCTTGCCTTGCCTTGCTTTAACCATTTGCTTTGCCTTCCCTTTCTTTAGCCTTTTGCCTTGCCTTGCCCTGCTTTGCCCTTTTCCTTTGCCTTTCATTACCTTGCTTTCCCCATTTGCCTTGCCTTGCTTTGCCCTTTAGACTTGCCTTGCATTGTCGTCCTTTGCCCTTTTGCCTTTCCTTTCTTTGCCCTTTTGCCTTGCATTGCCTTTCTTTACCCGTTTCTCTTCCCTTACCATGCTTTGCCCTTTTGCCTTGCCTTGCTTTGCTTTGCCATTTTTACCTTGCCTTACCTTTCCTTACTTCTCCGTTTTGCCTTTCCTTGCCTTTCCTTTCTTTGCCGTTTTGCATTGCCTTCCCTTGCCTTTCTTTGCCCTTTTGCCTTGCCTTGCCTTGCTTTGCCCATTTACCTTGCCTTACCTTTCCTTACTTTTCCGTTTTGCCTTTCCTTGCCTTTCCTTTCTTTGCCGTTTTGCCTTGACTTGCCTTGCCTTGCTTTGCCCATTTGCCTTTCCTTTCTTTGCCTTTCTTTGCCTTTTTGCCTTGCCTTGCCTTGCATTACCCGTTTGCTTTGCCTTCCCTTTCTTTACCCTTTTGCCTTGCCTTGCATTGATTTGCCGTTTTACCTTGCCTTGCCTTGCCTTGCTATTCCCTTTTGCCTTGCCTTGCCTTGTCCTGCTTTGCCCTTTTGCCTTGCATTACCTTGCTTTACCCTTTTCCCTTTCCTTGCCTTGCCTTGCTTTGCCCTTTTGCGTTGCCTTGCCTTGATTTGCTCTTTTGTGTTGCCTTTGCATGCCTTGGTTTGCACTTTTGCCTTGCCTTCCCTTGCCTTTCTTTGCCCTTTTTCCTTGCCTTGCTTTGCGTTTTTGCCTTACCTCCCCTTGCACTGCCCTTTTGCCTTGCCATGCCTTGTCTTGCTTTCTCTTTTGACTTGCCTTGCTTAGCTTTGCCCTTTTCCCTTGCCTTGCCTTGGTTTGCTTTTTTACCTTGCAATGCCTTGCTTTGCCCTTTTCCCTTGCCTTTCATTACCTTGCTTTCCCCATTTGCCTTGCCTTGGTTTGCCCTTTTGCCTTCTCTTGCATTGCCTTGCTTTGCTATTTAGACTTGCCTTGCATTGTCTTGCTTTCCCCTTTTGCCTTTCCTTGCTTTGCCCTTTTGCCTTGCCTTGCCTCGCCTTGCTTTGCTCTTTTGCCTTGCCTTGCCTTGCTTTGGCCTTTTGCCTTGCCTTTCTTTTTCATTTTGCCTTGCCTTTCCTTGCCTTGCCTTTCTTTGCCCTTTTGCCTTGCATTGCCCTTCTTTACCCGTTTCTCTTCCCTTGACATGCTTTGCCCTTTTGCCTTGCCTTGCCTTGCTTTGCCCATTTACCTTGCCTTACCTTGCTTTGCTTTGCCCATTTGCCTTGCCTTGCCTTGCTTTAACCATTTGCTTTGCCTTCCCTTTCTTTAGCCTTTTGCCTTGCCTTGCCCTGCTTTGCCCTTTTCCTTTGCCTTTCATTACCTTGCTTTCCCCATTTGCCTTGCCTTGCTTTGCCCTTTAGACTTGCCTTGCATTGTCGTCCTTTGCCCTTTTGCCTTTCCTTTCTTTGCCCTTTTGCCTTGCATTGCCTTTCTTTACCCGTTTCTCTTCCCTTACCATGCTTTGCCCTTTTGCCTTGCCTTGCTTTGCTTTGCCATTTTTACCTTGCCTTACCTTTCCTTACTTCTCCGTTTTGCCTTTCCTTGCCTTTCCTTTCTTTGCCGTTTTGCATTGCCTTCCCTTGCCTTTCTTTGCCCTTTTGCCTTGCCTTGCCTTGCTTTGCCCATTTACCTTGCCTTACCTTTCCTTACTTCTCCGTTTTGCCTTTCCTTGCCTTTCCTTTCTTTGCCGTTTTGCCTTGACTTGCCTTGCCTTGCGTTGCCCATTTGCCTTTCCTTTCTTTGCCTTTCTTTGCCTTTTTGCCTTGCCTTGCCTTGCATTACCCGTTTGCTTTGCCTTCCCTTTCTTTACCCTTTTGCCTTGCCTTGCATTGATTTGCCGTTTTACCTTGCCTTGCCTTGCCTTGCTATTCCCTTTTGCCTTGCCTTGCCTTGTCTTGCTTTGTCCTTTTGCCTTGGATTACCTTGCTTTACCCTTTTCCCTTTCCTTGCCTTGCCTTGCTTTGCCCTTTTGCCTTGCCTTGCTTTGCCCTTTTGCGTTGCCTTGCCTTGATTTGCTCTTTTGTGTTGCCTTTGCATGCCTTGGTTTGCACTTTTGCCTTGCCTTCCCTTGCCTTTCTTTGCCCTTTTTCCTTGCCTTGCTTTGCGTTTTTGCCTTACCTTGCCTTGCATTGCCCTTTTGCCTTGCCATGCCTTGTCTTGCTTTCTCTTTTGACTTGCCTTGCTTAGCTTTGCCCTTTTCCCTTGCCTTGCCTTGGTTTGCTTTTTTACCTTGCAATGCCTTGCTTTGCCCTTTTCCCTTGCCTTTCATTACCTTGCTTTCCCCATTTGCCTTGCCTTGCTTTGCCCTTTTGCCTTCTCTTGCATTGCCTTGCTTTGCTATTTAGACTTGCCTTGCATTGTCTTGCTTTCCCCTTTTGCCTTTCCTTGCTTTGCCCTTTTGCCTTGCCTTGCCTCGCCTTGCTTTGCTCTTTTGCCTTGCCTTGCCTTGCTTTGGCCTTTTGCCTTGCCTTTCTTTTTCATTTTGCCTTGCCTTTCCTTGCCTTGCCTTTCTTTGCCCTTTTGCCTTGCATTGCCCTTCTTTACCCGTTTCTCTTCCCTTGACATGCTTTGCCCTTTTGCCTTGCCTTGCCTTGCTTTGCCCTTTTCCCTTGCCTTGCCTTGGTTTGCTTTTTTACCTTGCAATGCCTTGCTTTGCCCTTTTCCCTTGCCTTTCATTACCTTGCTTTCCCCATTTGCCTTGCCTTGCTTTGCCCTTTTGCCTTCTCTTGCATTGCCTTGCTTTGCTATTTAGACTTGCCTTGCATTGTCTTGCTTTCCCCTTTTGCCTTTCCTTGCTTTGCCCTTTTGCCTTGCCTTGCCTCGCCTTGCTTTGCTCTTTTGCCTTGCCTTGCCTTGCCTTTCTTTTTCATTTTGCCTTGCCTTTCCTTGCCTTGCCTTTCTTTGCCCTTTTGCCTTGCATTGCCCTTCTTTACCCGTTTCTCTTCCCTTGACATGCTTTGCCCTTTTGCCTTGCCATGCCTTGTCTTGCTTTCTCTTTTGACTTGCCTTGCTTAGCTTTGCCCTTTTCCCTTGCCTTGCCTTGGTTTGCTTTTTTGCCTTGGAATGCCTTGCTTTGCCCTTTTCCCTTGCCTTTCATTACCTTGCTTTCCCCATTTGCCTTGCCTTGCTTTGCCCTTTTGCCTTCTCTTGCATTGCCTTGCTTTGCTATTTAGACTTGCCTTGCATTGTCTTGCTTTCCCCTTTTGCCTTTCCTTGCTTTGCCCTTTTGCCTTGCCTTGCCTCGCCTTGCTTTGCTCTTTTGCCTTGCCTTGCCTTGCTTTGGCCTTTTGCCTTGCCTTTCTTTTTCATTTTGCCTTGCCTTTCCTTGCCTTGCCTTTCTTTGCCCTTTTGCCTTGCATTGCCCTTCTTTACCCGTTTCTCTTCCCTTGACATGCTTTGCCCTTTTGCCTTGCCTTGCCTTGCTTTGCCTATTTACCTTGCCTTACCTTGCTTTGCTTTGCCCATTTGCCTTGCCTTGCCTTGCTTTAACCATTTGCTTTGCCTTCCCTTTCTTTAGCCTTTTGCCTTGCCTTGCCCTGCTTTGCCCTTTTCCTTTGCCTTTCATTACCTTGCTTTCCCCATTTGCCTTGCCTTGCTTTGCCCTTTAGACTTGCCTTGCATTGTCGTCCTTTGCCCTTTTGCCTTTCCTTTCTTTGCCCTTTTGCCTTGCATTGCCTTTCTTTACCCGTTTCTCTTCCCTTACCATGCTTTGCCCTTTTGCCTTGCCTTGCTTTGCTTTGCCATTTTTACCTTGCCTTACCTTTCCTTACTTCTCCGTTTTGCCTTTCTTTGCCTTTCCTTTCTTTGCCGTTTTGCATTGCCTTCCCTTGCCTTTCTTTGCCCTTTTGCCTTGCCTTGCCTTGCTTTGCCCATTTACCTTGCCTTACCTTTCCTTACTTTTCCGTTTTGCCTTTCCTTGCCTTTCCTTTCTTTGCCGTTTTGCCTTGACTTGCCTTGCCTTGCTTTGCCCATTTGCCTTTCCTTTCTTTGCCTTTCTTTGCCTTTTTGCCTTGCCTTGCCTTGCATTACCCGTTTGCTTTGCCTTCCCTTTCTTTACCCTTTTGCCTTGCCTTGCATTGATTTGCCGTTTTACCTTGCCTTGCCTTGCCTTGCTATTCCCTTTTGCCTTGCCTTGCCTTGTCCTGCTTTGCCCTTTTGCTTTGCATTACCTTGCTTTACCCTTTTCCCTTTCCTTGCCTTGCCTTGCTTTGCCCTTTTGCGTTGCCTTGCCTTGATTTGCTCTTTTGTGTTGCCTTTGCATGCCTTGGTTTGCACTTTTGCCTTGCCTTCCCTTGCCTTTCTTTGCCCTTTTTCCTTGCCTTGCTTTGCGTTTTTGCCTTACCTTGCCTTGCATTGCCCTTTTGCCTTGCCATGCCTTGTCTTGCTTTCTCTTTTGACTTGCCTTGCTTAGCTTTGCCCTTTTCCCTTGCCTTGCCTTGGTTTGCTTTTTTACCTTGCAATGCCTTGCTTTGCCCTTTTCCCTTGCCTTTCATTACCTTGCTTTCCCCATTTGCCTTGCCTTGCTTTGCCCTTTTGCCTTCTCTTGCATTGCCTTGCTTTGCTATTTAGACTTGCCTTGCATTGTCTTGCTTTCCCCTTTTGCCTTTCCTTGCTTTGCCCTTTTGCCTTGCCTTGCCTCGCCTTGCTTTGCTCTTTTGCCTTGCCTTGCCTTGCTTTGGCCTTTTGCCTTGCCTTTCTTTTTCATTTTGCCTTGCCTTTCGTTGCCTTGCCTTTCTTTGCCCTTTTGCCTTGCATTGCCCTTCTTTACCCGTTTCTCTTCCCTTGACATGCTTTGCCCTTTTGCCTTGCCTTGCCTTGCTTTGCCCTTTTCCCTTGCCTTGCCTTGGTTTGCTTTTTTACCTTGCAATGCCTTGCTTTGCCCTTTTCCCTTGCCTTTCATTACCTTGCTTTCCCCATTTGCCTTGCCTTGCTTTGCCCTTTTGCCTTCTCTTGCATTGCCTTGCTTTGCTATTTAGACTTGCCTTGCATTGTCTTGCTTTCCCCTTTTGCCTTTCCTTGCTTTGCCCTTTTGCCTTGCCTTGCCTCGCCTTGCTTTGCTCTTTTGCCTTGCCTTGCCTTGCCTTTCTTTTTCATTTTGCCTTGCCTTTCCTTGCCTTGCCTTTCTTTGCCCTTTTGCCTTGCATTGCCCTTCTTTACCCGTTTCTCTTCCCTTGACATGCTTTGCCCTTTTGCCTTGCCTTGCCTTGCTTTGCCCATTTACCTTGCCTTACCTTGCTTTGCTTTGCCCATTTGCCTTGCCTTGCCTTGCTTTAACCATTTGCTTTGCCTTCCCTTTCTTTAGCCTTTTGCCTTGCCTTGCCCTGCTTTGCCCTTTTCCTTTGCCTTTCATTACCTTGCTTTCCCCATTTGCCTTGCCTTGCTTTGCCCTTTAGACTTGCCTTGCATTGTCGTCCTTTGCCCTTTTGCCTTTCCTTTCTTTGCCCTTTTGCCTTGCATTGCCTTTCTTTACCCGTTTCTCTTCCCTTACCATGCTTTGCCCTTTTGCCTTGCCTTGCTTTGCTTTGCCATTTTTACCTTGCCTTACCTTTCCTTACTTCTCCGTTTTGCCTTTCCTTGCCTTTCCTTTCTTTGCCGTTTTGCATTGCCTTCCCTTGCCTTTCTTTGCCCTTTTGCCTTGCCTTGCCTTGCTTTGCCCATTTACCTTGCCTTACCTTTCCTTACTTTTCCGTTTTGCCTTTCCTTGCCTTTCCTTTCTTTGCCGTTTTGCCTTGACTTGCCTTGCCTTGCGTTGCCCATTTGCCTTTCCTTTCTTTGCCTTTCTTTGCCTTTTTGCCTTGCCTTGCCTTGCATTACCCGTTTGCTTTGCCTTCCCTTTCTTTACCCTTTTGCCTTGCCTTGCATTGATTTGCCGTTTTACCTTGCCTTGCCTTGCCTTGCTATTCCCTTTTCCCTTTCCTTGCCTTGCCTTGCTTTGCCCTTTTGCCTTGCCTTGCTTTGCCCTTTTGCGTTGCCTTGCCTTGATTTGCTCTTTTGTGTTGCCTTTGCATGCCTTGGTTTGCACTTTTGCCTTGCCTTCCCTTGCCTTTCTTTGCCCTTTTTTCCTTGCCTTGCTTTGCGTTTTTGCCTTACCTTGCCTTGCATTGCCCTTTTGCCTTGCCATGCCTTGTCTTGCTTTCTCTTTTGACTTGCCTTGCTTAGCTTTGCCCTTTTCCCTTGCCTTGCCTTGGCTTGCTTTTTTACCTTGCAATGCCTTGCTTTGCCCTTTTCCGTTGCCTTTCATTACATTGCTTTCCCCATTTGCCTTGCCTTGGTTTGCCCTTTTGCCTTCTCTTGCATTGCCTTGCTTTGCTATTTAGACTTGCCTTGCATTGTCTTGCTTTCCCCTTTTGCCTTTCCTTGCTTTGCTCTTTTGCCTTGCCTTGCCTTGCTTTGGCCTTTTGCCTTGCCTTTCTTTTTCATTTTGCCTTGCCTTTCCTTGCCTTGCCTTTCTTTGCTCTTTTGCCTTGCATTGCCCTTCTTTACCCGTTTCTCTTCCCTTGACATGCTTTGCCCTTTTGCCTTGCCTTGCCTTGCTTTGCCTATTTACCTTGCCTTACCTTGCTTTGCTTTGCCCATTTGCATTGCCTTGCCTTGCTTTAACCATTTGCTTTGCCTTCCCTTTCTTTAGCCTTTTGCCTTGCCTTGCCCTGCTTTGCCCTTTTCCTTTGCCTTTCATTACCTTGTTTTCCCCATTTGCCTTGCCTTGCTTTTCCCTTTAGACTTGCCTTGCATTGTCTTGCTTTGCCCTTTTGCCTTGCATTACCTTGCTTTACCCTTTTCCCTTTCCTTGCCTTGCCTTGCTTTGCCCTTTTGCCTTGCCTTGCTTTGCCCTTTTGCGTTGCCTTGCCTTGATTTGCTCTTTTGTGTTGCCTTTGCATGCCTTGGTTTGCACTTTTGCCTTGCCTTCCCTTGCCTTTCTTTGCCCTTTTTCCTTGCCTTGCTTTGCGTTTTTGCCTTACCTTGCCTTGCATTGCCCTTTTGCCTTGCCATGCCTTGTCTTGCTTTCTCTTTTGACTTGCCTTGCTTAGCTTTGCCCTTTTCCCTTGCCTTGCCTTGGTTTGCTTTTTTACCTTGCAATGCCTTGCTTTGCCCTTTTCCCTTGCCTTTCATTACCTTGCTTTCCCCATTTGCCTTGCCTTGGTTTGCCCTTTTGCCTTCTCTTGCATTGCCTTGCTTTGCTATTTAGACTTGCCTTGCATTGTCTTGCTTTCCCCTTTTGCCTTTCCTTGCTTTGCCCTTTTGCCTTGCCTTGCCTCGCCTTGCTTTGCTCTTTTGCCTTGCCTTGCCTTGCCTTTCTTTTTCATTTTGCCTTGCCTTTCCTTGCCTTGCCTTTCTTTGCCCTTTTGCCTTGCATTGCCCTTCTTTACCCCTTTCTCTTCCCTTGACATGCTTTGCCCTTTTGCCTTGCCTTGCCTTGCTTTGCCCATTTACCTTGCCTTACCTTGCTTTGCTTTGCCCATTTGCCTTGCCTTGCCTTGCTTTAACCATTTGCTTTGCCTTCCCTTTCTTTAGCCTTTTGCCTTGCCTTGCCCTGCTTTGCCCTTTTCCTTTGCCTTTCATTACCTTGCTTTCCCCATTTGCCTTGCCTTGCTTTGCCCTTTAGACTTGCCTTGCATTGTCTTGCTTTCCCCTTTTGCCTTTCCTTTCTTTGCCCTTTTGCCTTGCATTGCCTTTCTTTACCCGTTTCTCTTCCCTTACCATGCTTTGCCCTTTTGCCTTGCCTTGCTTTGCTTTGCCATTTTTACCTTGCCTTACCTTTCCTTACTTCTCCGTTTTGCCTTTCCTTGCCTTTCCTTTCTTTGCCGTTTTGCATTGCCTTCCCTTGCCTTTCTTTGCCCTTTTGCCTTGCCTTGCCTTGCTTTGCCCATTTACCTTGCCTTACCTTTCCTTACTTTTCCGTTTTGCCTTTCCTTGCCTTTCCTTTCTTTGCCGTTTTGCCTTGACTTGCCTTGCCTTGCTTTGCCCATTTGCCTTTCCTTTCTTTGCCTTTCTTTGCCTTTTTGCCTTGCCTTGCATTACCCGTTTGCTTTGCCTTCCCTTTCTTTACCCTTTTGCCTTGCCTTGCATTGATTTGCCGTTTTACCTTGCCTTGCCTTGCCTTGCTATTCCCTTTTCCCTTTCCTTGCCTTGCCTTGCTTTGCCCTTTTGCCTTGCCTTGCTTTGCCCTTTTGCGTTGCCTTGCCTTGATTTGCTCTTTTGTGTTGCCTTTGCATGCCTTGGTTTGCACTTTTGCCTTGCCTTCCCTTGCCTTTCTTTGCCCTTTTTCCTTGCCTTGCTTTGCGTTTTTGCCTTACCTTGCCTTGCATTGCCCTTTTGCCTTGCCATGCCTTGTCTTGCTTTCTCTTTTGACTTGCCTTGCTTAGCTTTGCCCTTTTCCCTTGCCTTGCCTTGGTTTGCTTTTTTACCTTGCAATGCCTTGCTTTGCCCTTTTCCCTTGCCTTTCATTACCTTGCTTTCCCCATTTGCCTTGCCTTGGTTTGCCCTTTTGCCTTCTCTTGCATTGCCTTGCTTTGCTATTTAGACTTGCCTTGCATTGTCTTGCTTTCCCCTTTTGCCTTTCCTTGCTTTGCCCTTTTGCCTTGCCTTGCCTCGCCTTGCTTTGCTCTTTTGCCTTGCCTTGCCTTGCTTTGGCCTTTTGCCTTGCCTTTCTTTTTCATTTTGCCTTGCCTTTCCTTGCCTTGCCTTTCTTTGCTCTTTTGCCTTGCATTGCCCTTCTTTACCCGTTTCTCTTCCCTTGACATGCTTTGCCCTTTTGCCTTGCCTTGCCTTGCTTTGCCTATTTACCTTGCCTTACCTTGCTTTGCTTTGCCCATTTGCCTTGCCTTGCCTTGCTTTAACCATTTGCTTTGCCTTCCCTTTCTTTAGCCTTTTGCCTTGCCTTGCCCTGCTTTGCCCTTTTCCTTTGCCTTTCATTACCTTGCTTTCCCCATTTGCCTTGCCTTGCTTTGCCCTTTAGACTTGCCTTGCATTGTCGTCCTTTGCCCTTTTGCCTTTCCTTTCTTTGCCCTTTTGCCTTGCATTGCCTTTCTTTACCCGTTTCTCTTCCCTTACCATGCTTTGCCCTTTTGCCTTGCCTTGCTTTGCTTTGCCATTTTTACCTTGCCTTACCTTTCCTTACTTCTCCGTTTTGCCTTTCCTTGCCTTTCCTTTCTTTGCCGTTTTGCATTGCCTTCCCTTGCCTTTCTTTGCCCTTTTGCCTTGCCTTGCCTTGCTTTGCCCATTTACCTTGCCTTACCTTTCCTTACTTTTCCGTTTTGCCTTTCCTTGCCTTTCCTTTCTTTGCCGTTTTGCCTTGACTTGCCTTGCCTTGCTTTGCCCATTTGCCTTTCCTTTCTTTGCCTTTCTTTGCCTTTTTGCCTTGCCTTGCCTTGCATTACCCGTTTGCTTTGCCTTCCCTTTCTTTACCCTTTTGCCTTGCCTTGCATTGATTTGCCGTTTTACCTTGCCTTGCCTTGCCTTGCTATTCCCTTTTGCCTTGCCTTGCCTTGTCCTGCTTTGCCCTTTTGCCTTGCATTACCTTGCTTTACCCTTTTCCCTTTCCTTGCCTTGCCTTGCTTTGCCCTTTTGCGTTGCCTTGCCTTGATTTGCTCTTTTGTGTTGCCTTTGCATGCCTTGGTTTGCACTTTTGCCTTGCCTTCCCTTGCCTTTCTTTGCCCTTTTTCCTTGCCTTGCTTTGCGTTTTTGCCTTACCTTGCCTTGCATTGCCCTTTTGCCTTGCCATGCCTTGTCTTGCTTTCTCTTTTGACTTGCCTTGCTTAGCTTTGCCCTTTTCCCTTGCCTTGCCTTGGTTTGCTTTTTTACCTTGCAATGCCTTGCTTTGCCCTTTTCCCTTGCCTTTCATTACCTTGCTTTCCCCATTTGCCTTGCCTTGGTTTGCCCTTTGGCCTTCTCTTGCATTGCCTTGCTTTGCTATTTAGACTTGCCTTGCATTGTCTTGCTTTCCCCTTTTGCCTTTCCTTGCTTTGCCCTTTTGCCTTGCCTTGCCTCGCCTTGCTTTGCTCTTTTGCCTTGCCTTGCCTTGCTTTGGCCTTTTGCCTTGCCTTTCTTTTTCATTTTGCCTTGCCTTTCCTTGCCTTGCCTTTCTTTGCCCTTTTGCCTTGCATTGCCCTTCTTTACCCGTTTCTCTTCCCTTGACATGCTTTGCCCTTTTGCCTTGCCTTGCCTTGCTTTGCCCATTTACCTTGCCTTACCTTGCTTTGCTTTGCCCATTTGCCTTGCCTTGCCTTGCTTTAACCATTTGCTTTGCCTTCCCTTTCTTTAGCCTTTTGCATTGCCTTGCCCTGCTTTGCCCTTTTCCTTTGCCTTTCATTACCTTGCTTTCCCCATTTGCCTTGCCTTGCTTTGCCCTTTAGACTTGCCTTGCATTGTCGTCCTTTGCCTTCTCTTGCATTGCCTTTCTTTGCCCTTTTGCCTTGCATTGCCTTTCTTTACCCGTTTCTCTTCCCTTACCATGCTTTCCCCTTTTGCCTTGCCTTGCTTTGCTTTGCCATTTTTACCTTGCCTTACCTTTCCTTACTTCTCCGTTTTGCCTTTCCTTGCCTTTCCTTTCTTTGCCGTTTTGCCTTGACTTGCCTTGCCTTGCTTTGCCCATTTGCCTTTCCTTTCATTGCCCTTTTGCGTTGCCTTGCCTTGATTTGCTCTTTTGTGTTGCCTTTTCATGCCTTGGTTTGCACTTTTGCCTTGCCTTCCCTTGCCTTTCTTTGCCCTTTTTCCTTGCCTTGCTTTGCGTTTTTGCCTTACCTTGCCTTGCTTTGCCCTTTTCCCTTGCCATGCCTTGTCTTGCTTTCCCTTTTGACTTGCCTTGCTTAGCTTTGCCCTTTTCCCTTGCCTTGCCTTGGTTTGCTTTTTTACCTTGCAATGCCTTGCTTTGCCCTTTTCCGTTGCCTTTCATTACCTTGCTTTCCCCATTAGCCTTGCCTTGCTTTGCCCTTTAGACTTGCCTTGCATTGTCGTCCTTTGCCCTTTTGCCTTTCCTTTCTTTGCCCTTTTGCCTTGCATTGCCTTTCTTTACCCGTTTCTCTTCCCTTACCATGCTTTGCCCTTTTGCCTTGCCTTGCTTTGCTTTGCCATTTTTACCTTGCCTTACCTTTCCTTACTTCTCCGTTTTGCCTTTCCTTGCCTTTCCTTTCTTTGCCGTTTTGCATTGCCTTCCCTTGCCTTTCTTTGCCCTTTTGCCTTGCCTTGCCTTGCTTTGCCCATTTACCTTGCCTTACATTTCCTTACTTCTCCGTTTTGCCTTTCCTTGCCTTTCCTTTCTTTGCCGTTTTGCCTTGACTTGCCTTGCCTTGCTTTGCCCATTTGCCTTTCCTTTCTTTGCCTTTCTTTGCCTTTTTGCCTTGCCTTGCCTTGCATTACCCGTTTGCTTTGCCTTCCCTTTCTTTACCCTTTTGCCTTGCCTTGCATTGATTTGCCGTTTTACCTTGCCTTGCCTTGCCTTGCTATTCCCTTTTGCCTTGCCTTGCCTTGTCCTGCTTTGCCCTTTTGCTTTGCATTACCTTGCTTTACCCTTTTCCCTTTCCTTGCCTTGCCTTGCTTTGCCCTTTTGCGTTGCCTTGCCTTGATTTGCTCTTTTGTGTTGCCTTTGCATGCCTTGGTTTGCACTTTTGCCTTGCCTTCCCTTGCCTTTCTTTGCCCTTTTTCCTTGCCTTGCTTTGCGTTTTTGCCTTACCTTGCCTTGCATTGCCCTTTTGCCTTGCCATGCCTTGTCTTGCTTTCTCTTTTGACTTGCCTTGCTTAGCTTTGCCCTTTTCCCTTGCCTTGCCTTGGTTTGCTTTTTTACCTTGGAATGCCTTGCTTTGCCCTTTTCCCTTGCCTTTCATTACCTTGCTTTCCCCATTTGCCTTGCCTTGCTTTGCCCTTTTGCCTTCTCTTGCATTGCCTTGCTTTGCTATTTAGACTTGCCTTGCATTGTCTTGCTTTCCCCTTTTGCCTTTCCTTGCTTTGCCCTTTTGCCTTGCCTTGCCTCGCCTTGCTTTGCTCTTTTGCCTTGCCTTGCCTTGCTTTGGCCTTTTGCCTTGCCTTTCTTTTTCATTTTGCCTTGCCTTTCCTTGCCTTGCCTTTCTTTGCCCTTTTGCCTTGCATTGCCCTTCTTTACCCGTTTCTCTTCCCTTGACATGCTTTGCCCTTTTGCCTTGCCTTGCCTTGCTTTGCCCATTTACCTTGCCTTACCTTGCTTTGCTTTGCCCATTTGCCTTGCCTTGCCTTGCTTTAACCATTTGCTTTGCCTTCCCTTTCTTTAGCCTTTTGCATTGCCTTGCCCTGCTTTGCCCTTTTCCTTTGCCTTTCATTACCTTGCTTTCCCCATTTGCCTTGCCTTGCTTTGCCCTTTAGACTTGCCTTGCATTGTCGTCCTTTGCCTTCTCTTGCATTGCCTTTCTTTGCCCTTTTGCCTTGCATTGCCTTTCTTTACCCGTTTCTCTTCCCTTACCATGCTTTCCCCTTTTGCCTTGCCTTGCTTTGCTTTGCCATTTTTACCTTGCCTTACCTTTCCTTACTTCTCCGTTTTGCCTTTCCTTGCCTTTCCTTTCTTTGCCGTTTTGCCTTGACTTGCCTTGCCTTGCTTTGCCCATTTGCCTTTCCTTTCATTGCCCTTTTGCGTTGCCTTGCCTTGATTTGCTCTTTTGTGTTGCCTTTTCATGCCTTGGTTTGCACTTTTGCCTTGCCTTCCCTTGCCTTTCTTTGCCCTTTTTCCTTGCCTTGCTTTGCGTTTTTGCCTTACCTTGCCTTGCTTTGCCCTTTTCCCTTGCCATGCCTTGTCTTGCTTTCCCTTTTGACTTGCCTTGCTTAGCTTTGCCCTTTTCCCTTGCCTTGCCTTGGTTTGCTTTTTTACCTTGCAATGCCTTGCTTTGCCCTTTTCCGTTGCCTTTCATTACCTTGCTTTCCCCATTAGCCTTGCCTTGCTTTGCCCTTTAGACTTGCCTTGCATTGTCGTCCTTTGCCCTTTTGCCTTTCCTTTCTTTGCCCTTTTGCCTTGCATTGCCTTTCTTTACCCGTTTCTCTTCCCTTACCATGCTTTGCCCTTTTGCCTTGCCTTGCTTTGCTTTGCCATTTTTACCTTGCCTTACCTTTCCTTACTTCTCCGTTTTGCCTTTCCTTGCCTTTCCTTTCTTTGCCGTTTTGCATTGCCTTCCCTTGCCTTTCTTTGCCCTTTTGCCTTGCCTTGCCTTGCTTTGCCCATTTACCTTGCCTTACCTTTCCTTACTTCTCCGTTTTGCCTTTCCTTGCCTTTCCTTTCTTTGCCGTTTTGCCTTGACTTGCCTTGCCTTGCTTTGCCCATTTGCCTTTCCTTTCTTTGCCTTTCTTTGCCTTTTTGCCTTGCCTTGCCTTGCATTACCCGTTTGCTTTGCCTTCCCTTTCTTTACCCTTTTGCCTTGCCTTGCATTGATTTGCCGTTTTACCTTGCCTTGCCTTGCCTTGCTATTCCCTTTTGCCTTGCCTTGCCTTGTCCTGCTTTGCCCTTTTGCTTTGCATTACCTTGCTTTACCCTTTTCCCTTTCCTTGCCTTGCCTTGCTTTGCCCTTTTGCGTTGCCTTGCCTTGATTTGCTCTTTTGTGTTGCCTTTGCATGCCTTGGTTTGCACTTTTGCCTTGCCTTCCCTTGCCTTTCTTTGCCCTTTTTCCTTGCCTTGCTTTGCGTTTTTGCCTTACCTTGCCTTGCATTGCCCTTTTGCCTTGCCATGCCTTGTCTTGCTTTCTCTTTTGACTTGCCTTGCTTAGCTTTGCCCTTTTCCCTTGCCTTGCCTTGGTTTGCTTTTTTACCTTGGAATGCCTTGCTTTGCCCTTTTCCCTTGCCTTTCATTACCTTGCTTTCCCCATTTGCCTTGCCTTGCTTTGCCCTTTTGCCTTCTCTTGCATTGCCTTGCTTTGCTATTTAGACTTGCCTTGCATTGTCTTGCTTTCCCCTTTTGCCTTTCCTTGCTTTGCCCTTTTGCCTTGCCTTGCCTCGCCTTGCTTTGCTCTTTTGCCTTGCCTTGCCTTGCTTTGCCCATTTACCTTGCCTTACCTTGCTTTGCTTTGCCCATTTGCCTTGCCTTGCCTTGCTTTAACCATTTGCTTTGCCTTCCCTTTCTTTAGCCTTTTGCATTGCCTTGCCCTGCTTTGCCCTTTTCCTTTGCCTTTCATTACCTTGCTTTCCCCATTTGCCTTGCCTTGCTTTGCCCTTTAGACTTGCCTTGCATTGTCGTCCTTTGCCTTCTCTTGCATTGCCTTTCTTTGCCCTTTTGCCTTGCATTGCCTTTCTTTACCCGTTTCTCTTCCCTTACCATGCTTTCCCCTTTTGCCTTGCCTTGCTTTGCTTTGCCATTTTTACCTTGCCTTACCTTTCCTTACTTCTCCGTTTTGCCTTTCCTTGCCTTTCCTTTCTTTGCCGTTTTGCCTTGACTTGCCTTGCCTTGCTTTGCCCATTTGCCTTTCCTTTCATTGCCCTTTTGCGTTGCCTTGCCTTGATTTGCTCTTTTGTGTTGCCTTTTCATGCCTTGGTTTGCACTTTTGCCTTGCCTTCCCTTGCCTTTCTTTGCCCTTTTTCCTTGCCTTGCTTTGCGTTTTTGCCTTACCTTGCCTTGCTTTGGCCTTTTGCCTTGCCATGCCTTGTCTTGCTTTCTCTTTTGACTTGCCTTGCTTAGCTTTGCCCTTTTCTCTTGCCATGCCTTGTCTTGCTTTCCCTTTTGACTTGCCTTGCTTAGCTTTGCCCTTTTCCCTTGCCTTGCCTTGGTTTGCTTTTTTACCTTGCAATGCCTTGCTTTGCCCTTTTCCGTTGCCTTTCATTACCTTGCTTTCCCCATTAGCCTTGCCTTGCTTTGCCCTTTTGCCTTCTCTTGCATTGCCTTGCTTTGCTATTTAGACTTGCCTTGCATTGTCTTGCTTTCCCCTTTTGCCTTTCCTTGCTTTGCCCTTTTGCCTTGCCTTGCCTCGCCTTGCTTTGCTCTTTTGCCTTGCCTTGCCTTGCTTTGGCCTTTTGCCTTGCCTTTCTTTTTCATTTTGCCTTGCCTTTCCTTGCCTTGCCTTTCTTTGCCCTTTTGCCTTGCATTGCCCTTCTTTACCCGTTTCTGTTCCCTTGACATGCTTTGCCCTTTTTCCTTGCCTTGCCTTGCTTTGCCCTTTTCCCTTGCCTTGCCTTGGTTTGCTTTTTTACCTTGCAATGCCTTGCTTTGCCCTTTTCCCTTGCCTTTCATTACCTTGCTTTCCCCATTTGCCTTGCCTTGGTTTGCCCTTTTGCCTTCTCTTGCATTGCCTTGCTTTGCTATTTAGACTTGCCTTGCATTGTCTTGCTTTCCCCTTTTGCCTTTCCTTGCTTTGCCCTTTTGCCTTGCCTTGCCTCGCCTTGCTTTGCTCTTTTGCCTTGCCTTGCCTTGCCTTTCTTTTTCATTTTGCCTTGCCTTTCCTTGCCTTGCCTTCCTTTGCCCTTTTGCCTTGCATTGCCCTTCTTTACCCGTTTCTCTTCCCTTGACATGCTTTGCCTTTTTGCCTTGCCTTGCCTTGCTTTGCCCATTTACCTTGCCTTACCTTGCTTTGCTTTGCCCATTTGCCCTGCCTTGCCTTGCTTTTACCATTTGCTTTGCCTTCCCTTTCTTTAGCCTTTTGCCTTGCCTTGCCCTGCTTTGCCCTTTTCCTTTGCCTTTCATTACCTTGCTTTCCCCATTTGCCTTGCCTTGCTTTGCCCTTTATACTTGCCTTGCATTGTCGTCCTTTGCCCTTTTGCCTTTCCTTTCTTTGCCCTTTTGCCTTGCATTGCCTTTCTTTACCCGTTTCTCTTCCCTTACCATGCTTTGCCCTTTTGCCTTGCCTTGCTTTGCTTTGCCATTTTTACCTTGCCTTACCTTTCCTTACTTCTCCGTTTTGCCTTTCCTTGCCTTTCCTTTCTTTGCCGTTTTGCATTGCCTTCCCTTGCCTTTCTTTGCCCTTTTGCCTTGCCTTGCCTTGCTTTGCCCATTTACCTTGCCTTACCTTTCCTTACTTTTCCGTTTTGCCTTTCCTTGCCTTTCCTTTCTTTGCCGTTTTGCCTTGACTTGCCTTGCCTTGCTTTGCCCATTTGCCTTTCCTTTCTTTGCCTTTCTTTGCCTTTTTGCCTTGCCTTGCCTTGCATTACCCGTTTGCTTTGCCTTCCCTTTCTTTACCCTTTTGCCTTGCATTAACTTGCTTTACCCTTTTCCTTTGCCTTCCCTTTCTTTACCCTTTTGCCTTGCATTACCTTGCTTTACCCTTTTCCCTTTCCTTGCCTTGCCTTGCTATTCCCTTTTGCCTTGCCTTGCTTTGCCCTTTTGCGTTGCCTTGCCTTGATTTGCTCTTTTGTGTTGCCTTTGCATGCCTTGGTTTGCACTTTTGCCTTGCCTTCCCTTGCCTTTCTTTGCCCTTTTTCCTTGCCTTGCTTTGCGTTTTTGCCTTACCTTGCCTTGCATTGCCCTTTTGCCTTGCCATGCCTTGTCTTGCTTTCTCTTTTGACTTGCCTTGCTTAGCTTTGCCCTTTTCCCTTGCCTTGCCTTGGTTTGCTTTTTTACCTTGCAATGCCTTGCTTTGCCCTTTTCCCTTGCCTTTCATTACCTTGCTTTCCCCATTTGCCTTGCCTTGGTTTGCCCTTTTGCCTTCTCTTGCATTGCCTTGCTTTGCTATTTAGACTTGCCTTGCATTGTCTTGCTTTCCCCTTTTGCCTTTCCTTGCTTTGCCCTTTTGCCTTGCCTTGCCTCGCCTTGCTTTGCTCTTTTGCCTTGCCTTGCCTTGCCTTTCTTTTTCATTTTGCCTTGCCTTTCCTTGCCTTGCCTTTCTTTGCCCTTTTGCCTTGCATTGCCCTTCTTTACCCCTTTCTCTTCCCTTGACATGCTTTGCCCTTTTGCCTTGCCTTGCCTTGCTTTGCCCATTTACCTTGCCTTACCTTGCTTTGCTTTGCCCATTTGCCTTGCCTTGCCTTGCTTTAACCATTTGCTTTGCCTTCCCTTTCTTTAGCCTTTTGCCTTGCCTTGCCCTGCTTTGCCCTTTTCCTTTGCCTTTCATTACCTTGCTTTCCCCATTTGCCTTGCCTTGCTTTGCCCTTTAGACTTGCCTTGCATTGTCGTCCTTTGCCTTCTCTTGCATTGCCTTTCTTTGCCCTTTTGCCTTGCATTGCCTTTCTTTACCCGTTTCTCTTCCCTTACCATGCTTTCCCCTTTTGCCTTGCCTTGCTTTGCTTTGCCATTTTTACCTTGCCTTACCTTTCCTTACTTCTCCGTTTTGCCTTTCCTTGCCTTTCCTTTCTTTGCCGTTTTGCCTTGACTTGCCTTGCCTTGCTTTGCCCATTTGCCTTTCCTTTCATTGCCCTTTTGCGTTGCCTTGCCTTGATTTGCTCTTTTGTGTTGCCTTTTCATGCCTTGGTTTGCACTTTTGCCTTGCCTTCCCTTGCCTTTCTTTGCCCTTTTTCCTTGCCTTGCTTTGCGTTTTTGCCTTACCTTGCCTTGCTTTGGCCTTTTGCCTTGCCATGCCTTGTCTTGCTTTCTCTTTTGACTTGCCTTGCTTAGCTTTGCCCTTTTCTCTTGCCATGCCTTGTCTTGCTTTCCCTTTTGACTTGCCTTGCTTAGCTTTGCCCTTTTCCCTTGCCTTGCCTTGGTTTGCTTTTTTACCTTGCAATGCCTTGCTTTGCCCTTTTCCGTTGCCTTTCATTACCTTGCTTTCCCCATTAGCCTTGCCTTGGTTTGCCCTTTTGCCTTCTCTTGCATTGCCTTGCTTTGCTATTTAGACTTGCCTTGCATTGTCTTGCTTTCCCCTTTTGCCTTTCCTTGCTTTGCCCTTTTGCCTTGCCTTGCCTCGCCTTGCTTTGCTCTTTTGCCTTGCCTTGCCTTGCTTTGGCCTTTTGCCTTGCCTTTCTTTTTCATTTTGCCTTGCCTTTCCTTGCCTTGCCTTTCTTTGCCCTTTTGCCTTGCATTGCCCTTCTTTACCCGTTTCTGTTCCCTTGACATGCTTTGCCCTTTTTCCTTGCCTTGCCTTGCTTTGCCCTTTTCCCTTGCCTTGCCTTGGTTTGCTTTTTTACCTTGCAATGCCTTGCTTTGCCCTTTTCCCTTGCCTTTCATTACCTTGCTTTCCCCATTTGCCTTGCCTTGGTTTGCCCTTTTGCCTTCTCTTGCATTGCCTTGCTTTGCTATTTAGACTTGCCTTGCATTGTCTTGCTTTCCCCTTTTGCCTTTCCTTTCTTTGCCGTTTTGCCTTGACTTGCCTTGCCTTGCTTTGCCCATTTGCCTTTCCTTTCTTTGCCTTTCTTTGCCTTTTTGCCTTGCCTTGCCTTGCATTACCCGTTTGCTTTGCCTTCCCTTTCTTTACCCTTTTGCCTTGCATTAACTTGCTTTACCCTTTTCCTTTGCCTTCCCTTTCTTTACCCTTTTGCCTTGCATTACCTTGCTTTACCCTTTTCCCTTTCCTTGCCTTGCCTTGCTATTCCCTTTTGCCTTGCCTTGCTTTGCCCTTTTGCGTTGCCTTGCCTTGATTTGCTCTTTTGTGTTGCCTTTGCATGCCTTGGTTTGCACTTTTGCCTTGCCTTCCCTTGCCTTTCTTTGCCCTTTTTCCTTGCCTTGCTTTGCGTTTTTGCCTTACCTTGCCTTGCATTGCCCTTTTGCCTTGCCATGCCTTGTCTTGCTTTCTCTTTTGACTTGCCTTGCTTAGCTTTGCCCTTTTCCCTTGCCTTGCCTTGGTTTGCTTTTTTACCTTGCAATGCCTTGCTTTGCCCTTTTCCGTTGCCTTTCATTACCTTGCTTTCCCCATTTGCCTTGCCTTGGTTTGCCCTTTTGCCTTCTCTTGCATTGCCTTGCTTTGCTATTTAGACTTGCCTTGCATTGTCTTGCTTTCCCCTTTTGCCTTTCCTTGCTTTGCCCTTTTGCCTTGCCTTGCCTCGCCTTGCTTTGCTCTTTTGCCTTGCCTTGCCTTGCTTTGGCCTTTTGCCTTGCCTTTCTTTTTCATTTTGCCTTGCCTTTCGTTGCCTTGCCTTTCTTTGCCCTTTTGCCTTGCATTGCCCTTCTTTACCCGTTTCTCTTCCCTTGACATGCTTTGCCCTTTTGCCTTGCCTTGCCTTGCTTTGCCCTTTTCCCTTGCCTTGCCTTGGTTTGCTTTTTTACCTTGCAATGCCTTGCTTTGCCCTTTTCCCTTGCCTTTCATTACCTTGCTTTCCCCATTTGCCTTGCCTTGGTTTGCCCTTTTGCCTTCTCTTGCATTGCCTTGCTTTGCTATTTAGACTTGCCTTGCATTGTCTTGCTTTCCCCTTTTGCCTTTCCTTGCTTTGCCCTTTTGCCTTGCCTTGCCTCGCCTTGCTTTGCTCTTTTGCCTTGCCTTGCCTTGCCTTTCTTTTTCATTTTGCCTTGCCTTTCCTTGCCTTGCCTTTCTTTGCCCTTTTGCCTTGCATTGCCCTTCTTTACCCGTTTCTCTTCCCTTGACATGCTTTGCCCTTTTGCCTTGCCTTGCCTTGCTTTGCCCATTTACCTTGCCTTACCTTGCTTTGCTTTGCCCATTTGCCTTGCCTTGCCTTGCTTTAACCATTTGCTTTGCCTTCCCTTTCTTTAGCCTTTTGCCTTGCTTTGCCCTGCTTTGCCCTTTTCCTTTGCCTTTCATTACCTTGCTTTCCCCATTTGCCTTGCCTTGCTTTGCCCTTTAGACTTGCCTTGCATTGTCGTCCTTTGCCCTTTTGCCTTTCCTTTCTTTGCCCTTTTGCCTTGCATTGCCTTTCTTTACCCGTTTCTCTTCCCTTACCATGCTTTGCCCTTTTGCCTTGCCTTGCTTTGCTTTGCCATTTTTACCTTGCCTTACCTTTCCTTACTTCTCCGTTTTGCCTTTCCTTGCCTTTCCTTTCTTTGCCGTTTTGCATTGCCTTCCCTTGCCTTTCTTTGCCCTTTTGCCTTGCCTTGCCTTGCTTTGCCCATTTACCTTGCCTTACCTTTCCTTACTTTTCCGTTTTGCCTTTCCTTGCCTTTCCTTTCTTTGCCGTTTTGCCTTGACTTGCCTTGCCTTGCTTAGCCCATTTGCCTTTCCTTTCTTTGCCTTTCTTTGCCTTTTTGCCTTGCCTTGCCTTGCATTACCCGTTTGCTTTGCCTTCCCTTTCTTTACCCTTTTGCCTTGCCTTGCATTGATTTGCCGTTTTACCTTGCCTTGCCTTGCCTTGCTATTCCCTTTTGCCTTGCCTTGCCTTGTCTTGCTTTGCCCTTTTGCCTTGCATTACCTTGCTATACCCTTTTCCCTTTCCTTGCCTTGCCTTGCTTTGCCCTTTTGCCTTGCCTTGCTTTGCCCTTTTGCCTTGCCTTGCTTTGCCCTTTTGCGTTGCCTTGCCTTGATTTGCTCTTTTGTGTTGCCTTTGCATGCCTTGGTTTGCACTTTTGCCTTGCCTTCCCTTGCCTTTCTTTGCCCTTTTTCCTTGCCTTGCTTTGCGTTTTTGCCTTACCTTGCCTTGCATTGCCCTTTTGCCTTGCCATGCCTTGTCTTGCTTTCTCTTTTGACTTGCCTTGCTTAGCTTTGCCCTTTTCCCTTGCCTTGCCTTGGTTTGCTTTTTTACCTTGGAATGCCTTGCTTTGCCCTTTTCCCTTGCCTTTCATTACCTTGCTTTCCCCATTTGCCTTGCCTTGCTTTGCCCTTTTGCCTTCTCTTGCATTGCCTTGCTTTGCTATTTAGACTTGCCTTGCATTGTCTTGCTTTCCCCTTTTGCCTTTCCTTGCTTTGCCCTTTTGCCTTGCCTTGCCTCGCCTTGCTTTGCTCTTTTGCCTTGCCTTGCCTTGCTTTGGCCTTTTGCCTTGCCTTTCTTTTTCATTTTGCCTTGCCTTTCCTTGCCTTGCCTTTCTTTGCCCTTTTGCCTTGCATTGCCCTTCTTTACCCGTTTCTCTTCCCTTGACATGCTTTGCCCTTTTGCCTTGCCTTGCCTTGCTTTGCCCATTTACCTTGCCTTACCTTGCTTTGCTTTGCCCATTTGCCTTGCCTTGCCTTGCTTTAACCATTTGCTTTGCCTTCCCTTTCTTTAGCCTTTTGCATTGCCTTGCCCTGCTTTGCCCTTTTCCTTTGCCTTTCATTACCTTGCTTTCCCCATTTGCCTTGCCTTGCTTTGCCCTTTAGACTTGCCTTGCATTGTCGTCCTTTGCCTTCTCTTGCATTGCCTTTCTTTGCCCTTTTGCCTTGCATTGCCTTTCTTTACCCGTTTCTCTTCCCTTACCATGCTTTCCCCTTTTGCCTTGCCTTGCTTTGCTTTGCCATTTTTACCTTGCCTTACCTTTCCTTACTTCTCCGTTTTGCCTTTCCTTGCCTTTCCTTTCTTTGCCGTTTTGCCTTGACTTGCCTTGCCTTGCTTTGCCCATTTGCCTTTCCTTTCATTGCCCTTTTGCGTTGCCTTGCCTTGATTTGCTCTTTTGTGTTGCCTTTTCATGCCTTGGTTTGCACTTTTGCCTTGCCTTCCCTTGCCTTTCTTTGCCCTTTTTCCTTGCCTTGCTTTGCGTTTTTGCCTTACCTTGCCTTGCTTTGGCCTTTTGCCTTGCCATGCCTTGTCTTGCTTTCTCTTTTGACTTGCCTTGCTTAGCTTTGCCCTTTTCTCTTGCCATGCCTTGTCTTGCTTTCCCTTTTGACTTGCCTTGCTTAGCTTTGCCCTTTTCCCTTGCCTTGCCTTGGTTTGCTTTTTTACCTTGCAATGCCTTGCTTTGCCCTTTTCCGTTGCCTTTCATTACCTTGCTTTCCCCATTAGCCTTGCCTTGCTTTGCCCTTTTGCCTTCTCTTGCATTGCCTTGCTTTGCTATTTAGACTTGCCTTGCATTGTCTTGCTTTCCCCTTTTGCCTTTCCTTGCTTTGCCCTTTTGCCTTGCCTTGCCTCGCCTTGCTTTGCTCTTTTGCCTTGCCTTGCCTTGCTTTGGCCTTTTGCCTTGCCTTTCTTTTTCATTTTGCCTTGCCTTTCCTTGCCTTGCCTTTCTTTGCCCTTTTGCCTTGCATTGCCCTTCTTTACCCGTTTCTGTTCCCTTGACATGCTTTGCCCTTTTTCCTTGCCTTGCCTTGCTTTGCCCTTTTCCCTTGCCTTGCCTTGGTTTGCTTTTTTACCTTGCAATGCCTTGCTTTGCCCTTTTCCCTTGCCTTTCATTACCTTGCTTTCCCCATTTGCCTTGCCTTGGTTTGCCCTTTTGCCTTCTCTTGCATTGCCTTGCTTTGCTATTTAGACTTGCCTTGCATTGTCTTGCTTTCCCCTTTTGCCTTTCCTTGCTTTGCCCTTTTGCCTTGCCTTGCCTCGCCTTGCTTTGCTCTTTTGCCTTGCCTTGCCTTGCCTTTCTTTTTCATTTTGCCTTGCCTTTCCTTGCCTTGCCTTCCTTTGCCCTTTTGCCTTGCATTGCCCTTCTTTACCCGTTTCTCTTCCCTTGACATGCTTTGCCTTTTTGCCTTGCCTTGCCTTGCTTTGCCCATTTACCTTGCCTTACCTTGCTTTGCTTTGCCCATTTGCCCTGCCTTGCCTTGCTTTAACCATTTGCTTTGCCTTCCCTTTCTTTAGCCTTTTGCCTTGCCTTGCCCTGCTTTGCCCTTTTCCTTTGCCTTTCATTACCTTGCTTTCCCCATTTGCCTTGCCTTGCTTTGCCCTTTATACTTGCCTTGCATTGTCGTCCTTTGCCCTTTTGCCTTTCCTTTCTTTGCCCTTTTGCCTTGCATTGCCTTTCTTTACCCGTTTCTCTTCCCTTACCATGCTTTGCCCTTTTGCCTTGCCTTGCTTTGCTTTGCCATTTTTACCTTGCCTTACCTTTCCTTACTTCTCCGTTTTGCCTTTCCTTGCCTTTCCTTTCTTTGCCGTTTTGCATTGCCTTCCCTTGCCTTTCTTTGCCCTTTTGCCTTGCCTTGCCTTGCTTTGCCCATTTACCTTGCCTTACCTTTCCTTACTTTTCCGTTTTGCCTTTCCTTGCCTTTCCTTTCTTTGCCGTTTTGCCTTGACTTGCCTTGCCTTGCTTTGCCCATTTGCCTTTCCTTTCTTTGCCTTTCTTTGCCTTTTTGCCTTGCCTTGCCTTGCATTACCCGTTTGCTTTGCCTTCCCTTTCTTTACCCTTTTGCCTTGCATTAACTTGCTTTACCCTTTTCCTTTGCCTTCCCTTTCTTTACCCTTTTGCCTTGCATTACCTTGCTTTACCCTTTTCCCTTTCCTTGCCTTGCCTTGCTATTCCCTTTTGCCTTGCCTTGCTTTGCCCTTTTGCGTTGCCTTGCCTTGATTTGCTCTTTTGTGTTGCCTTTGCATGCCTTGGTTTGCACTTTTGCCTTGCCTTCCCTTGCCTTTCTTTGCCCTTTTTCCTTGCCTTGCTTTGCGTTTTTGCCTTACCTTGCCTTGCATTGCCCTTTTGCCTTGCCATGCCTTGTCTTGCTTTCTCTTTTGACTTGCCTTGCTTAGCTTTGCCCTTTTCCCTTGCCTTGCCTTGGTTTGCTTTTTTACCTTGCAATGCCTTGCTTTGCCCTTTTCCCTTGCCTTTCATTACCTTGCTTTCCCCATTTGCCTTGCCTTGGTTTGCCCTTTTGCCTTCTCTTGCATTGCCTTGCTTTGCTATTTAGACTTGCCTTGCATTGTCTTGCTTTCCCCTTTTGCCTTTCCTTGCTTTGCCCTTTTGCCTTGCCTTGCCTCGCCTTGCTTTGCTCTTTTGCCTTGCCTTGCCTTGCCTTTCTTTTTCATTTTGCCTTGCCTTTCCTTGCCTTGCCTTTCTTTGCCCTTTTGCCTTGCATTGCCCTTCTTTACCCCTTTCTCTTCCCTTGACATGCTTTGCCCTTTTGCCTTGCCTTGCCTTGCTTTGCCCATTTACCTTGCCTTACCTTGCTTTGCTTTGCCCATTTGCCTTGCCTTGCCTTGCTTTAACCATTTGCTTTGCCTTCCCTTTCTTTAGCCTTTTGCCTTGCCTTGCCCTGCTTTGCCCTTTTCCTTTGCCTTTCATTACCTTGCTTTCCCCATTTGCCTTGCCTTGCTTTGCCCTTTAGACTTGCCTTGCATTGTCGTCCTTTGCCTTCTCTTGCATTGCCTTTCTTTGCCCTTTTGCCTTGCATTGCCTTTCTTTACCCGTTTCTCTTCCCTTACCATGCTTTCCCCTTTTGCCTTGCCTTGCTTTGCTTTGCCATTTTTACCTTGCCTTACCTTTCCTTACTTCTCCGTTTTGCCTTTCCTTGCCTTTCCTTTCTTTGCCGTTTTGCCTTGACTTGCCTTGCCTTGCTTTGCCCATTTGCCTTTCCTTTCATTGCCCTTTTGCGTTGCCTTGCCTTGATTTGCTCTTTTGTGTTGCCTTTTCATGCCTTGGTTTGCACTTTTGCCTTTCCTTCCCTTGCCTTTCTTTGCCCTTTTTCCTTGCCTTGCTTTGCGTTTTTGCCTTACCTTGCCTTGCTTTGGCCTTTTGCCTTGCCATGCCTTGTCTTGCTTTCTCTTTTGACTTGCCTTGCTTAGCTTTGCCCTTTTCTCTTGCCATGCCTTGTCTTGCTTTCCCTTTTGACTTGCCTTGCTTAGCTTTGCCCTTTTCCCTTGCCTTGCCTTGGTTTGCTTTTTTACCTTGCAATGCCTTGCTTTGCCCTTTTCCGTTGCCTTTCATTACCTTGCTTTCCCCATTAGCCTTGCCTTGCTTTGCCCTTTTGCCTTCTCTTGCATTGCCTTGCTTTGCTATTTAGACTTGCCTTGCATTGTCTTGCTTTCCCCTTTTGCCTTTCCTTGCTTTGCCCTTTTGCCTTGCCTTGCCTCGCCTTGCTTTGCTCTTTTGCCTTGCCTTGCCTTGCTTTGGCCTTTTGCCTTGCCTTTCTTTTTCATTTTGCCTTGCCTTTCCTTGCCTTGCCTTTCTTTGCCCTTTTGCCTTGCATTGCCCTTCTTTACCCGTTTCTGTTCCCTTGACATGCTTTGCCCTTTTTCCTTGCCTTGCCTTGCTTTGCCCTTTTCCCTTGCCTTGCCTTGGTTTGCTTTTTTACCTTGCAATGCCTTGCTTTGCCCTTTTCCCTTGCCTTTCATTACCTTGCTTTCCCCATTTGCCTTGCCTTGGTTTGCCCTTTTGCCTTCTCTTGCATTGCCTTGCTTTGCTATTTAGACTTGCCTTGCATTGTCTTGCTTTCCCCTTTTGCCTTTCCTTTCTTTGCCGTTTTGCCTTGACTTGCCTTGCCTTGCTTTGCCCATTTGCCTTTCCTTTCTTTGCCTTTCTTTGCCTTTTTGCCTTGCCTTGCCTTGCATTACCCGTTTGCTTTGCCTTCCCTTTCTTTACCCTTTTGCCTTGCATTAACTTGCTTTACCCTTTTCCTTTGCCTTCCCTTTCTTTACCCTTTTGCCTTGCATTACCTTGCTTTACCCTTTTCCCTTTCCTTGCCTTGCCTTGCTATTCCCTTTTGCCTTGCCTTGCTTTGCCCTTTTGCGTTGCCTTGCCTTGATTTGCTCTTTTGTGTTGCCTTTGCATGCCTTGGTTTGCACTTTTGCCTTGCCTTCCCTTGCCTTTCTTTGCCCTTTTTCCTTGCCTTGCTTTGCGTTTTTGCCTTACCTTGCCTTGCATTGCCCTTTTGCCTTGCCATGCCTTGTCTTGCTTTCTCTTTTGACTTGCCTTGCTTAGCTTTGCCCTTTTCCCTTGCCTTGCCTTGGTTTGCTTTTTTACCTTGCAATGCCTTGCTTTGCCCTTTTCCGTTGCCTTTCATTACCTTGCTTTCCCCATTTGCCTTGCCTTGGTTTGCCCTTTGGCCTTCTCTTGCATTGCCTTGCTTTGCTATTTAGACTTGCCTTGCATTGTCTTGCTTTCCCCTTTTGCCTTTCCTTGCTTTGCCCTTTTGCCTTGCCTTGCCTCGCCTTGCTTTGCTCTTTTGCCTTGCCTTGCCTTGCTTTGGCCTTTTGCCTTGCCTTTCTTTTTCATTTTGCCTTGCCTTTCGTTGCCTTGCCTTTCTTTGCCCTTTTGCCTTGCATTGCCCTTCTTTACCCGTTTCTCTTCCCTTGACATGCTTTGCCCTTTTGCCTTGCCTTGCCTTGCTTTGCCCTTTTCCCTTGCCTTGCCTTGGTTTGCTTTTTTACCTTGCAATGCCTTGCTTTGCCCTTTTCCCTTGCCTTTCATTACCTTGCTTTCCCCATTTGCCTTGCCTTGGTTTGCCCTTTTGCCTTCTCTTGCATTGCCTTGCTTTGCTATTTAGACTTGCCTTGCATTGTCTTGCTTTCCCCTTTTGCCTTTCCTTGCTTTGCCCTTTTGCCTTGCCTTGCCTCGCCTTGCTTTGCTCTTTTGCCTTGCCTTGCCTTGCCTTTCTTTTTCATTTTGCCTTGCCTTTCCTTGCCTTGCCTTTCTTTGCCCTTTTGCCTTGCATTGCCCTTCTTTACCCGTTTCTCTTCCCTTGACATGCTTTGCCCTTTTGCCTTGCCTTGCCTTGCTTTGCACATTTACCTTGCCTTACCTTGCTTTGCTTTGCCCATTTGCCTTGCCTTGCCTTGCTTTAACCATTTGCTTTGCCTTCCCTTTCTTTAGCCTTTTGCCTTGCCTTGCCCTGCTTTGCCCTTTTCCTTTGCCTTTCATTACCTTGCTTTCCCCATTTGCCTTGCCTTGCTTTGCCCTTTAGACTTGCCTTGCATTGTCGTCCTTTGCCCTTTTGCCTTTCCTTTCTTTGCCCTTTTGCCTTGCATTGCCTTTCTTTACCCGTTTCTCTTCCCTTACCATGCTTTGCCCTTTTGCCTTGCCTTGCTTTGCTTTGCCATTTTTACCTTGCCTTACCTTTCCTTACTTCTCCGTTTTGCCTTTCCTTGCCTTTCCTTTCTTTGCCGTTTTGCATTGCCTTCCCTTGCCTTTCTTTGCCCTTTTGCCTTGCCTTGCCTTGCTTTGCCCATTTACCTTGCCTTACCTTTCCTTACTTTTCCGTTTTGCCTTTCCTTGCCTTTCCTTTCTTTGCCGTTTTGCCTTGACTTGCCTTGCCTTGCGTTGCCCATTTGCCTTTCCTTTCTTTGCCTTTCTTTGCCTTTTTGCCTTGCCTTGCCTTGCATTACCCGTTTGCTTTGCCTTCCCTTTCTTTACCCTTTTGCCTTGCCTTGCATTGATTTGCCGTTTTACCTTGCCTTGCCTTGCCTTGCTATTCCCTTTTGCCTTGCCTTGCCTTGTCTTGCTTTGTCCTTTTGCCTTGCATTACCTTGCTTTACCCTTTTCCCTTTCCTTGCCTTGCCTTGCTTTGCCCTTTTGCCTTGCCTTGCTTTGCCCTTTTGCGTTGCCTTGCCTTGATTTGCTCTTTTGTGTTGCCTTTGCATGCCTTGGTTTGCACTTTTGCCTTGCCTTCCCTTGCCTTTCTTTGCCCTTTTTCCTTGCCTTGCTTTGCGTTTTTGCCTTACCTTGCCTTGCATTGCCCTTTTGCCTTGCCATGCCTTGTCTTGCTTTCTCTTTTGACTTGCCTTGCTTAGCTTTGCCCTTTTCCCTTGCCTTGCCTTGGTTTGCTTTTTTACCTTGCAATGCCTTGCTTTGCCCTTTTCCCTTGCCTTTCATTACCTTGCTTTCCCCATTTGCCTTGCCTTGCTTTGCCCTTTTGCCTTCTCTTGCATTGCCTTGCTTTGCTATTTAGACTTGCCTTGCATTGTCTTGCTTTCCCCTTTTGCCTTTCCTTGCTTTGCCCTTTTGCCTTGCCTTGCCTCGCCTTGCTTTGCTCTTTTGCCTTGCCTTGCCTTGCTTTGGCCTTTTGCCTTGCCTTTCTTTTTCATTTTGCCTTGCCTTTCCTTGCCTTGCCTTTCTTTGCCCTTTTGCCTTGCATTGCCCTTCTTTACCCGTTTCTCTTCCCTTGACATGCTTTGCCCTTTTGCCTTGCCTTGCCTTGCTTTGCCCTTTTCCCTTGCCTTGCCTTGGTTTGCTTTTTTACCTTGCAATGCCTTGCTTTGCCCTTTTCCCTTGCCTTTCATTACCTTGCTTTCCCCATTTGCCTTGCCTTGCTTTGCCCTTTTGCCTTCTCTTGCATTGCCTTGCTTTGCTATTTAGACTTGCCTTGCATTGTCTTGCTTTCCCCTTTTGCCTTTCCTTGCTTTGCCCTTTTGCCTTGCCTTGCCTCGCCTTGCTTTGCTCTTTTGCCTTGCCTTGCCTTGCCTTTCTTTTTCATTTTGCCTTGCCTTTCCTTGCCTTGCCTTTCTTTGCCCTTTTGCCTTGCATTGCCCTTCTTTACCCGTTTCTCTTCCCTTGACATGCTTTGCCCTTTTGCCTTGCCATGCCTTGTCTTGCTTTCTCTTTTGACTTGCCTTGCTTAGCTTTGCCCTTTTCCCTTGCCTTGCCTTGGTTTGCTTTTTTACCTTGGAATGCCTTGCTTTGCCCTTTTCCCTTGCCTTTCATTACCTTGCTTTCCCCATTTGCCTTGCCTTGCTTTGCCCTTTTGCCTTCTCTTGCATTGCCTTGCTTTGCTATTTAGACTTGCCTTGCATTGTCTTGCTTTCCCCTTTTGCCTTTCCTTGCTTTGCCCTTTTGCCTTGCCTTGCCTCGCCTTGCTTTGCTCTTTTGCCTTGCCTTGCCTTGCTTTGGCCTTTTGCCTTGCCTTTCTTTTTCATTTTGCCTTGCCTTTCCTTGCCTTGCCTTTCTTTGCCCTTTTGCCTTGCATTGCCCTTCTTTACCCGTTTCTCTTCCCTTGACATGCTTTGCCCTTTTGCCTTGCCTTGCCTTGCTTTGCCTATTTACCTTGCCTTACCTTGCTTTGCTTTGCCCATTTGCCTTGCCTTGCCTTGCTTTAACCATTTGCTTTGCCTTCCCTTTCTTTAGCCTTTTGCCTTGCCTTGCCCTGCTTTGCCCTTTTCCTTTGCCTTTCATTACCTTGCTTTCCCCATTTGCCTTGCCTTGCTTTGCCCTTTAGACTTGCCTTGCATTGTCGTCCTTTGCCCTTTTGCCTTTCCTTTCTTTGCCCTTTTGCCTTGCATTGCCTTTCTTTACCCGTTTCTCTTCCCTTACCATGCTTTGCCCTTTTGCCTTGCCTTGCTTTGCTTTGCCATTTTTACCTTGCCTTACCTTTCCTTACTTCTCCGTTTTGCCTTTCTTTGCCTTTCCTTTCTTTGCCGTTTTGCATTGCCTTCCCTTGCCTTTCTTTGCCCTTTTGCCTTGCCTTGCCTTGCTTTGCCCATTTACCTTGCCTTACCTTTCCTTACTTTTCCGTTTTGCCTTTCCTTGCCTTTCCTTTCTTTGCCGTTTTGCCTTGACTTGCCTTGCCTTGCTTTGCCCATTTGCCTTTCCTTTCTTTGCCTTTCTTTGCCTTTTTGCCTTGCCTTGCCTTGCATTACCCGTTTGCTTTGCCTTCCCTTTCTTTACCCTTTTGCCTTGCCTTGCATTGATTTGCCGTTTTACCTTGCCTTGCCTTGCCTTGCTATTCCCTTTTGCCTTGCCTTGCCTTGTCCTGCTTTGCCCTTTTGCTTTGCATTACCTTGCTTTACCCTTTTCCCTTTCCTTGCCTTGCCTTGCTTTGCCCTTTTGCGTTGCCTTGCCTTGATTTGCTCTTTTGTGTTGCCTTTGCATGCCTTGGTTTGCACTTTTGCCTTGCCTTCCCTTGCCTTTCTTTGCCCTTTTTCCTTGCCTTGCTTTGCGTTTTTGCCTTACCTTGCCTTGCATTGCCCTTTTGCCTTGCCATGCCTTGTCTTGCTTTCTCTTTTGACTTGCCTTGCTTAGCTTTGCCCTTTTCCCTTGCCTTGCCTTGGTTTGCTTTTTTACCTTGCAATGCCTTGCTTTGCCCTTTTCCCTTGCCTTTCATTACCTTGCTTTCCCCATTTGCCTTGCCTTGCTTTGCCCTTTTGCCTTCTCTTGCATTGCCTTGCTTTGCTATTTAGACTTGCCTTGCATTGTCTTGCTTTCCCCTTTTGCCTTTCCTTGCTTTGCCCTTTTGCCTTGCCTTGCCTCGCCTTGCTTTGCTCTTTTGCCTTGCCTTGCCTTGCTTTGGCCTTTTGCCTTGCCTTTCTTTTTCATTTTGCCTTGCCTTTCGTTGCCTTGCCTTTCTTTGCCCTTTTGCCTTGCATTGCCCTTCTTTACCCGTTTCTCTTCCCTTGACATGCTTTGCCCTTTTGCCTTGCCTTGCCTTGCTTTGCCCTTTTCCCTTGCCTTGCCTTGGTTTGCTTTTTTACCTTGCAATGCCTTGCTTTGCCCTTTTCCCTTGCCTTTCATTACCTTGCTTTCCCCATTTGCCTTGCCTTGCTTTGCCCTTTTGCCTTCTCTTGCATTGCCTTGCTTTGCTATTTAGACTTGCCTTGCATTGTCTTGCTTTCCCCTTTTGCCTTTCCTTGCTTTGCCCTTTTGCCTTGCCTTGCCTCGCCTTGCTTTGCTCTTTTGCCTTGCCTTGCCTTGCCTTTCTTTGCTCTTTTGCCTTGCATTGCCCTTCTTTACCCGTTTCTCTTCCCTTGACATGCTTTGCCCTTTTGCCTTGCCTTGCCTTGCTTTGCCTATTTACCTTGCCTTACCTTGCTTTGCTTTGCCCATTTGCCTTGCCTTGCCTTGCTTTAACCATTTGCTTTGCCTTCCCTTTCTTTAGCCTTTTGCCTTGCCTTGCCCTGCTTTGCCCTTTTCCTTAGCCTTTCATTACCTTGTTTTCCCCATTTGCCTTGCCTTGCTTTTCCCTTTAGACTTGCCTTGCATTGTCTTGCTTTGCCCTTTTGCCTTGCATTACCTTGCTTTACCCTTTTCCCTTTCCTTGCCTTGCCTTGCTTTGCCCTTTTGCCTTGCCTTGCTTTGCCCTTTTGCGTTGCCTTGCCTTGATTTGCTCTTTTGTGTTGCCTTTGCATGCCTTGGTTTGCACTTTTGCCTTGCCTTCCCTTGCCTTTCTTTGCCCTTTTTCCTTGCCTTGCTTTGCGTTTTTGCCTTACCTTGCCTTGCATTGCCCTTTTGCCTTGCCATGCCTTGTCTTGCTTTCTCTTTTGACTTGCCTTGCTTAGCTTTGCCCTTTTCCCTTGCCTTGCCTTGGTTTGCTTTTTTACCTTGCAATGCCTTGCTTTGCCCTTTTCCCTTGCCTTTCATTACCTTGCTTTCCCCATTTGCCTTGCCTTGGTTTGCCCTTTTGCCTTCTCTTGCATTGCCTTGCTTTGCTATTTAGACTTGCCTTGCATTGTCTTGCTTTCCCCTTTTGCCTTTCCTTGCTTTGCCCTTTTGCCTTGCCTTGCCTCGCCTTGCTTTGCTCTTTTGCCTTGCCTTGCCTTGCCTTTCTTTTTCATTTTGCCTTGCCTTTCCTTGCCTTGCCTTTCTTTGCCCTTTTGCCTTGCATTGCCCTTCTTTACCCCTTTCTCTTCCCTTGACATGCTTTGCCCTTTTGCCTTGCCTTGCCTTGCTTTGCCCATTTACCTTGCCTTACCTTGCTTTGCTTTGCCCATTTGCCTTGCCTTGCCTTGCTTTAACCATTTGCTTTGCCTTCCCTTTCTTTAGCCTTTTGCCTTGCCTTGCCCTGCTTTGCCCTTTTCCTTTGCCTTTCATTACCTTGCTTTCCCCATTTGCCTTGCCTTGCTTTGCCCTTTAGACTTGCCTTGCATTGTCGTCCTTTGCCCTTTTGCCTTTCCTTTCTTTGCCCTTTTGCCTTGCATTGCCTTTCTTTACCCGTTTCTCTTCCCTTACCATGCTTTGCCCTTTTGCCTTGCCTTGCTTTGCTTTGCCATTTTTACCTTGCCTTACCTTTCCTTACTTCTCCGTTTTGCCTTTCCTTGCCTTTCCTTTCTTTGCCGTTTTGCATTGCCTTCCCTTGCCTTTCTTTGCCCTTTTGCCTTGCCTTGCCTTGCTTTGCCCATTTACCTTGCCTTACCTTTCCTTACTTTTCCGTTTTGCCTTTCCTTGCCTTTCCTTTCTTTGCCGTTTTGCCTTGACTTGCCTTGCCTTGCTTTGCCCATTTGCCTTTCCTTTCTTTGCCTTTCTTTGCCTTTTTGCCTTGCCTTGCATTACCCGTTTGCTTTGCCTTCCCTTTCTTTACCCTTTTGCCTTGCCTTGCATTGATTTGCCGTTTTACCTTGCCTTGCCTTGCCTTGCTATTCCCTTTTCCCTTTCCTTGCCTTGCCTTGCTTTGCCCTTTTGCCTTGCCTTGCTTTGCCCTTTTGCGTTGCCTTGCCTTGATTTGCTCTTTTGTGTTGCCTTTGCATGCCTTGGTTTGCACTTTTGCCTTGCCTTCCCTTGCCTTTCTTTGCCCTTTTTCCTTGCCTTGCTTTGCGTTTTTGCCTTACCTTGCCTTGCATTGCCCTTTTGCCTTGCCATGCCTTGTCTTGCTTTCTCTTTTGACTTGCCTTGCTTAGCTTTGCCCTTTTCCCTTGCCTTGCCTTGGTTTGCTTTTTTACCTTGCAATGCCTTGCTTTGCCCTTTTCCCTTGCCTTTCATTACCTTGCTTTCCCCATTTGCCTTGCCTTGGTTTGCCCTTTTGCCTTCTCTTGCATTGCCTTGCTTTGCTATTTAGACTTGCCTTGCATTGTCTTGCTTTCCCCTTTTGCCTTTCCTTGCTTTGCCCTTTTGCCTTGCCTTGCCTCGCCTTGCTTTGCTCTTTTGCCTTGCCTTGCCTTGCTTTGGCCTTTTGCCTTGCCTTTCTTTTTCATTTTGCCTTGCCTTTCCTTGCCTTGCCTTTCTTTGCTCTTTTGCCTTGCATTGCCCTTCTTTACCCGTTTCTCTTCCCTTGACATGCTTTGCCCTTTTGCCTTGCCTTGCCTTGCTTTGCCTATTTACCTTGCCTTACCTTGCTTTGCTTTGCCCATTTGCCTTGCCTTGCCTTGCTTTAACCATTTGCTTTGCCTTCCCTTTCTTTAGCCTTTTGCCTTGCCTTGCCCTGCTTTGCCCTTTTCCTTTGCCTTTCATTACCTTGCTTTCCCCATTTGCCTTGCCTTGCTTTGCCCTTTAGACTTGCCTTGCATTGTCGTCCTTTGCCCTTTTGCCTTTCCTTTCTTTGCCCTTTTGCCTTGCATTGCCTTTCTTTACCCGTTTCTCTTCCATTACCATGCTTTGCCCTTTTGCCTTGCCTTGCTTTGCTTTGCCATTTTTACCTTGCCTTACCTTTCCTTACTTCTCCGTTTTGCCTTTCCTTGCCTTTCCTTTCTTTGCCGTTTTGCATTGCCTTCCCTTGCCTTTCTTTGCCCTTTTGCCTTGCCTTGCCTTGCTTTGCCCATTTACCTTGCCTTACCTTTCCTTACTTTTCCGTTTTGCCTTTCCTTGCCTTTCCTTTCTTTGCCGTTTTGCCTTGACTTGCCTTGCCTTGCTTTGCCCATTTGCCTTTCCTTTCTTTGCCTTTCTTTGCCTTTTTGCCTTGCCTTGCCTTGCATTACCCGTTTGCTTTGCCTTCCCTTTCTTTACCCTTTTGCCTTGCCTTGCATTGATTTGCCGTTTTACCTTGCCTTGCCTTGCCTTGCTATTCCCTTTTGCCTTGCCTTGCCTTGTCCTGCTTTGCCCTTTTGCCTTGCATTACCTTGCTTTACCCTTTTCCCTTTCCTTGCCTTGCCTTGCTTTGCCCTTTTGCGTTGCCTTGCCTTGATTTGCTCTTTTGTGTTGCCTTTGCATGCCTTGGTTTGCACTTTTGCCTTGCCTTCCCTTGCCTTTCTTTGCCCTTTTTCCTTGCCTTGCTTTGCGTTTTTGCCTTACCTTGCCTTGCATTGCCCTTTTGCCTTGCCATGCCTTGTCTTGCTTTCTCTTTTGACTTGCCTTGCTTAGCTTTGCCCTTTTCCCTTGCCTTGCCTTGGTTTGCTTTTTTACCTTGCAATGCCTTGCTTTGCCCTTTTCCCTTGCCTTTCATTACCTTGCTTTCCCCATTTGCCTTGCCTTGGTTTGCCCTTTGGCCTTCTCTTGCATTGCCTTGCTTTGCTATTTAGACTTGCCTTGCATTGTCTTGCTTTCCCCTTTTGCCTTTCCTTGCTTTGCCCTTTTGCCTTGCCTTGCCTCGCCTTGCTTTGCTCTTTTGCCTTGCCTTGCCTTGCTTTGGCCTTTTGCCTTGCCTTTCTTTTTCATTTTGCCTTGCCTTTCCTTGCCTTGCCTTTCTTTGCCCTTTTGCCTTGCATTGCCCTTCTTTACCCGTTTCTCTTCCCTTGACATGCTTTGCCCTTTTGCCTTGCCTTGCCTTGCTTTGCCCATTTACCTTGCCTTACCTTGCTTTGCTTTGCCCATTTGCCTTGCCTTGCCTTGCTTTAACCATTTGCTTTGCCTTCCCTTTCTTTAGCCTTTTGCATTGCCTTGCCCTGCTTTGCCCTTTTCCTTTGCCTTTCATTACCTTGCTTTCCCCATTTGCCTTGCCTTGCTTTGCCCTTTAGACTTGCCTTGCATTGTCGTCCTTTGCCTTCTCTTGCATTGCCTTTCTTTGCCCTTTTGCCTTGCATTGCCTTTCTTTACCCGTTTCTCTTCCCTTACCATGCTTTCCCCTTTTGCCTTGCCTTGCTTTGCTTTGCCATTTTTACCTTGCCTTACCTTTCCTTACTTCTCCGTTTTGCCTTTCCTTGCCTTTCCTTTCTTTGCCGTTTTGCCTTGACTTGCCTTGCCTTGCTTTGCCCATTTGCCTTTCCTTTCATTGCCCTTTTGCGTTGCCTTGCCTTGATTTGCTCTTTTGTGTTGCCTTTTCATGCCTTGGTTTGCACTTTTGCCTTGCCTTCCCTTGCCTTTCTTTGCCCTTTTTCCTTGCCTTGCTTTGCGTTTTTGCCTTACCTTGCCTTGCTTTGCCCTTTTCCCTTGCCATGCCTTGTCTTGCTTTCCCTTTTGACTTGCCTTGCTTAGCTTTGCCCTTTTCCCTTGCCTTGCCTTGGTTTGCTTTTTTACCTTGCAATGCCTTGCTTTGCCCTTTTCCGTTGCCTTTCATTACCTTGCTTTCCCCATTAGCCTTGCCTTGCTTTGCCCTTTAGACTTGCCTTGCATTGTCGTCCTTTGCCCTTTTGCCTTTCCTTTCTTTGCCCTTTTGCCTTGCATTGCCTTTCTTTACCCGTTTCTCTTCCCTTACCATGCTTTGCCCTTTTGCCTTGCCTTGCTTTGCTTTGCCATTTTTACCTTGCCTTACCTTTCCTTACTTCTCCGTTTTGCCTTTCCTTGCCTTTCCTTTCTTTGCCGTTTTGCATTGCCTTCCCTTGCCTTTCTTTGCCCTTTTGCCTTGCCTTGCCTTGCTTTGCCCATTTACCTTGCCTTACCTTTCCTTACTTCTCCGTTTTGCCTTTCCTTGCCTTTCCTTTCTTTGCCGTTTTGCCTTGACTTGCCTTGCCTTGCTTTGCCCATTTGCCTTTCCTTTCTTTGCCTTTCTTTGCCTTTTTGCCTTGCCTTGCCTTGCATTACCCGTTTGCTTTGCCTTCCCTTTCTTTACCCTTTTGCCTTGCCTTGCATTGATTTGCCGTTTTACCTTGCCTTGCCTTGCCTTGCTATTCCCTTTTGCCTTGCCTTGCCTTGTCCTGCTTTGCCCTTTTGCTTTGCATTACCTTGCTTTACCCTTTTCCCTTTCCTTGCCTTGCCTTGCTTTGCCCTTTTGCGTTGCCTTGCCTTGATTTGCTCTTTTGTGTTGCCTTTGCATGCCTTGGTTTGCACTTTTGCCTTGCCTTCCCTTGCCTTTCTTTGCCCTTTTTCCTTGCCTTGCTTTGCGTTTTTGCCTTACCTTGCCTTGCATTGCCCTTTTGCCTTGCCATGCCTTGTCTTGCTTTCTCTTTTGACTTGCCTTGCTTAGCTTTGCCCTTTTCCCTTGCCTTGCCTTGGTTTGCTTTTTTACCTTGGAATGCCTTGCTTTGCCCTTTTCCCTTGCCTTTCATTACCTTGCTTTCCCCATTTGCCTTGCCTTGCTTTGCCCTTTTGCCTTCTCTTGCATTGCCTTGCTTTGCTATTTAGACTTGCCTTGCATTGTCTTGCTTTCCCCTTTTGCCTTTCCTTGCTTTGCCCTTTTGCCTTGCCTTGCCTCGCCTTGCTTTGCTCTTTTGCCTTGCCTTGCCTTGCTTTGGCCTTTTGCCTTGCCTTTCTTTTTCATTTTGCCTTGCCTTTCCTTGCCTTGCCTTTCTTTGCCCTTTTGCCTTGCATTGCCCTTCTTTACCCGTTTCTCTTCCCTTGACATGCTTTGCCCTTTTGCCTTGCCTTGCCTTGCTTTGCCCATTTACCTTGCCTTACCTTGCTTTGCTTTGCCCATTTGCCTTGCCTTGCCTTGCTTTAACCATTTGCTTTGCCTTCCCTTTCTTTAGCCTTTTGCATTGCCTTGCCCTGCTTTGCCCTTTTCCTTTGCCTTTCATTACCTTGCTTTCCCCATTTGCCTTGCCTTGCTTTGCCCTTTAGACTTGCCTTGCATTGTCGTCCTTTGCCTTCTCTTGCATTGCCTTTCTTTGCCCTTTTGCCTTGCATTGCCTTTCTTTACCCGTTTCTCTTCCCTTACCATGCTTTCCCCTTTTGCCTTGCCTTGCTTTGCTTTGCCATTTTTACCTTGCCTTACCTTTCCTTACTTCTCCGTTTTGCCTTTCCTTGCCTTTCCTTTCTTTGCCGTTTTGCCTTGACTTGCCTTGCCTTGCTTTGCCCATTTGCCTTTCCTTTCATTGCCCTTTTGCGTTGCCTTGCCTTGATTTGCTCTTTTGTGTTGCCTTTTCATGCCTTGGTTTGCACTTTTGCCTTGCCTTCCCTTGCCTTTCTTTGCCCTTTTTCCTTGCCTTGCTTTGCGTTTTTGCCTTACCTTGCCTTGCTTTGGCCTTTTGCCTTGCCATGCCTTGTCTTGCTTTCTCTTTTGACTTGCCTTGCTTAGCTTTGCCCTTTTCTCTTGCCATGCCTTGTCTTGCTTTCCCTTTTGACTTGCCTTGCTTAGCTTTGCCCTTTTCCCTTGCCTTGCCTTGGTTTGCTTTTTTACCTTGCAATGCCTTGCTTTGCCCTTTTCCGTTGCCTTTCATTACCTTGCTTTCCCCATTAGCCTTGCCTTGCTTTGCCCTTTTGCCTTCTCTTGCATTGCCTTGCTTTGCTATTTAGACTTGCCTTGCATTGTCTTGCTTTCCCCTTTTGCCTTTCCTTGCTTTGCCCTTTTGCCTTGCCTTGCCTCGCCTTGCTTTGCTCTTTTGCCTTGCCTTGCCTTGCTTTGGCCTTTTGCCTTGCCTTTCTTTTTCATTTTGCCTTGCCTTTCCTTGCCTTGCCTTTCTTTGCCCTTTTGCCTTGCATTGCCCTTCTTTACCCGTTTCTGTTCCCTTGACATGCTTTGCCCTTTTTCCTTGCCTTGCCTTGCTTTGCCCTTTTCCCTTGCCTTGCCTTGGTTTGCTTTTTTACCTTGCAATGCCTTGCTTTGCCCTTTTCCCTTGCCTTTCATTACCTTGCTTTCCCCATTTGCCTTGCCTTGGTTTGCCCTTTTGCCTTCTCTTGCATTGCCTTGCTTTGCTATTTAGACTTGCCTTGCATTGTCTTGCTTTCCCCTTTTGCCTTTCCTTGCTTTGCCCTTTTGCCTTGCCTTGCCTCGCCTTGCTTTGCTCTTTTGCCTTGCCTTGCCTTGCCTTTCTTTTTCATTTTGCCTTGCCTTTCCTTGCCTTGCCTTCCTTTGCCCTTTTGCCTTGCATTGCCCTTCTTTACCCGTTTCTCTTCCCTTGACATGCTTTGCCTTTTTGCCTTGCCTTGCCTTGCTTTGCCCATTTACCTTGCCTTACCTTGCTTTGCTTTGCCCATTTGCCCTGCCTTGCCTTGCTTTTACCATTTGCTTTGCCTTCCCTTTCTTTAGCCTTTTGCCTTGCCTTGCCCTGCTTTGCCCTTTTCCTTTGCCTTTCATTACCTTGCTTTCCCCATTTGCCTTGCCTTGCTTTGCCCTTTATACTTGCCTTGCATTGTCGTCCTTTGCCCTTTTGCCTTTCCTTTCTTTGCCCTTTTGCCTTGCATTGCCTTTCTTTACCCGTTTCTCTTCCCTTACCATGCTTTGCCCTTTTGCCTTGCCTTGCTTTGCTTTGCCATTTTTACCTTGCCTTACCTTTCCTTACTTCTCCGTTTTGCCTTTCCTTGCCTTTCCTTTCTTTGCCGTTTTGCATTGCCTTCCCTTGCCTTTCTTTGCCCTTTTGCCTTGCCTTGCCTTGCTTTGCCCATTTACCTTGCCTTACCTTTCCTTACTTTTCCGTTTTGCCTTTCCTTGCCTTTCCTTTCTTTGCCGTTTTGCCTTGACTTGCCTTGCCTTGCTTTGCCCATTTGCCTTTCCTTTCTTTGCCTTTCTTTGCCTTTTTGCCTTGCCTTGCCTTGCATTACCCGTTTGCTTTGCCTTCCCTTTCTTTACCCTTTTGCCTTGCATTAACTTGCTTTACCCTTTTCCTTTGCCTTCCCTTTCTTTACCCTTTTGCCTTGCATTACCTTGCTTTACCCTTTTCCCTTTCCTTGCCTTGCCTTGCTATTCCCTTTTGCCTTGCCTTGCTTTGCCCTTTTGCGTTGCCTTGCCTTGATTTGCTCTTTTGTGTTGCCTTTGCATGCCTTGGTTTGCACTTTTGCCTTGCCTTCCCTTGCCTTTCTTTGCCCTTTTTCCTTGCCTTGCTTTGCGTTTTTGCCTTACCTTGCCTTGCATTGCCCTTTTGCCTTGCCATGCCTTGTCTTGCTTTCTCTTTTGACTTGCCTTGCTTAGCTTTGCCCTTTTCCCTTGCCTTGCCTTGGTTTGCTTTTTTACCTTGCAATGCCTTGCTTTGCCCTTTTCCCTTGCCTTTCACTACCTTGCTTTCCCCATTTGCCTTGCCTTGGTTTGCCCTTTTGCCTTCTCTTGCATTGCCTTGCTTTGCTATTTAGACTTGCCTTGCATTGTCTTGCTTTCCCCTTTTGCCTTTCCTTGCTTTGCCCTTTTGCCTTGCCTTGCCTCGCCTTGCTTTGCTCTTTTGCCTTGCCTTGCCTTGCCTTTCTTTTTCATTTTGCCTTGCCTTTCCTTGCCTTGCCTTTCTTTGCCCTTTTGCCTTGCATTGCCCTTCTTTACCCCTTTCTCTTCCCTTGACATGCTTTGCCCTTTTGCCTTGCCTTGCCTTGCTTTGCCCATTTACCTTGCCTTACCTTGCTTTGCTTTGCCCATTTGCCTTGCCTTGCCTTGCTTTAACCATTTGCTTTGCCTTCCCTTTCTTTAGCCTTTTGCCTTGCCTTGCCCTGCTTTGCCCTTTTCCTTTGCCTTTCATTACCTTGCTTTCCCCATTTGCCTTGCCTTGCTTTGCCCTTTAGACTTGCCTTGCATTGTCGTCCTTTGCCTTCTCTTGCATTGCCTTTCTTTGCCCTTTTGCCTTGCATTGCCTTTCTTTACCCGTTTCTCTTCCCTTACCATGCTTTCCCCTTTTGCCTTGCCTTGCTTTGCTTTGCCATTTTTACCTTGCCTTACCTTTCCTTACTTCTCCGTTTTGCCTTTCTTTGCCTTTCCTTTCTTTGCCGTTTTGCCTTGACTTGCCTTGCCTTGCTTTGCCCATTTGCCTTTCCTTTCATTGCCCTTTTGCGTTGCCTTGCCTTGATTTGCTCTTTTGTGTTGCCTTTTCATGCCTTGGTTTGCACTTTTGCCTTGCCTTCCCTTGCCTTTCTTTGCCCTTTTTCCTTGCCTTGCTTTGCGTTTTTGCCTTACCTTGCCTTGCTTTGGCCTTTTGCCTTGCCATGCCTTGTCTTGCTTTCTCTTTTGACTTGCCTTGCTTAGCTTTGCCCTTTTCTCTTGCCATGCCTTGTCTTGCTTTCCCTTTTGACTTGCCTTGCTTAGCTTTGCCCTTTTCCCTTGCCTTGCCTTGGTTTGCTTTTTTACCTTGCAATGCCTTGCTTTGCCCTTTTCCGTTGCCTTTCATTACCTTGCTTTCCCCATTAGCCTTGCCTTGGTTTGCCCTTTTGCCTTCTCTTGCATTGCCTTGCTTTGCTATTTAGACTTGCCTTGCATTGTCTTGCTTTCCCCTTTTGCCTTTCCTTGCTTTGCCCTTTTGCCTTGCCTTGCCTCGCCTTGCTTTGCTCTTTTGCCTTGCCTTGCCTTGCTTTGGCCTTTTGCCTTGCCTTTCTTTTTCATTTTGCCTTGCCTTTCCTTGCCTTGCCTTTCTTTGCCCTTTTGCCTTGCATTGCCCTTCTTTACCCGTTTCTGTTCCCTTGACATGCTTTGCCCTTTTTCCTTGCCTTGCCTTGCTTTGCCCTTTTCCCTTGCCTTGCCTTGGTTTGCTTTTTTACCTTGCAATGCCTTGCTTTGCCCTTTTCCCTTGCCTTTCATTACCTTGCTTTCCCCATTTGCCTTGCCTTGGTTTGCCCTTTTGCCTTCTCTTGCATTGCCTTGCTTTGCTATTTAGACTTGCCTTGCATTGTCTTGCTTTCCCCTTTTGCCTTTCCTTTCTTTGCCGTTTTGCCTTGACTTGCCTTGCCTTGCTTTGCCCATTTGCCTTTCCTTTCTTTGCCTTTCTTTGCCTTTTTGCCTTGCCTTGCCTTGCATTACCCGTTTGCTTTGCCTTCCCTTTCTTTACCCTTTTGCCTTGCATTAACTTGCTTTACCCTTTTCCTTTGCCTTCCCTTTCTTTACCCTTTTGCCTTGCATTACCTTGCTTTACCCTTTTCCCTTTCCTTGCCTTGCCTTGCTATTCCCTTTTGCCTTGCCTTGCTTTGCCCTTTTGCGTTGCCTTGCCTTGATTTGCTCTTTTGTGTTGCCTTTGCATGCCTTGGTTTGCACTTTTGCCTTGCCTTCCCTTGCCTTTCTTTGCCCTTTTTCCTTGCCTTGCTTTGCGTTTTTGCCTTACCTTGCCTTGCATTGCCCTTTTGCCTTGCCATGCCTTGTCTTGCTTTCTCTTTTGACTTGCCTTGCTTAGCTTTGCCCTTTTCCCTTGCCTTGCCTTGGTTTGCTTTTTTACCTTGCAATGCCTTGCTTTGCCCTTTTCCGTTGCCTTTCATTACCTTGCTTTCCCCATTTGCCTTGCCTTGGTTTGCCCTTTGGCCTTCTCTTGCATTGCCTTGCTTTGCTATTTAGACTTGCCTTGCATTGTCTTGCTTTCCCCTTTTGCCTTTCCTTGCTTTGCCCTTTTGCCTTGCCTTGCCTCGCCTTGCTTTGCTCTTTTGCCTTGCCTTGCCTTGCTTTGGCCTTTTGCCTTGCCTTTCTTTTTCATTTTGCCTTGCCTTTCGTTGCCTTGCCTTTCTTTGCCCTTTTGCCTTGCATTGCCCTTCTTTACCCGTTTCTCTTCCCTTGACATGCTTTGCCCTTTTGCCTTGCCTTGCCTTGCTTTGCCCTTTTCCCTTGCCTTGCCTTGGTTTGCTTTTTTACCTTGCAATGCCTTGCTTTGCCCTTTTCCCTTGCCTTTCATTACCTTGCTTTCCCCATTTGCCTTGCCTTGGTTTGCCCTTTTGCCTTCTCTTGCATTGCCTTGCTTTGCTATTTAGACTTGCCTTGCATTGTCTTGCTTTCCCCTTTTGCCTTTCCTTGCTTTGCCCTTTTGCCTTGCCTTGCCTCGCCTTGCTTTGCTCTTTTGCCTTGCCTTGCCTTGCCTTTCTTTTTCATTTTGCCTTGCCTTTCCTTGCCTTGCCTTTCTTTGCCCTTTTGCCTTGCATTGCCCTTCTTTACCCGTTTCTCTTCCCTTGACATGCTTTGCCCTTTTGCCTTGCCTTGCCTTGCTTTGCCCATTTACCTTGCCTTACCTTGCTTTGCTTTGCCCATTTGCCTTGCCTTGCCTTGCTTTAACCATTTGCTTTGCCTTCCCTTTCTTTAGCCTTTTGCCTTGCCTTGCCCTGCTTTGCCCTTTTCCTTTGCCTTTCATTACCTTGCTTTCCCCATTTGCCTTGCCTTGCTTTGCCCTTTAGACTTGCCTTGCATTGTCGTCCTTTGCCATTTTGCCTTTCCTTTCTTTGCCCTTTTGCCTTGCATTGCCTTTCTTTACCCGTTTCTCTTCCCTTACCATGCTTTGCCCTTTTGCCTTGCCTTGCTTTGCTTTGCCATTTTTACCTTGCCTTACCTTTCCTTACTTCTCCGTTTTGCCTTTCCTTGCCTTTCCTTTCTTTGCCGTTTTGCATTGCCTTCCCTTGCCTTTCTTTGCCCTTTTGCCTTGCCTTGCCTTGCTTTGCCCATTTACCTTGCCTTACCTTTCCTTACTTTTCCGTTTTGCCTTTCCTTGCCTTTCCTTTCTTTGCCGTTTTGCCTTGACTTGCCTTGCCTTGCTTAGCCCATTTGCCTTTCCTTTCTTTGCCTTTCTTTGCCTTTTTGCCTTGCCTTGCCTTGCATTACCCGTTTGCTTTGCCTTCCCTTTCTTTACCCTTTTGCCTTGCCTTGCATTGATTTGCCGTTTTACCTTGCCTTGCCTTGCCTTGCTATTCCCTTTTGCCTTGCCTTGCCTTGTCTTGCTATGCCCTTTTGCCTTGCATTACCTTGCTATACCCTTTTCCCTTTCCTTGCCTTGCCTTGCTTTGCCCTTTTGCCTTGCCTTGCTTTGCCCTTTTGCCTTGCCTTGCTTTGCCCTTTTGCGTTGCCTTGCCTTGATTTGCTCTTTTGTGTTGCCTTTGCATGCCTTGGTTTGCACTTTTGCCTTGCCTTCCCTTGCCTTTCTTTGCCCTTTTTCCTTGCCTTGCTTTGCGTTTTTGCCTTACCTTGCCTTGCATTGCCCTTTTGCCTTGCCATGCCTTGTCTTGCTTTCTCTTTTGACTTGCCTTGCTTAGCTTTGCCCTTTTCCCTTGCCTTGCCTTGGTTTGCTTTTTTACCTTGGAATGCCTTGCTTTGCCCTTTTCCCTTGCCTTTCATTACCTTGCTTTCCCCATTTGCCTTGCCTTGCTTTGCCCTTTTGCCTTCTCTTGCATTGCCTTGCTTTGCTATTTAGACTTGCCTTGCATTGTCTTGCTTTCCCCTTTTGCCTTTCCTTGCTTTGCCCTTTTGCCTTGCCTTGCCTCGCCTTGCTTTGCTCTTTTGCCTTGCCTTGCCTTGCTTTGGCCTTTTGCCTTGCCTTTCTTTTTCATTTTGCCTTGCCTTTCCTTGCCTTGCCTTTCTTTGCCCTTTTGCCTTGCATTGCCCTTCTTTACCCGTTTCTCTTCCCTTGACATGCTTTGCCCTTTTGCCTTGCCTTGCCTTGCTTTGCCCATTTACCTTGCCTTACCTTGCTTTGCTTTGCCCATTTGCCTTGCCTTGCCTTGCTTTAACCATTTGCTTTGCCTTCCCTTTCTTTAGCCTTTTGCATTGCCTTGCCCTGCTTTGCCCTTTTCCTTTGCCTTTCATTACCTTGCTTTCCCCATTTGCCTTGCCTTGCTTTGCCCTTTAGACTTGCCTTGCATTGTCGTCCTTTGCCTTCTCTTGCATTGCCTTTCTTTGCCCTTTTGCCTTGCATTGCCTTTCTTTACCCGTTTCTCTTCCCTTACCATGCTTTCCCCTTTTGCCTTGCCTTGCTTTGCTTTGCCATTTTTACCTTGCCTTACCTTTCCTTACTTCTCCGTTTTGCCTTTCCTTGCCTTTCCTTTCTTTGCCGTTTTGCCTTGACTTGCCTTGCCTTGCTTTGCCCATTTGCCTTTCCTTTCATTGCCCTTTTGCGTTGCCTTGCCTTGATTTGCTCTTTTGTGTTGCCTTTTCATGCCTTGGTTTGCACTTTTGCCTTGCCTTCCCTTGCCTTTCTTTGCCCTTTTTCCTTGCCTTGCTTTGCGTTTTTGCCTTACCTTGCCTTGCTTTGGCCTTTTGCCTTGCCATGCCTTGTCTTGCTTTCTCTTTTGACTTGCCTTGCTTAGCTTTGCCCTTTTCTCTTGCCATGCCTTGTCTTGCTTTCCCTTTTGACTTGCCTTGCTTAGCTTTGCCCTTTTCCCTTGCCTTGCCTTGGTTTGCTTTTTTACCTTGCAATGCCTTGCTTTGCCCTTTTCCGTTGCCTTTCATTACCTTGCTTTCCCCATTAGCCTTGCCTTGCTTTGCCCTTTTGCCTTCTCTTGCATTGCCTTGCTTTGCTATTTAGACTTGCCTTGCATTGTCTTGCTTTCCCCTTTTGCCTTTCCTTGCTTTGCCCTTTTGCCTTGCCTTGCCTCGCCTTGCTTTGCTCTTTTGCCTTGCCTTGCCTTGCTTTGGCCTTTTGCCTTGCCTTTCTTTTTCATTTTGCCTTGCCTTTCCTTGCCTTGCCTTTCTTTGCCCTTTTGCCTTGCATTGCCCTTCTTTACCCGTTTCTGTTCCCTTGACATGCTTTGCCCTTTTTCCTTGCCTTGCCTTGCTTTGCCCTTTTCCCTTGCCTTGCCTTGGTTTGCTTTTTTACCTTGCAATGCCTTGCTTTGCCCTTTTCCCTTGCCTTTCATTACCTTGCTTTCCCCATTTGCCTTGCCTTGGTTTGCCCTTTTGCCTTCTCTTGCATTGCCTTGCTTTGCTATTTAGACTTGCCTTGCATTGTCTTGCTTTCCCCTTTTGCCTTTCCTTGCTTTGCCCTTTTGCCTTGCCTTGCCTCGCCTTGCTTTGCTCTTTTGCCTTGCCTTGCCTTGCCTTTCTTTTTCATTTTGCCTTGCCTTTCCTTGCCTTGCCTTCCTTTGCCCTTTTGCCTTGCATTGCCCTTCTTTACCCGTTTCTCTTCCCTTGACATGCTTTGCCTTTTTGCCTTGCCTTGCCTTGCTTTGCCCATTTACCTTGCCTTACCTTGCTTTGCTTTGCCCATTTGCCCTGCCTTGCCTTGCTTTAACCATTTGCTTTGCCTTCCCTTTCTTTAGCCTTTTGCCTTGCCTTGCCCTGCTTTGCCCTTTTCCTTTGCCTTTCATTACCTTGCTTTCCCCATTTGCCTTGCCTTGCTTTGCCCTTTATACTTGCCTTGCATTGTCGTCCTTTGCCCTTTTGCCTTTCCTTTCTTTGCCCTTTTGCCTTGCATTGCCTTTCTTTACCCGTTTCTCTTCCCTTACCATGCTTTGCCCTTTTGCCTTGCCTTGCTTTGCTTTGCCATTTTTACCTTGCCTTACCTTTCCTTACTTCTCCGTTTTGCCTTTCCTTGCCTTTCCTTTCTTTGCCGTTTTGCATTGCCTTCCCTTGCCTTTCTTTGCCCTTTTGCCTTGCCTTGCCTTGCTTTGCCCATTTACCTTGCCTTACCTTTCCTTACTTTTCCGTTTTGCCTTTCCTTGCCTTTCCTTTCTTTGCCGTTTTGCCTTGACTTGCCTTGCCTTGCTTTGCCCATTTGCCTTTCCTTTCTTTGCCTTTCTTTGCCTTTTTGCCTTGCCTTGCCTTGCATTACCCGTTTGCTTTGCCTTCCCTTTCTTTACCCTTTTGCCTTGCATTAACTTGCTTTACCCTTTTCCTTTGCCTTCCCTTTCTTTACCCTTTTGCCTTGCATTACCTTGCTTTACCCTTTTCCCTTTCCTTGCCTTGCCTTGCTATTCCCTTTTGCCTTGCCTTGCTTTGCCCTTTTGCGTTGCCTTGCCTTGATTTGCTCTTTTGTGTTGCCTTTGCATGCCTTGGTTTGCACTTTTGCCTTGCCTTCCCTTGCCTTTCTTTGCCCTTTTTCCTTGCCTTGCTTTGCGTTTTTGCCTTACCTTGCCTTGCATTGCCCTTTTGCCTTGCCATGCCTTGTCTTGCTTTCTCTTTTGACTTGCCTTGCTTAGCTTTGCCCTTTTCCCTTGCCTTGCCTTGGTTTGCTTTTTTACCTTGCAATGCCTTGCTTTGCCCTTTTCCCTTGCCTTTCATTACCTTGCTTTCCCCATTTGCCTTGCCTTGGTTTGCCCTTTTGCCTTCTCTTGCATTGCCTTGCTTTGCTATTTAGACTTGCCTTGCATTGTCTTGCTTTCCCCTTTTGCCTTTCCTTGCTTTGCCCTTTTGCCTTGCCTTGCCTCGCCTTGCTTTGCTCTTTTGCCTTGCCTTGCCTTGCCTTTCTTTTTCATTTTGCCTTGCCTTTCCTTGCCTTGCCTTTCTTTGCCCTTTTGCCTTGCATTGCCCTTCTTTACCCCTTTCTCTTCCCTTGACATGCTTTGCCCTTTTGCCTTGCCTTGCCTTGCTTTGCCCATTTACCTTGCCTTACCTTGCTTTGCTTTGCCCATTTGCCTTGCCTTGCCTTGCTTTAACCATTTGCTTTGCCTTCCCTTTCTTTAGCCTTTTGCCTTGCCTTGCCCTGCTTTGCCCTTTTCCTTTGCCTTTCATTACCTTGCTTTCCCCATTTGCCTTGCCTTGCTTTGCCCTTTAGACTTGCCTTGCATTGTCGTCCTTTGCCTTCTCTTGCATTGCCTTTCTTTGCCCTTTTGCCTTGCATTGCCTTTCTTTACCCGTTTCTCTTCCCTTACCATGCTTTCCCCTTTTGCCTTGCCTTGCTTTGCTTTGCCATTTTTACCTTGCCTTACCTTTCCTTACTTCTCCGTTTTGCCTTTCCTTGCCTTTCCTTTCTTTGCCGTTTTGCCTTGACTTGCCTTGCCTTGCTTTGCCCATTTTCCTTTCCTTTCATTGCCCTTTTGCGTTGCCTTGCCTTGATTTGCTCTTTTGTGTTGCCTTTTCATGCCTTGGTTTGCACTTTTGCCTTGCCTTCCCTTGCCTTTCTTTGCCCTTTTTCCTTGCCTTGCTTTGCGTTTTTGCCTTACCTTGCCTTGCTTTGGCCTTTTGCCTTGCCATGCCTTGTCTTGCTTTCTCTTTTGACTTGCCTTGCTTAGCTTTGCCCTTTTCTCTTGCCATGCCTTGTCTTGCTTTCCCTTTTGACTTGCCTTGCTTAGCTTTGCCCTTTTCCCTTGCCTTGCCTTGGTTTGCTTTTTTACCTTGCAATGCCTTGCTTTGCCCTTTTCCGTTGCCTTTCATTACCTTGCTTTCCCCATTAGCCTTGCCTTGCTTTGCCCTTTTGCCTTCTCTTGCATTGCCTTGCTTTGCTATTTAGACTTGCCTTGCATTGTCTTGCTTTCCCCTTTTGCCTTTCCTTGCTTTGCCCTTTTGCCTTGCCTTGCCTCGCCTTGCTTTGCTCTTTTGCCTTGCCTTGCCTTGCTTTGGCCTTTTGCCTTGCCTTTCTTTTTCATTTTGCCTTGCCTTTCCTTGCCTTGCCTTTCTTTGCCCTTTTGCCTTGCATTGCCCTTCTTTACCCGTTTCTGTTCCCTTGACATGCTTTGCCCTTTTTCCTTGCCTTGCCTTGCTTTGCCCTTTTCCCTTGCCTTGCCTTGGTTTGCTTTTTTACCTTGCAATGCCTTGCTTTGCCCTTTTCCCTTGCCTTTCATTACCTTGCTTTCCCCATTTGCCTTGCCTTGGTTTGCCCTTTTGCCTTCTCTTGCATTGCCTTGCTTTGCTATTTAGACTTGCCTTGCATTGTCTTGCTTTCCCCTTTTGCCTTTCCTTTCTTTGCCGTTTTGCCTTGACTTGCCTTGCCTTGCTTTGCCCATTTGCCTTTCCTTTCTTTGCCTTTCTTTGCCTTTTTGCCTTGCCTTGCCTTGCATTACCCGTTTGCTTTGCCTTCCCTTTCTTTACCCTTTTGCCTTGCATTAACTTGCTTTACCCTTTTCCTTTGCCTTCCCTTTCTTTACCCTTTTGCCTTGCATTACCTTGCTTTACCCTTTTCCCTTTCCTTGCCTTGCCTTGCTATTCCCTTTTGCCTTGCCTTGCTTTGCCCTTTTGCGTTGCCTTGCCTTGATTTGCTCTTTTGTGTTGCCTTTGCATGCCTTGGTTTGCACTTTTGCCTTGCCTTCCCTTGCCTTTCTTTGCCCTTTTTCCTTGCCTTGCTTTGCGTTTTTGCCTTACCTTGCCTTGCATTGCCCTTTTGCCTTGCCATGCCTTGTCTTGCTTTCTCTTTTGACTTGCCTTGCTTAGCTTTGCCCTTTTCCCTTGCCTTGCCTTGGTTTGCTTTTTTACCTTGCAATGCCTTGCTTTGCCCTTTTCCGTTGCCTTTCATTACCTTGCTTTCCCCATTTGCCTTGCCTTGGTTTGCCCTTTGGCCTTCTCTTGCATTGCCTTGCTTTGCTATTTAGACTTGCCTTGCATTGTCTTGCTTTCCCCTTTTGCCTTTCCTTGCTTTGCCCTTTTGCCTTGCCTTGCCTCGCCTTGCTTTGCTCTTTTGCCTTACCTTGCCTTGCTTTGGCCTTTTGCCTTGCCTTTCTTTTTCATTTTGCCTTGCCTTTCGTTGCCTTGCCTTTCTTTGCCCTTTTGCCTTGCATTGCCCTTCTTTACCCGTTTCTCTTCCCTTGACATGCTTTGCCCTTTTGCCTTGCCTTGCTTTGCCCTTTTCCCTTGCCTTGCCTTGGTTTGCTTTTTTACCTTGCAATGCCTTGCTTTGCCCTTTTCCCTTGCCTTTCATTACCTTGCTTTCCCCATTTGCCTTGCCTTGGTTTGCCCTTTTGCCTTCTCTTGCATTGCCTTGCTTTGCTATTTAGACTTGCCTTGCATTGTCTTGCTTTCCCCTTTTGCCTTTCCTTGCTTTGCCCTTTTGCCTTGCCTTGCCTCGCCTTGCTTTGCTCTTTTGCCTTGCCTTGCCTTGCCTTTCTTTTTCATTTTGCCTTGCCTTTCCTTGCCTTGCCTTTCTTTGCCCTTTTGCCTTGCATTGCCCTTCTTTACCCGTTTCTCTTCCCTTGACATGCTTTGCCCTTTTGCCTTGCCTTGCCTTGCTTTGCCCATTTACCTTGCCTTACCTTGCTTTGCTTTGCCCATTTGCCTTGCCTTGCCTTGCTTTAACCATTTGCTTTGCCTTCCCTTTCTTTAGCCTTTTGCCTTGCTTTGCCTTGCTTTGCCCTTTTCCTTTGCCTTTCATTACCTTGCTTTCCCCATTTGCCTTGCCTTGCTTTGCCCTTTAGACTTGCCTTGCATTGTCGTCCTTTGCCCTTTTGCCTTTCCTTTCTTTGCCCTTTTGCCTTGCATTGCCTTTCTTTACCCGTTTCTCTTCCCTTACCATGCTTTGCCCTTTTGCCTTGCCTTGCTTTGCTTTGCCATTTTTACCTTGCCTTACCTTTCCTTACTTCTCCGTTTTGCCTTTCCTTGCCTTTCCTTTCTTTGCCGTTTTGCATTGCCTTCCCTTGCCTTTCTTTGCCCTTTTGCCTTGCCTTGCCTTGCTTTGCCCATTTACCTTGCCTTACCTTTCCTTACTTTTCCGTTTTGCCTTTCCTTGCCTTTCCTTTCTTTGCCGTTTTGCCTTGACTTGCCTTGCCTTGCGTTGCCCATTTGCCTTTCCTTTCTTTGCCTTTCTTTGCCTTTTTGCCTTGCCTTGCCTTGCATTACCCGTTTGCTTTGCCTTCCCTTTCTTTACCCTTTTGCCTTGCCTTGCATTGATTTGCCGTTTTACCTTGCCTTGCCTTGCCTTGCTATTCCCTTTTGCCTTGCCTTGCCTTGTCTTGCTTTGCCCTTTTGCCTTGCATTACCTTGCTATACCCTTTTCCCTTTCCTTGCCTTGCCTTGCTTTGCCCTTTTGCCTTGCCTTGCTTTGCCCTTTTGCCTTGCCTTGCTTTGCCCTTTTGCGTTGCCTTGCCTTGATTTGCTCTTTTGTGTTGCCTTTGCATGCCTTGGTTTGCACTTTTGCCTTGCCTTCCCTTGCCTTTCTTTGCCCTTTTTCCTTGCCTTGCTTTGCGTTTTTGCCTTACCTTGCCTTGCATTGCCCTTTTGCCTTGCCATGCCTTGTCTTGCTTTCTCTTTTGACTTGCCTTGCTTAGCTTTGCCCTTTTCCCTTGCCTTGCCTTGGTTTGCTTTTTTACCTTGCAATGCCTTGCTTTGCCCTTTTCCCTTGCCTTTCATTACCTTGCTTTCCCCATTTGCCTTGCCTTGCTTTGCCCTTTTGCCTTCTCTTGCATTGCCTTGCTTTGCTATTTAGACTTGCCTTGCATTGTCTTGCTTTCCCCTTTTGCCTTTCCTTGCTTTGCCCTTTTGCCTTGCTTTGCCTCGCCTTGCTTTGCTCTTTTGCCTTGCCTTGCCTTGCTTTGGCCTTTTGCCTTGCCTTTCTTTTTCATTTTGCCTTGCCTTTCCTTGCCTTGCCTTTCTTTGCCCTTTTGCCTTGCATTGCCCTTCTTTACCCGTTTCTCTTCCCTTGACATGCTTTGCCCTTTTGCCTTGCCTTGCCTTGCTTTGCCCATTTACCTTGCCTTACCTTGCTTTGCTTTGCCCATTTGCCTTGCCTTGCCTTGCTTTAACCATTTGCTTTGCCTTCCCTTTCTTTAGCCTTTTGCCTTGCCTTGCCCTGCTTTGCCCTTTTCCTTTGCCTTTCATTACCTTGCTTTCCCCATTTGCCTTGCCTTGCTTTGCCCTTTAGACTTGCCTTGCATTGTCGTCCTTTGCCCTTTTGCCTTTCCTTTCTTTGCCCTTTTGCCTTGCATTGCCTTTCTTTACCCGTTTCTCTTCCCTTACCATGCTTTGCCCTTTTGCCTTGCCTTGCTTTGCTTTGCCATTTTTACCTTGCCTTACCTTTCCTTACTTCTCCGTTTTGCCTTTCCTTGCCTTTCCTTTCTTTGCCGTTTTGCATTGCCTTCCCTTGCCTTTCTTTGCCCTTTTGCCTTGCCTTGCCTTGCTTTGCCCATTTACCTTGCCTTACCTTTCCTTACTTTTCCGTTTTGCCTTTCCTTGCCTTTCCTTTCTTTGCCGTTTTGCCTTGACTTGCCTTGCCTTGCGTTGCCCATTTGCCTTTCCTTTCTTTGCCTTTCTTTGCCTTTTTGCCTTGCCTTGCCTTGCATTACCCGTTTGCTTTGCCTTCCCTTTCTTTACCCTTTTGCCTTGCCTTGCATTGATTTGCCGTTTTACCTTGCCTTGCCTTGCCTTGCTATTCCCTTTTCCCTTTCCTTGCCTTGCCTTGCTTTGCCCTTTTGCCTTGCCTTGCTTTGCCCTTTTGCGTTGCCTTGCCTTGATTTGCTCTTTTGTGTTGCCTTTGCATGCCTTGGTTTGCACTTTTGCCTTGCCTTCCCTTGCCTTTCTTTGCCCTTTTTTCCTTGCCTTGCTTTGCGTTTTTGCCTTACCTTGCCTTGCATTGCCCTTTTGCCTTGCCATGCCTTGTCTTGCTTTCTCTTTTGACTTGCCTTGCTTAGCTTTGCCCTTTTCCCTTGCCTTGCCTTGGCTTGCTTTTTTACCTTGCAATGCCTTGCTTTGCCCTTTTCCGTTGCCTTTCATTACCTTGCTTTCCCCATTTGCCTTGCCTTGGTTTGCCCTTTTGCCTTCTCTTGCATTGCCTTGCTTTGCTATTTAGACTTGCCTTGCATTGTCTTGCTTTCCCCTTTTGCCTTTCCTTGCTTTGCTCTTTTGCCTTGCCTTGCCTTGCTTTGGCCTTTTGCCTTGCCTTTCTTTTTCATTTTGCCTTGCCTTTCCTTGCCTTGCCTTTCTTTGCTCTTTTGCCTTGCATTGCCCTTCTTTACCCGTTTCTCTTCCCTTGACATGCTTTGCCCTTTTGCCTTGCCTTGCCTCGCTTTGCCTATTTACCTTGCCTTACCTTGCTTTGCTTTGCCCATTTGCCTTGCCTTGCCTTGCTTTAACCATTTGCTTTGCCTTCCCTTTCTTTAGCCTTTTGCCTTGCCTTGCCCTGCTTTGCCCTTTTCCTTTGCCTTTCATTACCTTGTTTTCCCCATTTGCCTTGCCTTCCTTTTCCATTTAGACTTGCCTTGCATTGTCTTGCTTTGCCCTTTTGCCTTGCATTACCTTGCTTTACCCTTTTCCCTTTCCTTGCCTTGCCTTGCTTTGCCCTTTTGCCTTGCCTTGCTTTGCCCTTTTGCGTTGCCTTGCCTTGATTTGCTCTTTTGTGTTGCCTTTGCATGCCTTGGTTTGCACTTTTGCCTTGCCTTCCCTTGCCTTTCTTTGCCCTTTTTCCTTGCCTTGCTTTGCGTTTTTGCCTTACCTTGCCTTGCATTGCCCTTTTGCCTTGCCATGCCTTGTCTTGCTTTCTCTTTTGACTTGCCTTGCTTAGCTTTGCCCTTTTCCCTTGCCTTGCCTTGGTTTGCTTTTTTACCTTGCAATGCCTTGCTTTGCCCTTTTCCCTTGCCTTTCATTACCTTGCTTTCCCCATTTGCCTTGCCTTGGTTTGCCCTTTTGCCTTCTCTTGCATTGCCTTGCTTTGCTATTTAGACTTGCCTTGCATTGTCTTGCTTTCCCCTTTTGCCTTTCCTTGCTTTGCCCTTTTGCCTTGCCTTGCCTCGCCTTGCTTTGCTCTTTTGCCTTGCCTTGCCTTGCTTTGGCCTTTTGCCTTGCCTTTCTTTTTCATTTTGCCTTGCCTTTCCTTGCCTTGCCTTTCTTTGCCCTTTTGCCTTGCATTGCCCTTCTTTACCCGTTTCTCTTCCCTTGACATGCTTTGCCCTTTTGCCTTGCCTTGCCTTGCTTTGCCCTTTTCCCTTGCCTTGCCTTGGTTTGCTTTTTTACCTTGCAATGCCTTGCTTTGCCCTTTTCCCTTGCCTTTCATTACCTTGCTTTCCCCATTTGCCTTGCCTTGGTTTGCCCTTTTGCCTTCTCTTGCATTGCCTTGCTTTGCTATTTAGACTTGCCTTGCATTGTCTTGCTTTCCCCTTTTGCCTTTCCTTGCTTTGCCCTTTTGCCTTGCCTTGCCTCGCCTTGCTTTGCTCTTTTGCCTTGCCTTGCCTTGCCTTTCTTTTTCATTTTGCCTTGCCTTTCCTTGCCTTGCCTTTCTTTGCCCTTTTGCCTTGCATTGCCCTTCTTTACCCCTTTCTCTTCCCTTGACATGCTTTGCCCTTTTGCCTTGCCTTGCCTTGCTTTGCCCATTTACCTTGCCTTACCTTGCTTTGCTTTGCCCATTTGCCTTGCCTTGCCTTGCTTTAACCATTTGCTTTGCCTTCCCTTTCTTTAGCCTTTTGCCTTGCCTTGCCCTGCTTTGCCCTTTTCCTTTGCCTTTCATTACCTTGCTTTCCCCATTTGCCTTGCCTTGCTTTGCCCTTTAGACTTGCCTTGCATTGTCGTCCTTTGCCCTTTTGCCTTTCCTTTCTTTGCCCTTTTGCCTTGCATTGCCTTTCTTTACCCGTTTCTCTTCCCTTACCATGCTTTGCCCTTTTGCCTTGCCTTGCTTTGCTTTGCCATTTTTACCTTGCCTTACCTTTCCTTACTTCTCCGTTTTGCCTTTCCTTGCCTTTCCTTTCTTTGCCGTTTTGCATTGCCTTCCCTTGCCTTTCTTTGCCCTTTTGCCTTGCCTTGCCTTGCTTTGCCCATTTACCTTGCCTTACCTTTCCTTACTTTTCCGTTTTGCCTTTCCTTGCCTTTCCTTTCTTTGCCGTTTTGCCTTGACTTGCCTTGCCTTGCTTTGCCCATTTGCCTTTCCTTTCTTTGCCTTTCTTTGCCTTTTTGCCTTGCCTTGCCTTGCATTACCCGTTTGCTTTGCCTTCCCTTTCTTTACCCTTTTGCCTTGCCTTGCATTGATTTGCCGTTTTACCTTGCCTTGCCTTGCCTTGCTATTCCCTTTTCCCTTTCCTTGCCTTGCCTTGCTTTGCCCTTTTGCCTTGCCTTGCTTTGCCCTTTTGCGTTGCCTTGCCTTGATTTGCTCTTTTGTGTTGCCTTTGCATGCCTTGGTTTGCACTTTTGCCTTGCCTTCCCTTGCCTTTCTTTGCCCTTTTTCCTTGCCTTGCTTTGCGTTTTTGCCTTACCTTGCCTTGCATTGCCCTTTTGCCTTGCCATGCCTTGTCTTGCTTTCTCTTTTGACTTGCCTTGCTTAGCTTTGCCCTTTTCCCTTGCCTTGCCTTGGTTTGCTTTTTTACCTTGCAATGCCTTGCTTTGCCCTTTTCCCTTGCCTTTCATTACCTTGCTTTCCCCATTTGCCTTGCCTTGGTTTGCCCTTTTGCCTTCTCTTGCATTGCCTTGCTTTGCTATTTAGACTTGCCTTGCATTGTCTTGCTTTCCCCTTTTGCCTTTCCTTGCTTTGCCCTTTTGCCTTGCCTTGCCTCGCCTTGCTTTGCTCTTTTGCCTTGCCTTGCCTTGCTTTGGCCTTTTGCCTTGCCTTTCTTTTTCATTTTGCCTTGCCTTTCCTTGCCTTGCCTTTCTTTGCTCTTTTGCCTTGCATTGCCCTTCTTTACCCGTTTCTCTTCCCTTGACATGCTTTGCCCTTTTGCCTTGCCTTGCCTTGCTTTGCCTATTTACCTTGCCTTACCTTGCTTTGCTTTGCCCATTTGCCTTGCCTTGCCTTGCTTTAACCATTTGCTTTGCCTTCCCTTTCTTTAGCCTTTTGCCTTGCCTTGCCCTGCTTTGCCCTTTTCCTTTGCTTTTCATTACCTTGCTTTCCCCATTTGCCTTGCCTTGCTTTGCCCTTTAGACTTGCCTTGCATTGTCGTCCTTTGCCCTTTTGCCTTTCCTTTCTTTGCCCTTTTGCCTTGCATTGCCTTTCTTTACCCGTTTCTCTTCCCTTACCATGCTTTGCCCTTTTGCCTTGCCTTGCTTTGCTTTGCCATTTTTACCTTGCCTTACCTTTCCTTACTTCTCCGTTTTGCCTTTCCTTGCCTTTCCTTTCTTTGCCGTTTTGCATTGCCTTCCCTTGCCTTTCTTTGCCCTTTTGCCTTGCCTTGCCTTGCTTTGCCCATTTACCTTGCCTTACCTTTCCTTACTTTTCCGTTTTGCCTTTCCTTGCCTTTCCTTTCTTTGCCGTTTTGCCTTGACTTGCCTTGCCTTGCTTAGCCCATTTGCCTTTCCTTTCTTTGCCTTTCTTTGCCTTTTTGCCTTGCCTTGCCTTGCATTACCCGTTTGCTTTGCCTTCCCTTTCTTTACCCTTTTGCCTTGCCTTGCATTGATTTGCCGTTTTACCTTGCCTTGCCTTGCCTTGCTATTCCCTTTTGCCTTGCCTTGCCTTGTCCTGCTTTGCCCTTTTGCCTTGCATTACCTTGCTTTACCCTTTTCCCTTTCCTTGCCTTGCCTTGCTTTGCCCTTTTGCGTTGCCTTGCCTTGATTTGCTCTTTTGTGTTGCCTTTGCATGCCTTGGTTTGCACTTTTGCCTTGCCTTCCCTTGCCTTTCTTTGCCCTTTTTCCTTGCCTTGCTTTGCGTTTTTGCCTTACCTTGCCTTGCATTGCCCTTTTGCCTTGCCATGCCTTGTCTTGCTTTCTCTTTTGACTTGCCTTGCTTAGCTTTGCCCTTTTCCCTTGCCTTGCCTTGGTTTGCTTTTTTACCTTGCAATGCCTTGCTTTGCCCTTTTCCCTTGCCTTTCATTACCTTGCTTTCCCCATTTGCCTTGCCTTGGTTTGCCCTTTGGCCTTCTCTTGCATTGCCTTGCTTTGCTATTTAGACTTGCCTTGCATTGTCTTGCTTTCCCCTTTTGCCTTTCCTTGCTTTGCCCTTTTGCCTTGCCTTGCCTCGCCTTGCTTTGCTCTTTTGCCTTGCCTTGCCTTGCTTTGGCCTTTTGCCTTGCCTTTCTTTTTCATTTTGCCTTGCCTTTCCTTGCCTTGCCTTTCTTTGCCCTTTTGCCTTGCATTGCCCTTCTTTACCCGTTTCTCTTCCCTTGACATGCTTTGCCCTTTTGCCTTGCCTTGCCTTGCTTTGCCCATTTACCTTGCCTTACCTTGCTTTGCTTTGCCCATTTGCCTTGCCTTGCCTTGCTTTAACCATTTGCTTTGCCTTCCCTTTCTTTAGCCTTTTGCATTGCCTTGCCCTGCTTTGCCCTTTTCCTTTGCCTTTCATTACCTTGCTTTCCCCATTTGCCTTGCCTTGCTTTGCCCTTTAGACTTGCCTTGCATTGTCGTCCTTTGCCTTCTCTTGCATTGCCTTTCTTTGCCCTTTTGCCTTGCATTGCCTTTCTTTACCCGTTTCTCTTCCCTTACCATGCTTTCCCCTTTTGCCTTGCCTTGCTTTGCTTTGCCATTTTTACCTTGCCTTACCTTTCCTTACTTCTCCGTTTTGCCTTTCCTTGCCTTTCCTTTCTTTGCCGTTTTGCCTTGACTTTCCTTGCCTTGCTTTGCCCTTTTGCCTTTCCTTTCATTGCCCTTTTGCGTTGCCTTGCCTTGATTTGCTCTTTTGTGTTGCCTTTTCATGCCTTGGTTTGCACTTTTGCCTTGCCTTCCCTTGCCTTTCTTTGCCCTTTTTCCTTGCCTTGCTTTGCGTTTTTGCCTTACCTTGCCTTGCTTTGCCCTTTTCCCTTGCCATGCCTTGTCTTGCTTTCCCTTTTGACTTGCCTTGCTTAGCTTTGCCCTTTTCCCTTGCCTTGCCTTGGTTTGCTTTTTTACCTTACAATGCCTTGCTTTGCCCTTTTCCGTTGCCTTTCATTACCTTGCTTTCCCCATTAGCCTTGCCTTGCTTTGCCCTTTAGACTTGCCTTGCATTGTCGTCCTTTGCCCTTTTGCCTTTCCTTTCTTTGCCCTTTTGCCTTGCATTGCCTTTCTTTACCCGTTTCTCTTCCCTTACCATGCTTTGGCCTTTTGCCTTGCCTTGCTTTGCTTTGCCATTTTTACCTTGCCTTACCTTTCCTTACTTCTCCGTTTTGCCTTTCCTTGCCTTTCCTTTCTTTGCCGTTTTGCATTGCCTTCCCTTGCCTTTCTTTGCCCTTTTGCCTTGCCTTGCCTTGCTTTGCCCATTTACCTTGCCTTACCTTTCCTTACTTCTCCGTTTTGCCTTTCCTTGCCTTTCCTTTCTTTGCCGTTTTGCCTTGACTTGCCTTGCCTTGCTTTGCCCATTTGCCTTTCCTTTCTTTGCCTTTCTTTGCCTTTTTGCCTTGCCTTGCCTTGCATTACCCGTTTGCTTTGCCTTCCCTTTCTTTACCCTTTTGCCTTGCCTTGCATTGATTTGCCGTTTTACCTTGCCTTGCCTTGCCTTGCTATTCCCTTTTGCCTTGCCTTGCCTTGTCCTGCTTTGCCCTTTTGCTTTGCATTACCTTGCTTTACCCTTTTCCCTTTCCTTGCCTTGCCTTGCTTTGCCCTTTTGCGTTGCCTTGCCTTGATTTGCTCTTTTGTGTTGCCTTTGCATGCCTTGGTTTGCACTTTTGCCTTGCCTTCCCTTGCCTTTCTTTGCCCTTTTTCCTTGCCTTGCTTTGCGTTTTTGCCTTACCTTGCCTTGCATTGCCCTTTTGCCTTGCCATGCCTTGTCTTGCTTTCTCTTTTGACTTGCCTTGCTTAGCTTTGCCCTTTTCCCTTGCCTTGCCTTGGTTTGCTTTTTTACCTTGCAATGCCTTGCTTTGCCCTTTTCCCTTGCCTTTCATTACCTTGCTTTCCCCATTTGCCTTGCCTTGGTTTGCCCTTTGGCCTTCTCTTGCATTGCCTTGCTTTGCTATTTAGACTTGCCTTGCATTGTCTTGCTTTCCCCTTTTGCCTTTCCTTGCTTTGCCCTTTTGCCTTGCCTTGCCTCGCCTTGCTTTGCTCTTTTGCCTTGCCTTGCCTTGCTTTGGCCTTTTGCCTTGCCTTTCTTTTTCATTTTGCCTTGCCTTTCCTTGCCTTGCCTTTCTTTGCCCTTTTGCCTTGCATTGCCCTTCTTTACCCGTTTCTCTTCCCTTGACATGCTTTGCCCTTTTGCCTTGCCTTGCCTTGCTTTGCCCATTTACCTTGCCTTACCTTGCTTTGCTTTGCCCATTTGCCTTGCCTTGCCTTGCTTTAACCATTTGCTTTGCCTTCCCTTTCTTTAGCCTTTTGCATTGCCTTGCCCTGCTTTGCCCTTTTCCTTTGCCTTTCATTACCTTGCTTTCCCCATTTGCCTTGCCTTGCTTTGCCCTTTAGACTTGCCTTGCATTGTCGTCCTTTGCCTTCTCTTGCATTGCCTTTCTTTGCCCTTTTGCCTTGCATTGCCTTTCTTTACCCGTTTCTCTTCCCTTACCATGCTTTCCCCTTTTGCCTTGCCTTGCTTTGCTTTGCCATTTTTACCTTGCCTTACCTTTCCTTACTTCTCCGTTTTGCCTTTCCTTGCCTTTCCTTTCTTTGCCGTTTTGCCTTGACTTTCCTTGCCTTGCTTTGCCCATTTGCCTTTCCTTTCATTGCCCTTTTGCGTTGCCTTGCCTTGATTTGCTCTTTTGTGTTGCCTTTTCATGCCTTGGTTTGCACTTTTGCCTTGCCTTCCCTTGCCTTTCTTTGCCCTTTTTCCTTGCCTTGCTTTGCGTTTTTGCCTTACCTTGCCTTGCTTTGGCCTTTTGCCTTGCCATGCCTTGTCTTGCTTTCTCTTTTGACTTGCCTTGCTTAGCTTTGCCCTTTTCCCTTGCCATGCCTTGTCTTGCTTTCCCTTTTGACTTGCCTTGCTTAGCTTTGCCCTTTTCCCTTGCCTTGCCTTGGTTTGCTTTTTTACCTTGCAATGCCTTGCTTTGCCCTTTTCCGTTGCCTTTCATTACCTTGCTTTCCCCATTAGCCTTGCCTTGCTTTGCCCTTTTGCCTTCTCTTGCATTGCCTTGCTTTGCTATTTAGACTTGCCTTGCATTGTCTTGCTTTCCCCTTTTGCCTTTCCTTGCTTTGCCCTTTTGCCTTGCCTTGCCTCGCCTTGCTTTGCTCTTTTGCCTTGCCTTGCCTTGCTTTGGCCTTTTGCCTTGCCTTTCTTTTTCATTTTGCCTTGCCTTTCCTTGCCTTGCCTTTCTTTGCCCTTTTGCCTTGCATTGCCCTTCTTTACCCGTTTCTGTTCCCTTGACATGCTTTGCCCTTTTTCCTTGCCTTGCCTTGCTTTGCCCTTTTCCCTTGCCTTGCCTTGGTTTGCTTTTTTACCTTGCAATGCCTTGCTTTGCCCTTTTCCCTTGCCTTTCATTACCTTGCTTTCCCCATTTGCCTTGCCTTGGTTTGCCCTTTTGCCTTCTCTTGCATTGCCTTGCTTTGCTATTTAGACTTGCCTTGCATTGTCTTGCTTTCCCCTTTTGCCTTTCCTTGCTTTGCCCTTTTGCCTTGCCTTGCCTCGCCTTGCTTTGCTCTTTTGCCTTGCCTTGCCTTGCCTTTCTTTTTCATTTTGCCTTGCCTTTCCTTGCCTTGCCTTCCTTTGCCCTTTTGCCTTGCATTGCCCTTCTTTACCCGTTTCTCTTCCCTTGACATGCTTTGCCTTTTTGCCTTGCCTTGCCTTGCTTTGCCCATTTACCTTGCCTTACCTTGCTTTGCTTTGCCCATTTGCCTTGCCTTGCCTTGCTTTAACCATTTGCTTTGCCTTCCCTTTCTTTAGCCTTTTGCCTTGCCTTGCCCTGCTTTGCCCTTTTCCTTTGCCTTTCATTACCTTGCTTTCCCCATTTGCCTTGCCTTGCTTTGCCCTTTAGACTTGCCTTGCATTGTCGTCCTTTGCCCTTTTGCCTTTCCTTTCTTTGCCCTTTTGCCTTGCATTGCCTTTCTTTACCCGTTTCTCTTCCCTTACCATGCTTTGCCCTTTTGCCTTGCCTTGCTTTGCTTTGCCATTTTTACCTTGCCTTACCTTTCCTTACTTCTCCGTTTTGCCTTTCCTTGCCTTTCCTTTCTTTGCCGTTTTGCATTGCCTTCCCTTGCCTTTCTTTGCCCTTTTGCCTTGCCTTGCCTTGCTTTGCCCATTTACCTTGCCTTACCTTTTCTTACTTTTCCGTTTTGCCTTTCCTTGCCTTTCCTTTCTTTGCCGTTTTGCCTTGACTTGCCTTGCCTTGCTTTGCCCATTTGCCTTTCCTTTCTTTGCCTTTCTTTGCCTTTTTGCCTTGCCTTGCCTTGCATTACCCGTTTGCTTTGCCTTCCCTTTCTTTACCCTTTTGCCTTGCATTAACTTGCTTTACCCTTTTCCTTTGCCTTCCCTTTCTTTACCCTTTTGCCTTGCATTACCTTGCTTTACCCTTTTCCCTTTCCTTGCCTTGCCTTGCTATTCCCTTTTGCCTTGCCTTGCTTTGCCCTTTTGCGTTGCCTTGCCTTGATTTGCTCTTTTGTGTTGCCTTTGCATGCCTTGGTTTGCACTTTTGCCTTGCCTTCCCTTGCCTTTCTTTGCCCTTTTTCCTTGCCTTGCTTTGCGTTTTTGCCTTACCTTGCCTTGCATTGCCCTTTTGCCTTGCCATGCCTTGTCTTGCTTTCTCTTTTGACTTGCCTTGCTTAGCTTTGCCCTTTTCCCTTGCCTTGCCTTGGTTTGCTTTTTTACCTTGCAATGCCTTGCTTTGCCCTTTTCCATTGCCTTTCATTACCTTGCTTTCCCCATTTGCCTTGCCTTGCTTTGCCCTTTTGCCTTCTCTTGCATTGCCTTGCTTTGCTATTTAGACTTGCCTTGCATTGTCTTGCTTTCCCCTTTTGCCTTTCCTTCCTTTGCCCTTTTGCCTTGCCTTGCCTCGCCTTGCTTTGCTCTTTTGCCTTGCCTTGCCTTGCTTTGGCCTTTTGCCTTGCCTTTCTTTTTCATTTTGCCTTGCCTTTCGTTGCCTTGCCTTTCTTTGCCCTTTTGCCTTGCATTGCCCTTCTTTACCCGTTTCTCTTCCCTTGACATGCTTTGCCCTTTTGCCTTGCCTTGCCTTGCTTTGCCCTTTTCCCTTGCCTTGCCTTGGTTTGCTTTTTTACCTTGCAATGCCTTGCTTTGCCCTTTTCCCTTGCCTTTCATTACCTTGCTTTCCCCATTTGCCTTGCCTTGGTTTGCCCTTTTGCCTTCTCTTGCATTGCCTTGCTTTGCTATTTAGACTTGCCTTGCATTGTTTTGCTTTCCCCTTTTGCCTTTCCTTGCTTTGCCCTTTTGCCTTGCCTTGCCTCGCCTTGCTTTGCTCTTTTGCCTTGCCTTGCCTTGCCTTTCTTTTTCATTTTGCCTTGCCTTTCCTTGCCTTGCCTTTCTTTGCCCTTTTGCCTTGCATTGCCCTTCTTTACCCGTTTCTCTTCCCTTGACATGCTTTGCCCTTTTGCCTTGCCTTGCCTTGCTTTGCCCATTTACCTTGCCTTACCTTGCTTTGCTTTGCCCATTTGCCTTGCCTTGCCTTGCTTTAACCATTTGCTTTGCCTTCCCTTTCTTTAGCCTTTTGCCTTGCCTTGCCCTGCTTTGCCCTTTTCCTTTGCCTTTCATTACCTTGCTTTCCGCATTTGCCTTGCCTTGCTTTGCCCTTTAGACTTGCCTTGCATTGTCGTCCTTTGCCCTTTTGCCTTTCCTTTCTTTGCCCTTTTGCCTTGCATTGCCATTCTTTACCCGTTTCTCTTCCCTTACCATGCTTTGCCCTTTTGCCTTGCCTTGCTTTGCTTTGCCATTTTTACCTTGCCTTACCTTTCCTTACTTCTCCGTTTTGCCTTTCCTTGCCTTTCCTTTCTTTGCCGTTTTGCATTGCCTTCCCTTGCCTTTCTTTGCCTTTTTGCCTTGCCTTGCCCATTTACCTTGCCTTACCTTTCCTTACTTCTCCGTTTTGCCTTTCCTTGCCTTTCCTTTCTTTGCCGTTTTGCCTTGACTTGCCTTGCCTTGCTTTGCCCATTTGCCTTTCCTTTCTTTGCCTTTCTTTGCCTTTTTGCCTTGCCTTGCCTTGCATTACCCGTTTGCTTTGCCTTCCCTTTCTTTACCCTTTTGCCTTGCCTTGCATTGATTTGCCGTTTTACTTTGCCTTGCCTTGCCTTGCTATTCCCTTTTGCCTTGCCTTGCCTTGTCCTGCTTTGCCCTTTTGCTTTGCATTACCTTGCTTTACCCTTTTCCCTTTCCTTGCCTTGCCTTGCTTTGCCCTTTTGCGTTGCCTTGCCTTGATTTGCTCTTTTGTGTTGCCTTTGCATGCCTTGGTTTGCACTTTTGCCTTGCCTTCCCTTGCCTTTCTTTGCCCTTTTTCCTTGCCTTGCTTTGCGTTTTTGCCTTACCTTGCCTTGCATTGCCCTTTTGCCTTGCCATGCCTTGTCTTGCTTTCTCTTTTGACTTGCCTTGCTTAGCTTTGCCCTTTTCCCTTGCCTTGCCTTGGTTTGCTTTTTTACCTTGCAATGCCTTGCTTTGCCCTTTTCCCTTGCCTTTCATTACCTTGCTTTCCCCATTTGCCTTGCCTTGGTTTGCCCTTTGGCCTTCTCTTGCATTGCCTTGCTTTGCTATTTAGACTTGCCTTGCATTGTCTTGCTTTCCCCTTTTGCCTTTCCTTGCTTTGCCCTTTTGCCTTGCCTTGCCTCGCCTTGCTTTGCTCTTTTGCCTTGCCTTGCCTTGCTTTGGCCTTTTGCCTTGCCTTTCTTTTTCATTTTGCCTTGCCTTTCCTTGCCTTGCCTTTCTTTGCCCTTTTGCCTTGCATTGCCCTTCTTTACCCGTTTCTCTTCCCTTGACATGCTTTGCCCTTTTGCCTTGCCTTGCCTTGCTTTGCCCATTTACCTTGCCTTACCTTGCTTTGCTTTGCCCATTTGCCTTGCCTTGCCTTGCTTTAACCATTTGCTTTGCCTTCCCTTTCTTTAGCCTTTTGCATTGCCTTGCCCTGCTTTGCCTTTTTCCTTTGCCTTTCATTACCTTGCTTTCCCCATTTGCCTTGCCTTGCTTTGCCCTTTAGACTTGCCTTGCATTGTCGTCCTTTGCCTTCTCTTGCATTGCCTTTCTTTGCCCTTTTGCCTTGCATTGCCCTTCTTTACCCGTTTCTCTTCCCTTGACATGCTTTGCCCTTTTGCCTTGCCTTGCCTTGCTTTGCCCATTTACCTTGCCTTACCTTGCTTTGCTTTGCCCATTTGCCTTGCCTTGCCTTGCTTTAACCATTTGCTTTGCCTTCCCTTTCTTTAGCCTTTTGCATTGCCTTGCCCTGCTTTGCCCTTTTCCTTTGCCTTTCATTACCTTGCTTTCCCCATTTGCCTTGCCTTGCTTTGCCCTTTAGACTTGCCTTGCATTGTCGTCCTTTGCCTTCTCTTGCATTGCCTTTCTTTGCCCTTTTGCCTTGCATTGCCTTTCTTTACCCGTTTCTCTTCCCTTACCATGCTTTCCCCTTTTGCCTTGCCTTGCTTTGCTTTGCCATTTTTACCTTGCCTTACCTTTCCTTACTTCTCCGTTTTGCCTTTCCTTGCCTTTCCTTTCTTTGCCGTTTTGCCTTGACTTTCCTTGCCTTGCTTTGCCCATTTGCCTTTCCTTTCATTGCCCTTTTGCGTTGCCTTGCCTTGATTTGCTCTTTTGTGTTGCCTTTTCATGCCTTGGTTTGCACTTTTGCCTTGCCTTCCCTTGCCTTTCTTTGCCCTTTTTCCTTGCCTTGCTTTGCGTTTTTGCCTTACCTTGCCTTGCTTTGGCCTTTTGCCTTGCCATGCCTTGTCTTGCTTTCTCTTTTGACTTGCCTTGCTTAGCTTTGCCCTTTTCCCTTGCCATGCCTTGTCTTGCTTTCCCTTTTGACTTGCCTTGCTTAGCTTTGCCCTTTTCCCTTGCCTTGCCTTGGTTTGCTTTTTTACCTTGCAATGCCTTGCTTTGCCCTTTTCCGTTGCCTTTCATTACCTTGCTTTCCCCATTAGCCTTGCCTTGCTTTGCCCTTTTGCCTTCTCTTGCATTGCCTTGCTTTGCTATTTAGACTTGCCTTGCATTGTCTTGCTTTCCCCTTTTGCCTTTCCTTGCTTTGCCCTTTTGCCTTGCCTTGCCTCGCCTTGCTTTGCTCTTTTGCCTTGCCTTGCCTTGCTTTGGCCTTTTGCCTTGCCTTTCTTTTTCATTTTGCCTTGCCTTTCCTTGCCTTGCCTTTCTTTGCCCTTTTGCCTTGCATTGCCCTTCTTTACCCGTTTCTGTTCCCTTGACATGCTTTGCCCTTTTTCCTTGCCTTGCCTTGCTTTGCCCTTTTCCCTTGCCTTGCCTTGGTTTGCTTTTTTACCTTGCAATGCCTTGCTTTGCCCTTTTCCCTTGCCTTTCATTACCTTGCTTTCCCCATTTGCCTTGCCTTGGTTTGCCCTTTTGCCTTCTCTTGCATTGCCTTGCTTTGCTATTTAGACTTGCCTTGCATTGTCTTGCTTTCCCCTTTTGCCTTTCCTTGCTTTGCCCTTTTGCCTTGCCTTGCCTCGCCTTGCTTTGCTCTTTTGCCTTGCCTTGCCTTGCCTTTCTTTTTCATTTTGCCTTGCCTTTCCTTGCCTTGCCTTCCTTTGCCCTTTTGCCTTGCATTGCCCTTCTTTACCCGTTTCTCTTCCCTTGACATGCTTTGCCTTTTTGCCTTGCCTTGCCTTGCTTTGCCCATTTACCTTGCCTTACCTTGCTTTGCTTTGCCCATTTGCCTTGCCTTGCCTTGCTTTAACCATTTGCTTTGCCTTCCCTTTCTTTAGCCTTTTGCCTTGCCTTGCCCTGCTTTGCCCTTTTCCTTTGCCTTTCATTACCTTGCTTTCCCCATTTGCCTTGCCTTGCTTTGCCCTTTAGACTTGCCTTGCATTGTCGTCCTTTGCCCTTTTGCCTTTCCTTTCTTTGCCCTTTTGCCTTGCATTGCCTTTCTTTACCCGTTTCTCTTCCCTTACCATGCTTTGCCCTTTTGCCTTGCCTTGCTTTGCTTTGCCATTTTTACCTTGCCTTACCTTTCCTTACTTCTCCGTTTTGCCTTTCCTTGCCTTTCCTTTCTTTGCCGTTTTGCATTGCCTTCCCTTGCCTTTCTTTGCCCTTTTGCCTTGCCTTGCCTTGCTTTGCCCATTTACCTTGCCTTACCTTTTCTTACTTTTCCGTTTTGCCTTTCCTTGCCTTTCCTTTCTTTGCCGTTTTGCCTTGACTTGCCTTGCCTTGCTTTGCCCATTTGCCTTTCCTTTCTTTGCCTTTCTTTGCCTTTTTGCCTTGCCTTGCCTTGCATTACCCGTTTGCTTTGCCTTCCCTTTCTTTACCCTTTTGCCTTGCATTAACTTGCTTTACCCTTTTCCTTTGCCTTCCCTTTCTTTACCCTTTTGCCTTGCATTACCTTGCTTTACCCTTTTCCCTTTCCTTGCCTTGCCTTGCTATTCCCTTTTGCCTTGCCTTGCTTTGCCCTTTTGCGTTGCCTTGCCTTGATTTGCTCTTTTGTGTTGCCTTTGCATGCCTTGGTTTGCACTTTTGCCTTGCCTTCCCTTGCCTTTCTTTGCCCTTTTTCCTTGCCTTGCTTTGCGTTTTTGCCTTACCTTGCCTTGCATTGCCCTTTTGCCTTGCCATGCCTTGTCTTGCTTTCTCTTTTGACTTGCCTTGCTTAGCTTTGCCCTTTTCCCTTGCCTTGCCTTGGTTTGCTTTTTTACCTTGCAATGCCTTGCTTTGCCCTTTTCCCTTGCCTTTCATTACCTTGCTTTCCCCATTTGCCTTGCCTTGGTTTGCCCTTTTGCCTTCTCTTGCATTGCCTTGCTTTGCTATTTAGACTTGCCTTGCATTGTCTTGCTTTCCCCTTTTGCCTTTCCTTCCTTTGCCCTTTTGCCTTGCCTTGCCTCGCCTTGCTTTGCTCTTTTGCCTTGCCTTGCCTTGCTTTGGCCTTTTGCCTTGCCTTTCTTTTTCATTTTGCCTTGCCTTTCGTTGCCTTGCCTTTCTTTGCCCTTTTGCCTTGCATTGCCCTTCTTTACCCGTTTCTCTTCCCTTGACATGCTTTGCCCTTTTGCCTTGCCTTGCCTTGCTTTGCCCTTTTCCCTTGCCTTGCCTTGGTTTGCTTTTTTACCTTGCAATGCCTTGCTTTGCCCTTTTCCCTTGCCTTTCATTACCTTGCTTTCCCCATTTGCCTTGCCTTGGTTTGCCCTTTTGCCTTCTCTTGCATTGCCTTGCTTTGCTATTTAGACTTGCCTTGCATTGTTTTGCTTTCCCCTTTTGCCTTTCCTTGCTTTGCCCTTTTGCCTTGCCTTGCCTCGCCTTGCTTTGCTCTTTTGCCTTGCCTTGCCTTGCCTTTCTTTTTCATTTTGCCTTGCCTTTCCTTGCCTTGCCTTTCTTTGCCCTTTTGCCTTGCATTGCCCTTCTTTACCCGTTTCTCTTCCCTTGACATGCTTTGCCCTTTTGCCTTGCCTTGCCTTGCTTTGCCCATTTACCTTGCCTTACCTTGCTTTGCTTTGCCCATTTGCCTTGCCTTGCCTTGCTTTAACCATTTGCTTTGCCTTCCCTTTCTTTAGCCTTTTGCCTTGCCTTGCCCTGCTTTGCCCTTTTCCTTTGCCTTTCATTACCTTGCTTTCCCCATTTGCCTTGTCTTGCTTTGCCCTTTAGACTTGCCTTGCATTGTCGTCCTTTGCCCTTTTGCCTTTCCTTTCTTTGCCCTTTTGCCTTGCATTGCCTTTCTTTACCCGTTTCTCTTCCCTTACCATGCTTTGCCCTTTTGCCTTGCCTTGCTTTGCTTTGCCATTTTTACCTTGCCTTACCTTTCCTTACTTCTCCGTTTTGCCTTTCCTTGCCTTTCCTTTCTTTGCCGTTTTGCATTGCCTTCCCTTGCCTTTCTTTGCCCTTTTGCCTTGCCTTGCCTTGCTTTGCCCATTTACCTTGCCTTACCTTTCCTTACTTTTCCGTTTTGCCTTTCCTTGCCTTTCCTTTCTTTGCCGTTTTGCCTTGACTTGCCTTGCCTTGCTTAGCCCATTTGCCTTTCCTTTCTTTGCCTTTCTTTGCCTTTTTGCCTTGCCTTGCCTTGCATTACCCGTTTGCTTTGCCTTCCCTTTCTTTACCCTTTTGCCTTGCCTTGCATTGATTTGCCGTTTTACCTTGCCTTGCCTTGCCTTGCTATTCCCTTTTGCCTTGCCTTGCCTTATCTTGCTTTGCCCTTTTGCCTTGCATTACCTTGCTATACCCTTTTCCCTTTCCTTGCCTTGCCTTGCTTTGCCCTTTTGCCTTGCCTTGCTTTGCCCTTTTGCCTTGCCTTGCTTTGCCCTTTTGCGTTGCCTTGCCTTGATTTGCTCTTTTGTGTTGCCTTTGCATGCCTTGGTTTGCACTTTTGCCTTGCCTTCCCTTGCCTTTCTTTGCCCTTTTTCCTTGCCTTGCTTTGCGTTTTTGCCTTACCTTGCCTTGCATTGCCCTTTTGCCTTGCCATGCCTTGTCTTGCTTTCTCTTTTGACTTGCCTTGCTTAGCTTTGCCCTTTTCCCTTGCCTTGCCTTGGTTTGCTTTTTTACCTTGCAATGCCTTGCTTTGCCCTTTTCCCTTGCCTTTCATTACCTTGCTTTCCCCATTTGCCTTGCCTTGCTTTGCCCTTTTGCCTTCTCTTGCATTGCCTTGCTTTGCTATTTAGACTTGCCTTGCATTGTCTTGCTTTCCCCTTTTGCCTTGCCTTGCTTTGCCCTTTTGCCTTGCCTTGCCTCGCCTTGCTTTGCTCTTTTGCCTTGCCTTGCCTTGCTTTGGCCTTTTGCCTTGCCTTTCTTTTTCATTTTGCCTTGCCTTTCCTTGCCTTGCCTTTCTTTGCCCTTTTGCCTTGCATTGCCCTTCTTTACCCGTTTCTCTTCCCTTGACATGCTTTGCCCTTTTGCCTTGCCTTGCCTTGCTTTGCCCATTTACCTTGCCTTACCTTGCTTTGCTTTGCCCATTTGCCTTGCCTTGCCTTGCTTTAACCATTTGCTTTGCCTTCCCTTTCTTTAGCCTTTTGCCTTGCCTTGCCCTGCTTTGCCCTTTTCCTTTGCCTTTCATTACCTTGCTTTCCCCATTTGCCTTGCCTTGCTTTGCCCTTTAGACTTGCCTTGCATTGTCGTCCTTTGCCCTTTTGCCTTTCCTTTCTTTGCCCTTTTGCCTTGCATTGCCTTTCTTTACCCGTTTCTCTTCCCTTACCATGCTTTGCCCTTTTGCCTTGCCTTGCTTTGCTTTGCCATTTTTACCTTGCCTTACCTTTCCTTACTTCTCCGTTTTGCCTTTCCTTGCCTTTCCTTTCTTTGCCGTTTTGCATTGCCTTCCCTTGCCTTTCTTTCCCCTTTTGCCTTGCCTTGCCTTGCTTTGCCCATTTACCTTGCCTTACCTTTCCTTACTTTTCCGTTTTGCCTTTCCTTGCCTTTCCTTTCTTTGCCGTTTTGCCTTGACTTGCCTTGCCTTGCGTTGCCCATTTGCCTTTCCTTTCTTTGCCTTTCTTTGCCTTTTTGCCTTGCCTTGCCTTGCATTACCCGTTTGCTTTGCCTTCCCTTTCTTTACCCTTTTGCCTTGCCTTGCATTGATTTGCCGTTTTACCTTGCCTTGCCTTGCCTTGCTATTCCCTTTTCCCTTTCCTTGCCTTGCCTTGCTTTGCCCTTTTGCCTTGCCTTGCTTTGCCCTTTTGCGTTGCCTTGCCTTGATTTGCTCTTTTGTGTTGCCTTTGCATGCCTTGGTTTGCACTTTTGCCTTGCCTTCCCTTGCCTTTCTTTGCCCTTTTTCCTTGCCTTGCTTTGCGTTTTTGCCTTACCTTGCCTTGCATTGCCCTTTTGCCTTGCCATGCCTTGTCTTGCTTTTTTACCTTGCAATGCCTTGCTTTGCCCTTTTCCCTTGCCTTTCATTACCTTGCTTTCCCCATTTGCCTTGCCTTGGTTTGCCCTTTTGCCTTGCCTTGCCTCGCCTTGCTTTGCTCTTTTGCCTTGCCTTGCCTTGCTTTGGCCTTTTGCCTTGCCTTTCTTTTTCATTTTGCCTTGCCTTTCCTTGCCTTGCCTTTCTTTGCCCTTTTGCCTTGCATTGCCCTTCTTTACCCGTTTCTGTTCCCTTGACATGCTTTGCCCTTTTGCCTTGCCTTGCCTTGCTTTGCCCTTTTCCCTTGCCTTGCCTTGGTTTGCTTTTTTACCTTGCAATGCCTTGCTTTGCCCTTTTCCCTTGCCTTTCATTACCTTGCTTTCCCCATTTGCCTTGCCTTGGTTTGCCCTTTTGCCTTCTCTTGCATTGCCTTGCTTTGCTATTTAGACTTGCCTTGCATTGTCTTGCTTTCCCCTTTTGCCTTTCCTTGCTTTGCCCTTTTGCCTTGCCTTGCCTCGCCTTGCTTTGCTCTTTTGCCTTGCCTTGCCTTGCCTTTCTTTTTCATTTTGCCTTGCCTTTCCTTGCCTTGCCTTCCTTTGCCCTTTTGCCTTGCATTGCCCTTCTTTACCCGTTTCTCTTCCCTTGACATGCTTTGCCTTTTTGCCTTGCCTTGCCTTGCTTTGCCCATTTACCTTGCCTTACCTTGCTTTGCTTTGCCCATTTGCCTTGCCTTGCCTTGCTTTAACCATTTGCTTTGCCTTCCCTTTCTTTAGCCTTTTGCCTTGCCTTGCCCTGCTTTGCCCTTTTCCTTTGCCTTTCATTACCTTGCTTTCCCCATTTGCCTTGCCTTGCTTTGCCCTTTAGACCTGCCTTGCATTGTCGTCCTTTGCCCTTTTGCCTTTCCTTTCTTTGCCCTTTTGCCTTGCATTGCCTTTCTTTACCCGTTTCTCTTCCCTTACCATGCTTTGCCCTTTTGCCTTGCCTTGCTTTGCTTTGCCATTTTTACCTTGCCTTACCTTTCCTTACTTCTCCGTTTTGCCTTTCCTTGCCTTTCCTTTCTTTGCCGTTTTGCATTGCCTTCCCTTGCCTTTCTTTGCCCTTTTGCCTTGCCTTGCCTTGCTTTGCCCATTTACCTTGCCTTACCTTTTCTTACTTTTCCGTTTTGCCTTTCCTTGCCTTTCCTTTCTTTGCCGTTTTGCCTTGACTTGCCTTGCCTTGCTTTGCCCATTTGCCTTTCCTTTCTTTGCCTTTCTTTGCCTTTTTGCCTTGCCTTGCCTTGCATTACCCGTTTGCTTTGCCTTCCCTTTCTTTACCCTTTTGCCTTGCATTACCTTGCTTTACCCTTTTCCCTTTCCTTGCCTTGCCTTGCTATTCCCTTTTGCCTTGCCTTGCTTTGCCCTTTTGCGTTGCCTTGCCTTGATTTGCTCTTTTGTGTTGCCTTTGCATGCCTTGGTTTGCACTTTTGCCTTGCCTTCCCTTGCCTTTCTTTGCCCTTTTTCCTTGCCTTGCTTTGCGTTTTTGCCTTACCTTGCCTTGCATTGCCCTTTTGCCTTGCCATGCCTTGTCTTGCTTTCTCTTTTGACTTGCCTTGCTTAGCTTTGCCCTTTTCCCTTGCCTTGCCTTGGTTTGCTTTTTTACCTTGCAATGCCTTGCTTTGCCCTTTTCCCTTGCCTTTCATTACCTTGCTTTCCCCATTTGCCTTGCCTTGGTTTGCCCTTTTGCCTTCTCTTGCATTGCCTTGCTTTGCTATTTAGACTTGCCTTGCATTGTCTTGCTTTCCCCTTTTGCCTTTCCTTGCTTTGCCCTTTTGCCTTGCCTTGCCTCGCCTTGCTTTGCTCTTTTGCCTTGCCTTGCCTTGCTTTGGCCTTTTGCCTTGCCTTTCTTTTTCATTTTGCCTTGCCTTTCGTTGCCTTGCCTTTCTTTGCCCTTTTGCCTTGCATTGCCCTTCTTTACCCGTTTCTCTTCCCTTGACATGCTTTGCCCTTTTGCCTTGCCTTGCCTTGCTTTGCCCTTTTCCCTTGCCTTGCCTTGGTTTGCTTTTTTACCTTGCAATGCCTTGCTTTGCCCTTTTCCCTTGCCTTTCATTACCTTGCTTTCCCCATTTGCCTTGCCTTGGTTTGCCCTTTTGCCTTCTCTTGCATTGCCTTGCTTTGCTATTTAGACTTGCCTTGCATTGTCTTGCTTTCCCCTTTTGCCTTTCCTTGCTTTGCCCTTTTGCCTTGCCTTGCCTCGCCTTGCTTTGCTCTTTTGCCTTGCCTTGCCTTGCCTTTCTTTTTCATTTTGCCTTGCCTTTCCTTGCCTTGCCTTTCTTTGCCCTTTTGCCTTGCATTGCCCTTCTTTACCCGTTTCTCTTCCCTTGACATGCTTTGCCCTTTTGCCTTGCCTTGCCTTGCTTTGCCCATTTACCTTGCCTTACCTTGCTTTGCTTTGCCCATTTGCCTTGCCTTGCCTTGCTTTAACCATTTGCTTTGCCTTCCCTTTCTTTAGCCTTTTGCCTTGCCTTGCCCTGCTTTGCCCTTTTCCTTTGCCTTTCATTACCTTGCTTTCCCCATTTGCCTTGCCTTGCTTTGCCCTTTAGACTTGCCTTGCATTGTCGTCCTTTGCCCTTTTGCCTTTCCTTTCTTTGCCCTTTTGCCTTGCATTGCCTTTCTTTACCCGTTTCTCTTCCCTTACCATGCTTTGCCCTTTTGCCTTGCCTTGCTTTGCTTTGCCATTTTTACCTTGCCTTACCTTTCCTTACTTCTCCGTTTTGCCTTTCCTTGCCTTTCCTTTCTTTGCCGTTTTGCATTGCCTTCCCTTGCCTTTCTTTGCCCTTTTGCCTTGCCTTGCCTTGCTTTGCCCATTTACCTTGCCTTACCTTTTCTTACTTTTCCGTTTTGCCTTTCCTTGCCTTTCCTTTCTTTGCCGTTTTTCCTTGACTTGCCTTGCCTTGCTTAGCCCATTTGCCTTTCCTTTCTTTGCCTTTCTTTGCCTTTTTGCCTTGCCTTGCCTTGCATTACCCGTTTGCTTTGCCTTCCCTTTCTTTACCCTTTTGCCTTGCCTTGCATTGATTTGCCGTTTTACCTTGCCTTGCCTTGCCTTGCTATTCCCTTTTGCCTTGCCTTGCCTTGTCTTGCTTTCCCCATTTGCCTTGCCTTGCTTTACCCTTTTCCCTTTCCTTGCCTTGCCTTGCTTTGCCCTTTTGCCTTGCCTTGCTTTGCCCTTTTGCCTTGCCTTGCTTTGCCCTTTTGCGTTGCCTTGCCTTGATTTGCTCTTTTGTGTTGCCTTTGCATGCCTTGGTTTGCACTTTTGCCTTGCCTTCCCTTGCCTTTCTTTGCCCTTTTTCCTTGCCTTGCTTTGCGTTTTTGCCTTACCTTGCCTTGCATTGCCCTTTTGCCTTGCCATGCCTTGTCTTGCTTTCTCTTTTGACTTGCCTTGCTTAGCTTTGCCCTTTTCCCTTGCCTTGCCTTGGTTTGCTTTTTTACCTTGCAATGCCTTGCTTTGCCCTTTTCCCTTGCCTTTCATTACCTTGCTTTCCCCATTTGCCTTGCCTTGCTTTGCCCTTTTGCCTTCTCTTGCATTGCCTTGCTTTGCTATTTAGACTTGCCTTGCATTGTCTTGCTTTCCCCTTTTGCCTTTCCTTGCTTTGCCCTTTTGCCTTGCCTTGCCTCGCCTTGCTTTGCTCTTTTGCCTTGCCTTGCCTTGCTTTGGCCTTTTGCCTTGCCTTTCTTTTTCATTTTGCCTTGCCTTTCCTTGCCTTGCCTTTCTTTGCCCTTTTGCCTTGCATTGCCCTTCTTTACCCGTTTCTCTTCCCTTGACATGCTTTGCCCTTTTGCCTTGCCTTGCCTTGCTTTGCCCATTTACCTTGCCTTACCTTGCTTTGCTTTGCCCATTTGCCTTGCCTTGCCTTGCTTTAACCATTTGCTTTGCCTTCCCTTTCTTTAGCCTTTTGCCTTGCCTTGCCCTGCTTTGCCCTTTTCCTTTGCCTTTCATTACCTTGCTTTCCCCATTTGCCTTGCCTTGCTTTGCCCTTTAGACTTGCCTTGCATTGTCGTCCTTTGCCCTTTTGCCTTTCCTTTCTTTGCCCTTTTGCCTTGCATTGCCTTTCTTTACCCGTTTCTCTTCCCTTACCATGCTTTGCCCTTTTGCCTTGCCTTGCTTTGCTTTGCCATTTTTACCTTGCCTTACCTTTCCTTACTTCTCCGTTTTGCCTTTCCTTGCCTTTCCTTTCTTTGCCGTTTTGCATTGCCTTCCCTTGCCTTTCTTTGCCCTTTTGCCTTGCCTTGCCTTGCTTTGCCCATTTACCTTGCCTTACCTTTCCTTACTTTTCCGTTTTGCCTTTCCTTGCCTTTCCTTTCTTTGCCGTTTTGCCTTGACTTGCCTTGCCTTGCTTTGCCCATTTGCCTTTCCTTTCTTTGCCTTTCTTTGCCTTTTTGCCTTGCCTTGCCTTGCATTACCCGTTTGCTTTGCCTTCCCCTTCTTTACCCTTTTGCCTTGCCTTGCATTGATTTGCCGTTTTACCTTGCCTTGCCTTGCCTTGCTATTCCCTTTTCCCTTTCCTTGCCTTGCCTTGCTTTGCCCTTTTGCCTTGCCTTGCTTTGCCCTTTTGCGTTGCCTTGCCTTGATTTGCTCTTTTGTGTTGCCTTTGCATGCCTTGGTTTGCACTTTTGCCTTGCCTTCCCTTGCCTTTCTTTGCCCTTTTTCCTTGCCTTGCTTTGCGTTTTTGCCTTACCTTGCCTTGCATTGCCCTTTTGCCTTGCCATGCCTTGTCTTGCTTTCTCTTTTGACTTGCCTTGCTTAGCTTTGCCCTTTTCCCTTGCCTTGCCTTGGTTTGCTTTTTTACCTTGCAATGCCTTGCTTTGCCCTTTTCCCTTGCCTTTCATTACCTTGCTTTCCCCATTTGCCTTGCCTTGCTTTGCCCTTTTGCCTTCTCTTGCATTGCCTTGCTTTGCTATTTAGACTTGCCTTGCATTGTCTTGCTTTCCCCTTTTGCCTTTCCTTGCTTTGCCCTTTTGCCTTGCCTTGCCTCGCCTTGCTTTGCTCTTTTGCCTTGCCTTGCCTTGCTTTGGCCTTTTGCCTTGCCTTTCTTTTTCATTTTGCCTTGCCTTTCCTTGCCTTGCCTTTCTTTGCCCTTTTGCCTTGCATTGCCCTTCTTTACCCGTTTCTCTTCCCTTGACATGCTTTGCCCTTTTGCCTTGCCTTGCCTTGCTTTGCCCATTTACCTTGCCTTACCTTGCTTTGCTTTGCCCATTTGCCTTGCCTTGCCTTGCTTTAACCATTTGCTTTGCCTTCCCTTTCTTTAGCCTTTTGCCTTGCCTTGCCCTGCTTTGCCCTTTTCCTTTGCCTTTCATTACCTTGCTTTCCCCATTTGCCTTGCCTTGCTTTGCCCTTTAGACTTGCCTTGCATTGTCGTCCTTTGCCCTTTTGCCTTTCCTTTCTTTGCCCTTTTGCCTTGCATTGCCTTTCTTTACCCGTTTCTCTTCCCTTACCATGCTTTGCCCTTTTGCCTTGCCTTGCTTTGCTTTGCCATTTTTACCTTGCCTTACCTTTCCTTACTTCTCCGTTTTGCCTTTCCTTGCCTTTCCTTTCTTTGCCGTTTTGCATTGCCTTCCCTTGCCTTTCTTTGCCCTTTTGCCTTGCCTTGCCTTGCTTTGCCCATTTACCTTGCCTTACCTTTCCTTACTTTTCCGTTTTGCCTTTCCTTGCCTTTCCTTTCTTTGCCGTTTTGCCTTGACTTGCCTTGCCTTGCTTTGCCCATTTGCCTTTCCTTTCTTTGCCTTTCTTTGCCTTTTTGCCTTGCCTTGCCTTGCATTACCCGTTTGCTTTGCCTTCCCTTTCTTTACCCTTTTGCCTTGCCTTGCATTGATTTGCCGTTTTACCTTGCCTTGCCTTGCCTTGCTATTCCCTTTTGCCTTGCCTTGCCTTGTTCTGCTTTGCCCTTTTGCCTTGCATTACCTTGCTTTACCCTTTTCCCTTTCCTTGCCTTGCCTTGCTTTGCCCTTTTGCGTTGCCTTGCCTTGATTTGCTCTTTTGTGTTGCCTTTGCATGCCTTGGTTTGCACTTTTGCCTTGCCTTCCCTTGCCTTTCTTTGCCATTTTTCCTTGCCTTGCTTTGCGTTTTTGCCTTACCTTGCCTTGCATTGCCCTTTTGCCTTGCCATGCCTTGTCTTGCTTTCTCTTTTGACTTGCCTTGCTTAGCTTTGCCCTTTTCCCTTGCCTTGCCTTGGCTTGCTTTTTTACCTTGCAATGCCTTGCTTTGCCCTTTTCCGTTGCCTTTCATTACCTTGCTTTCCCCATTTGCCTTGCCTTGGTTTGCCCTTTTGCCTTCTCTTGCATTGCCTTGCTTTGCTATTTAGACTTGCCTTGCATTGTCTTGCTTTCCCCTTTTGCCTTTCCTTGCTTTGCCCTTTTGCCTTGCCTTGCCTCGCCTTGCTTTGCTCTTTTGCCTTGCCTTGCCTTGCCTTTCTTTTTCATTTTGCCTTGCCTTTCCTTGCCTTGCCTTTCTTTGCCCTTTTGCCTTGCATTGCCCTTCTTTACCCGTTTCTCTTCCCTTGACATGCTTTGCCCTTTTGCCTTGCCTTGCCTTGCTTTGCCCATTTACCTTGCCTTACCTTGCTTTGCTTTGCCCATTTGCCCTGCCTTGCCTTGCTTTAACCATTTGCTTTGCCTTCCCTTTCTTTAGCCTTTTGCCTTGCCTTGCCCTGCTTTGCCCTTTTCCTTTGCCTTTCATTACCTTGCTTTCCCTATTTGCCTTGCCTTGCTTTGCCCTTTAGACTTGCCTTGCATTGTCGTCCTTTGCCCTTTTGCCTTTCCTTTCTTTGCCCTTTTGCCTTGCATTGCCTTTCTTTACCCGTTTCTCTTCCCTTACCATGCTTTGCCCTTTTGCCTTGCCTTGCTTTGCTTTGCCATTTTTACCTTGCCTTACCTTTCCTTACTTCTCCGTTTTGCCTTTCCTTGCCTTTCCTTTCTTTGCCGTTTTGCATTGCCTTCCCTTGCCTTTCTTTGCCCTTTTGCCTTGCCTTGCCTTGCTTTGCCCATTTACCTTGCCTTACCTTTCCTTACTTTTCCGTTTTGCCTTTCCTTGCCTTTCCTTTCTTTGCCGTTTTGCCTTGACTTGCCTTGCCTTGCTTAGCCCATTTGCCTTTCCTTTCTTTGCCTTTCTTTGCCTTTTTGCCTTGCCTTGCCTTGCATTACCCGTTTGCTTTGCCTTCCCTTTCTTTACCCTTTTGCCTTGCCTTGCATTGATTTGCCGTTTTACCTTGCCTTGCCTTGCCTTGCTATTCCCTTTTGCCTTGCCTTGCCTTGTCTTGCTTTCCCCATTTGCCTTGCCTTGCTTTACCCTTTTCCCTTTCCTTGCCTTGCCTTGCTTTGCCCTTTTGCCTTGCCTTGCTTTGCCCTTTTGCCTTGCCTTGCTTTGCCCTTTTGCGTTGCCTTGCCTTGATTTGCTCTTTTGTGTTGCCTTTGCATGCCTTGGTTTGCACTTTTGCCTTGCCTTCCCTTGCCTTTCTTTGCCCTTTTTCCTTGCCTTGCTTTGCGTTTTTGCCTTACCTTGCCTTGCATTGCCCTTTTGCCTTGCCATGCCTTGTCTTGCTTTCTCTTTTGACTTGCCTTGCTTAGCTTTGCCCTTTTCCCTTGCCTTGCCTTGGTTTGCTTTTTTACCTTGCAATGCCTTGCTTTGCCCTTTTCCCTTGCCTTTCATTACCTTGCTTTCCCCATTTGCCTTGCCTTGCTTTGCCCTTTTGCCTTCTCTTGCATTGCCTTGCTTTGCTATTTAGACTTGCCTTGCATTGTCTTGCTTTCCCCTTTTGCCTTTCCTTGCTTTGCCCTTTTGCCTTGCCTTGCCTCGCCTTGCTTTGCTCTTTTGCCTTGCCTTGCCTTGCTTTGGCCTTTTGCCTTGCCTTTCTTTTTCATTTTGCCTTGCCTTTCCTTGCCTTGCCTTTCTTTGCCCTTTTGCCTTGCATTGCCCTTCTTTACCCGTTTCTCTTCCCTTGACATGCTTTGCCCTTTTGCCTTGCCTTGCCTTGCTTTGCCCATTTACCTTGCCTTACCTTGCTTTGCTTTGCCCATTTGCCTTGCCTTGCCTTGCTTTAACCATTTGCTTTGCCTTCCCTTTCTTTAGCCTTTTGCCTTGCCTTGCCCTGCTTTGCCCTTTTCCTTTGCCTTTCATTACCTTGCTTTCCCCATTTGCCTTGCCTTGCTTTGCCCTTTAGACTTGCCTTGCATTGTCGTCCTTTGCCCTTTTGCCTTTCCTTTCTTTGCCCTTTTGCCTTGCATTGCCTTTCTTTACCCGTTTCTCTTCCCTTACCATGCTTTGCCCTTTTGCCTTGCCTTGCTTTGCTTTGCCATTTTTACCTTGCCTTACCTTTCCTTACTTCTCCGTTTTGCCTTTCCTTGCCTTTCCTTTCTTTGCCGTTTTGCATTGCCTTCCCTTGCCTTTCTTTGCCCTTTTGCCTTGCCTTGCCTTGCTTTGCCCATTTACCTTGCCTTACCTTTCCTTACTTTTCCGTTTTGCCTTTCCTTGCCTTTCCTTTCTTTGCCGTTTTGCCTTGACTTGCCTTGCCTTGCTTTGCCCATTTGCCTTTCCTTTCTTTGCCTTTCTTTGCCTTTTTGCCTTGCCTTGCCTTGCATTACCCGTTTGCTTTGCCTTCCCCTTCTTTACCCTTTTGCCTTGCCTTGCATTGATTTGCCGTTTTACCTTGCCTTGCCTTGCCTTGCTATTCCCTTTTCCCTTTCCTTGCCTTGCCTTGCTTTGCCCTTTTGCCTTGCCTTGCTTTGCCCTTTTGCGTTGCCTTGCCTTGATTTGCTCTTTTGTGTTGCCTTTGCATGCCTTGGTTTGCACTTTTGCCTTGCCTTCCCTTGCCTTTCTTTGCCCTTTTTCCTTGCCTTGCTTTGCGTTTTTGCCTTACCTTGCCTTGCATTGCCCTTTTGCCTTGCCATGCCTTGTCTTGCTTTCTCTTTTGACTTGCCTTGCTTAGCTTTGCCCTTTTCCCTTGCCTTGCCTTGGTTTGCTTTTTTACCTTGCAATGCCTTGCTTTGCCCTTTTCCGTTGCCTTTCATTACCTTGCTTTCCCCATTTGCCTTGCCTTGGTTTGCCCTTTTGCCTTCTCTTGCATTGCCTTGCTTTGCTATTTAGACTTGCCTTGCATTGTCTTGCTTTCCCCTTTTGCCTTTCCTTGCTTTGCCCTTTTGCCTTGCCTTGCCTCGCCTTGCTTTGCTCTTTTGCCTTGCCTTGCCTTGCCTTTCTTTTTCATTTTTCCTTGCCTTTCCTTGCCTTGCCTTTCTTTGCTCTTTTGCCTTGCATTGCCCTTCTTTACCCGTTTCTCTTCCCTTGACATGCTTTGCCCTTTTGCCTTGCCTTGCCTTGCTTTGCCCATTTACCTTGCCTTATCTTGCTTTGCTTTGCCCATTTGCCTTGCCTTGCCTTGCTTTAACCATTTGCTTTGCCTTCCCTTTCTTTAGCCTTTTGCCTTGCCTTGCCCTGCTTTGCCCTTTTCCTTTGCCTTTCATTACCTTGCTTTCCCCATTTGCCTTGCCTTGCTTTGCCCTTTAGACTTGCCTTGCATTGTCGTCCTTTGCCCTTTTGCCTTTCCTTTCTTTGCCCTTTTGCCTTGCATTGCCTTTCTTTAGCCGTTTCTCTTCCCTTACCATGCTTTGCCCTTTTGCCTTGCCTTGCTTTGCTTTGCCATTTTTACCTTGCCTTACCTTTCCTTACTTCTCCGTTTTGCCTTTCCTTGCCTTTCCTTTCTTTGCCGTTTTGCATTGCCTTCCCTTGCCTTTCTTTGCCCTTTTGCCTTGCCTTGCCTTGCTTTGCCCATTTACCTTGCCTTACCTTTCCTTACTTTTCCGTTTTGCCTTTCCTTGCCTTTCCTTTCTTTGCCCTTTTGCCTTGCCTTGCCTTGCCTTGCCCATTTGCCTTTCCTTTCTTTGCCTTTCTTTGCCTTTTTGCCTTGCCTTGCCTTGCATTACCCGTTTGCTTTGCCTTCCCTTTCTTTACCCTTTTGCCTTGCCTTGCATTGATTTGCCGTTTTACCTTGCCTTGCCTTGCCTTGCTATTCCCTTTTGCCTTGCCTTGCCTTGTTCTGCTTTGCCCTTTTGCCTTGCATTACCTTGCTTTACCCTTTTCCCTTTCCTTGCCTTGCCTTGCTTTGCCCTTTTGCGTTGCCTTGCCTTGATTTGCTCTTTTGTGTTGCCTTTGCATGCCTTGGTTTGCACTTTTGCCTTGCCTTCCCTTGCCTTTCTTTGCCCTTTTTCCTTGCCTTGCTTTGCGTTTTTGCCTTACCTTGCCTTGCATTGCCCTTTTGCCTTGCCATGCCTTGTCTTGCTTTCTCTTTTGACTTGCCTTGCTTAGCTTTGCCCTTTTCCCTTGCCTTGCCTTGGTTTGCTTTTTTACCTTGCAATGCCTTGCTTTGCCCTTTTCCCTTGCCTTTCATTACCTTGCTTTCCCCATTTGCCTTGCCTTGGTTTGCCCTTTTGCCTTCTCTTGCATTGCCTTGCTTTGCTATTTAGACTTGCCTTGCATTGTCTTGCTTTCCCCTTTTGCCTTTCCTTGCTTTGCCCTTTTGCCTTGCCTTGCCTCGCCTTGCTTTGCTCTTTTGCCTTGCCTTGCCTTGCCTTTCTTTTTCATTTTGCCTTGCCTTTCCTTGCCTTGCCTTTCTTTGCCCTTTTGCCTTGCATTGCCCTTCTTTACCCGTTTCTCTTCCCTTGACATGCTTTGCCCTTTTGCCTTGCCTTGCCTTGCTTTGCCCATTTACCTTGCCTTACCTTGCTTTGCTTTGCCCATTTGCCTTGCCTTGCCTTGCTTTAACCATTTGCTTTGCCTTCCCTTTCTTTAGCCTTTTGCCTTGCCTTGCCCTGCTTTGCCCTTTTCCTTTGCCTTTCATTACCTTGCTTTCCCCATTTGCCTTGCCTTGCTTTGCCCTTTAGACTTGCCTTGCATTGTCGTCCTTTGCCCTTTTGCCTTTCCTTTCTTTGCCCTTTTGCCTTGCATTGCCTTTCTTTACCCGTTTCTCTTCCCTTACCATGCTTTGCCCTTTTGCCTTGCCTTGCTTTGCTTTGCCATTTTTACCTTGCCTTACCTTTCCTTACTTCTCCGTTTTGCCTTTCCTTGCCTTTCCTTTCTTTGCCGTTTTGCATTGCCTTCCCTTGCCTTTCTTTGCCCTTTTGCCTTGCCTTGCCTTGCTTTGCCCATTTACCTTGCCTTACCTTTCCTTACTTTTCCGTTTTGCCTTTCCTTGCCTTTCCTTTCTTTGCCGTTTTGCCTTGACTTGCCTTGCCTTGCTTAGCCCATTTGCCTTTCCTTTCTTTGCCTTTCTTTGCCTTTTTGCCTTGCCTTGCCTTGCATTACCCGTTTGCTTTGCCTTCCCTTTCTTTACCCTTTTGCCTTGCCTTGCATTGATTTGCCGTTTTACCTTGCCTTGCCTTGCCTTGCTATTCCCTTTTGCCTTGCCTTGCCTTGTCTTGCTTTCCCCATTTGCCTTGCCTTGCTTTACCCTTTTCCCTTTCCTTGCCTTGCCTTGCTTTGCCCTTTTGCCTTGCCTTGCTTTGCCCTTTTGCCTTGCCTTGCTTTGCCCTTTTGCGTTGCCTTGCCTTGATTTGCTCTTTTGTGTTGCCTTTGCATGCCTTGGTTTGCACTTTTGCCTTGCCTTCCCTTGCCTTTCTTTGCCCTTTTTCCTTGCCTTGCTTTGCGTTTTTGCCTTACCTTGCCTTGCATTGCCCTTTTGCCTTGCCATGCCTTGTCTTGCTTTCTCTTTTGACTTGCCTTGCTTAGCTTTGCCCTTTTCCCTTGCCTTGCCTTGGTTTGCTTTTTTACCTTGCAATGCCTTGCTTTGCCCTTTTCCCTTGCCTTTCATTACCTTGCTTTCCCCATTTGCCTTGCCTTGCTTTGCCCTTTTGCCTTCTCTTGCATTGCCTTGCTTTGCTATTTAGACTTGCCTTGCATTGTCTTGCTTTCCCCTTTTGCCTTTCCTTGCTTTGCCCTTTTGCCTTGCCTTGCCTCGCCTTGCTTTGCTCTTTTGCCTTGCCTTGCCTTGCTTTGGCCTTTTGCCTTGCCTTTCTTTTTCATTTTGCCTTGCCTTTCCTTGCCTTGCCTTTCTTTGCCCTTTTGCCTTGCATTGCCCTTCTTTACCCGTTTCTCTTCCCTTGACATGCTTTGCCCTTTTGCCTTGCCTTGCCTTGCTTTGCCCATTTACCTTGCCTTACCTTGCTTTGCTTTGCCCATTTGCCTTGCCTTGCCTTGCTTTAACCATTTGCTTTGCCTTCCCTTTCTTTAGCCTTTTGCCTTGCCTTGCCCTGCTTTGCCCTTTTCCTTTGCCTTTCATTACCTTGCTTTCCCCATTTGCCTTGCCTTGCTTTGCCCTTTAGACTTGCCTTGCATTGTCGTCCTTTGCCCTTTTGCCTTTCCTTTCTTTGCCCTTTTGCCTTGCATTGCCTTTCTTTACCCGTTTCTCTTCCCTTACCATGCTTTGCCCTTTTGCCTTGCCTTGCTTTGCTTTGCCATTTTTACCTTGCCTTACCTTTCCTTACTTCTCCGTTTTGCCTTTCCTTGCCTTTCCTTTCTTTGCCGTTTTGCATTGCCTTCCCTTGCCTTTCTTTGCCCTTTTGCCTTGCCTTGCCTTGCTTTGCCCATTTACCTTGCCTTACCTTTCCTTACTTTTCCGTTTTGCCTTTCCTTGCCTTTCCTTTCTTTGCCGTTTTGCCTTGACTTGCCTTGCCTTGCTTTGCCCATTTGCCTTTCCTTTCTTTGCCTTTCTTTGCCTTTTTGCCTTGCCTTGCCTTGCATTACCCGTTTGCTTTGCCTTCCCCTTCTTTACCCTTTTGCCTTGCCTTGCATTGATTTGCCGTTTTACCTTGCCTTGCCTTGCCTTGCTATTCCCTTTTCCCTTTCCTTGCCTTGCCTTGCTTTGCCCTTTTGCCTTGCCTTGCTTTGCCCTTTTGCGTTGCCTTGCCTTGATTTGCTCTTTTGTGTTGCCTTTGCATGCCTTGGTTTGCACTTTTGCCTTGCCTTCCCTTGCCTTTCTTTGCCCTTTTTCCTTGCCTTGCTTTGCGTTTTTGCCTTACCTTGCCTTGCATTGCCCTTTTGCCTTGCCATGCCTTGTCTTGCTTTCTCTTTTGACTTGCCTTGCTTAGCTTTGCCCTTTTCCCTTGCCTTGCCTTGGTTTGCTTTTTTACCTTGCAATGCCTTGCTTTGCCCTTTTCCGTTGCCTTTCATTACCTTGCTTTCCCCATTTGCCTTGCCTTGGTTTGCCCTTTTGCCTTCTCTTGCATTGCCTTGCTTTGCTATTTAGACTTGCCTTGCATTGTCTTGCTTTCCCCTTTTGCCTTTCCTTGCTTTGCCCTTTTGCCTTGCCTTGCCTCGCCTTGCTTTGCTCTTTTGCCTTGCCTTGCCTTGCTTTGGCCTTTTGCCTTGCCTTTCTTTTTCATTTTTCCTTGCCTTTCCTTGCCTTGCCTTTCTTTGCTCTTTTGCCTTGCATTGCCCTTCTTTACCCGTTTCTCTTCCCTTGACATGCTTTGCCCTTTTGCCTTGCCTTGCCTTGCTTTGCCCATTTACCTTGCCTTATCTTGCTTTGCTTTGCCCATTTGCCTTGCCTTGCCTTGCTTTAACCATTTGCTTTGCCTTCCCTTTCTTTAGCCTTTTGCCTTGCCTTGCCCTGCTTTGCCCTTTTCCTTTGCCTTTCATTACCTTGCTTTCCCCATTTGCCTTGCCTTGCTTTGCCCTTTAGACTTGCCTTGCATTGTCGTCCTTTGCCCTTTTGCCTTTCCTTTCTTTGCCCTTTTGCCTTGCATTGCCTTTCTTTACCCGTTTCTCTTCCCTTACCATGCTTTGCCCTTTTGCCTTGCCTTGCTTTGCTTTGCCATTTTTACCTTGCCTTACCTTTCCTTACTTCTCCGTTTTGCCTTTCCTTGCCTTTCCTTTCTTTGCCGTTTTGCATTGCCTTCCCTTGCCTTTCTTTGCCCTTTTGCCTTGCCTTGCCTTGCTTTGCCCATTTACCTTGCCTTACCTTTCCTTACTTTTCCGTTTTGCCTTTCCTTGCCTTTCCTTTCTTTGCCCTTTTGCCTTGCCTTGCCTTGCTTTGCCCATTTGCCTTTCCTTTCTTTGCCTTTCTTTGCCTTTTTGCCTTGCCTTGCCTTGCATTACCCGTTTGCTTTGCCTTCCCTTTCTTTACCCTTTTGCCTTGCCTTGCATTGATTTGCCGTTTTACCTTGCCTTGCCTTGCCTTGCTATTCCCTTTTGCCTTGCCTTGCCTTGTTCTGCTTTGCCCTTTTGCCTTGCATTACCTTGCTTTACCCTTTTCCCTTTCCTTGCCTTGCCTTGCTTTGCCCTTTTGCGTTGCCTTGCCTTGATTTGCTCTTTTGTGTTGCCTTTGCATGCCTTGGTTTGCACTTTTGCCTTGCCTTCCCTTGCCTTTCTTTGCCCTTTTTCCTTGCCTTGATTTGCGTTTTTGCCTTACCTTGCCTTGCATTGCCCTTTTGCCTTGCCATGCCTTGTCTTGCTTTCTCTTTTGACTTGCCTTGCTTAGCTTTGCCCTTTTCCCTTGCCTTGCCTTGGTTTGCTTTTTTACCTTGCAATGCCTTGCTTTGCCCTTTTCCCTTGCCTTTCATTACCTTGCTTTCCCCATTTGCCTTGCCTTGGTTTGCCCTTTTGCCTTCTCTTGCATTGCCTTGCTTTGCTATTTAGACTTGCCTTGCATTGTCTTGCTTTCCCCTTTTGCCTTTCCTTGCTTTGCCCTTTTGCCTTGCCTTGCCTCGCCTTGCTTTGCTCTTTTGCCTTGCCTTGCCTTGCTTTGGCCTTTTGCCTTGCCTTTCTTTTTCATTTTGCCTTGCCTTTCCTTGCCTTGCCTTTCTTTGCCCTTTTGCCTTGCATTGCCCTTCTTTACCCGTTTCTCTTCCCTTGACATGCTTTGCCCTTTTGCCTTGCCTTGCCTTGCTTTGCCCATTTACCTTGCCTTACCTTGCTTTGCTTTGCCCATTTGCCTTGCCTTGCCTTGCTTTAACCATTTGCTTTGCCTTCCCTTTCTTTAGCCTTTTGCCTTGCCTTGCCCTGCTTTGCCCTTTTCCTTTGCCTTTCATTACCTTGCTTTCCCCATTTGCCTTGCCTTGCTTTGCCCTTTAGACTTGCCTTGCATTGTCGTCCTTTGCCCTTTTGCCTTTCCTTTCTTTGCCCTTTTGCCTTGCATTGCCTTTCTTTACCCGTTTCTCTTCCCTTACCATGCTTTGCCCTTTTGCCTTGCCTTGCTTTGCTTTGCCATTTTTACCTTGCCTTACCTTTCCTTACTTCTCCGTTTTGCCTTTCCTTGCCTTTCCTTTCTTTGCCGTTTTGCATTGCCTTCCCTTGCCTTTCTTTGCCCTTTTGCCTTGCCTTGCCTTGCTTTGCCCATTTACCTTGCCTTACCTTTCCTTACTTTTCCGTTTTGCCTTTCCTTGCCTTTCCTTTCTTTGCCGTTTTGCCTTGACTTGCCTTGCCTTGCTTTGCCCATTTGCCTTTCCTTTCTTTGCCTTTCTTTGCCTTTTTGCCTTGCCTTGCCTTGCATTACCCGTTTGCTTTGCCTTCCCCTTCTTTACCCTTTTGCCTTGCCTTGCATTGATTTGCCGTTTTACCTTGCCTTGCCTTGCCTTGCTATTCCCTTTTCCCTTTCCTTGCCTTGCCTTGCTTTGCCCTTTTGCCTTGCCTTGCTTTGCCCTTTTGCGTTGCCTTGCCTTGATTTGCTCTTTTGTGTTGCCTTTGCATGCCTTGGTTTGCACTTTTGCCTTGCCTTCCCTTGCCTTTCTTTGCCCTTTTTCCTTGCCTTGCTTTGCGTTTTTGCCTTACCTTGCCTTGCATTGCCCTTTTGCCTTGCCATGCCTTGTCTTGCTTTCTCTTTTGACTTGCCTTGCTTAGCTTTGCCCTTTTCCCTTGCCTTGCCTTGGTTTGCTTTTTTACCTTGCAATGCCTTGCTTTGCCCTTTTCCGTTGCCTTTCATTACCTTGCTTTCCCCATTTGCCTTGCCTTGGTTTGCCCTTTTGCCTTCTCTTGCATTGCCTTGCTTTGCTATTTAGACTTGCCTTGCATTGTCTTGCTTTCCCCTTTTGCCTTTCCTTGCTTTGCCCTTTTGCCTTGCCTTGCCTCGCCTTGCTTTGCTCTTTTGCCTTGCCTTGCCTTGCTTTGGCCTTTTGCCTTGCCTTTCTTTTTCATTTTTCCTTGCCTTTCCTTGCCTTGCCTTTCTTTGCTCTTTTGCCTTGCATTGCCCTTCTTTACCCGTTTCTCTTCCCTTGACATGCTTTGCCCTTTTGCCTTGCCTTGCCTTGCTTTGCCCATTTACCTTGCCTTATCTTGCTTTGTTTTGCCCATTTGCCTTGCCTTGCCTTGCTTTAACCATTTGCTTTGCCTTCCCTTTCTTTAGCCTTTTGCCTTGCCTTGCCCTGCTTTGCCCTTTTCCTTTGCCTTTCATTACCTTGCTTTCCCCATTTGCCTTGCCTTGCTTTGCCCTTTAGACTTGCCTTGCATTGTCGTCCTTTGCCCTTTTGCCTTTCCTTTCTTTGCCCTTTTGCCTTGCATTGCCTTTCTTTAGCCGTTTCTCTTCCCTTACCATGCTTTGCCCTTTTGCCTTGCCTTGCTTTGCTTTGCCATTTTTACCTTGCCTTACCTTTCCTTACTTCTCCGTTTTGCCTTTCCTTGCCTTTCCTTTCTTTGCCGTTTTGCATTGCCTTCCCTTGCCTTTCTTTGCCCTTTTGCCTTGCCTTGCCTTGCTTTGCCCATTTACCTTGCCTTACCTTTCCTTACTTTTCCGTTTTGCCTTTCCTTGCCTTTCCTTTCTTTGCCCTTTTGCCTTGCCTTGCCTTGCTTTGCCCATTTGCCTTTCCTTTCTTTGCCTTTCTTTGCCTTTTTGCCTTGCCTTGCCTTGCATTACCCGTTTGCTTTGCCTTCCCTTTCTTTACCCTTTTGCCTTGCCTTGCATTGATTTGCCGTTTTACCTTGCCTTGCCTTGCCTTGCTATTCCCTTTTGCCTTGCCTTGCCTTGTTCTGCTTTGCCCTTTTGCCTTGCATTACCTTGCTTTACCCTTTTCCCTTTCCTTGCCTTGCCTTGCTTTGCCCTTTTGCGTTGCCTTGCCTTGATTTGCTCTTTTGTGTTGCCTTTGCATGCCTTGGTTTGCACTTTTGCCTTGCCTTCCCTTGCCTTTCTTTGCCCTTTTTCCTTGCCTTGCTTTGCGTTTTTGCCTTACCTTGCCTTGCATTGCCCTTTTGCCTTGCCATGCCTTGTCTTGCTTTCTCTTTTGACTTGCCTTGCTTAGCTTTGCCCTTTTCCCTTGCCTTGCCTTGGTTTGCTTTTTTACCTTGCAATGCCTTGCTTTGCCCTTTTCCCTTGCCTTTCATTACCTTGCTTTCCCCATTTGCCTTGCCTTGCTTTGCCCTTTTGCCTTCTCTTGCATTGCCTTGCTTTGCTATTTAGACTTGCCTTGCATTGTCTTGCTTTCCCCTTTTGCCTTTCCTTGCTTTGCCCTTTTGCCTTGCCTTGCCTCGCCTTGCTTTGCTCTTTTGCCTTGCCTTGCCTTGCTTTGGCCTTTTGCCTTGCCTTTCTTTTTCATTTTGCCTTGCCTTTCCTTGCCTTGCCTTTCTTTGCCCTTTTGCCTTGCATTGCCCTTCTTTACCCGTTTCTCTTCCCTTGACATGCTTTGCCCTTTTGCCTTGCCTTGCCTTGCTTTGCCCATTTACCTTGCCTTACCTTGCTTTGCTTTGCCCATTTGCCTTGCCTTGCCTTGCTTTAACCATTTGCTTTGCCTTCCCTTTCTTTAGCCTTTTGCCTTGCCTTGCCCTGCTTTGCCCTTTTCCTTTGCCTTTCATTACCTTGCTTTCCCCATTTGCCTTGCCTTGCTTTGCCCTTTAGACTTGCCTTGCATTGTCGTCCTTTGCCCTTTTGCCTTTCCTTTCTTTGCCCTTTTGCCTTGCATTGCCTTTCTTTACCCGTTTCTCTTCCCTTACCATGCTTTGCCCTTTTGCCTTGCCTTGCTTTGCTTTGCCATTTTTACCTTGCCTTACCTTTCCTTACTTCTCCGTTTTGCCTTTCCTTGCCTTTCCTTTCTTTGCCGTTTTGCATTGCCTTCCCTTGCCTTTCTTTGCCCTTTTGCCTTGCCTTGCCTTGCTTTGCCCATTTACCTTGCCTTACCTTTCCTTACTTTTCCGTTTTGCCTTTCCTTGCCTTTCCTTTCTTTGCCGTTTTGCCTTGACTTGCCTTGCCTTGCGTTGCCCATTTGCCTTTCCTTTCTTTGCCTTTCTTTGCCTTTTTGCCTTGCCTTGCCTTGCATTACCCGTTTGCTTTGCCTTCCCTTTCTTTACCCTTTTGCCTTGCCTTGCATTGATTTGCCGTTTTACCTTGCCTTGCCTTGCCTTGCTATTCCCTTTTCCCTTTCCTTGCCTTGCCTTGCTTTGCCCTTTTGCCTTGCCTTGCTTTGCCCTTTTGCGTTGCCTTGCCTTGATTTGCTCTTTTGTGTTGCCTTTGCATGCCTTGGTTTGCACTTTTGCCTTGCCTTCCCTTGCCTTTCTTTGCCATTTTTCCTTGCCTTGCTTTGCGTTTTTGCCTTACCTTGCCTTGCATTGCCCTTTTGCCTTGCCATGCCTTGTCTTGCTTTCTCTTTTGACTTGCCTTGCTTAGCTTTGCCCTTTTCCCTTGCCTTGCCTTGGCTTGCTTTTTTACCTTGCAATGCCTTGCTTTGCCCTTTTCCGTTGCCTTTCATTACCTTGCTTTCCCCATTTGCCTTGCCTTGGTTTGCCCTTTTGCCTTCTCTTGCATTGCCTTGCTTTGCTATTTAGACTTGCCTTGCATTGTCTTGCTTTCCCCTTTTGCCTTTCCTTGCTTTGCCCTTTTGCCTTGCCTTGCCTCGCCTTGCTTTGCTCTTTTGCCTTGCCTTGCCTTGCTTTGGCCTTTTGCCTTGCCTTTCTTTTTCATTTTGCCTTGCCTTTCCTTGCCTTGCCTTTCTTTGCTCTTTTGCCTTGCATTGCCCTTCTTTACCCGTTTCTCTTCCCTTGACATGCTTTGCCCTTTTGCCTTGCCTTGCCTTGCTTTGCCTATTTACCTTGCCTTACCTTGCTTTGCTTTGCCCATTTGCCTTGCCTTGCCTTGCTTTAACCATTTGCTTTGCCTTCCCTTTCTTTAGCCTTTTGCCTTGCCTTGCCCTGCTTTGCCCTTTTCCTTTGCCTTTCATTACCTTGCTTTCCCCATTTGCCTTGCCTTGCTTTTCCCTTTAGACTTGCCTTGCATTGTCGTCCTTTGCCCTTTTTCCTTTCCTTTCTTTGCCCTTTTGCCTTGCATTGCCTTTCTTTACCCGTTTCTCTTCCCTTGACATGCTTTGCCCTTTTGCCTTGCCTTGCCTTGGTTTGCCATTTTCCCTTGCCTTGCCTTGGTTTGCTTTTTTACCTTGCAATGCCTTGCTTTGCCCTTTTCCGTTGCCTTTCATTACCTTGCTTTCCCCATTTGCCTTGCCTTGGTTTGCCCTTTTGCCTTCTCTTGCATTGCCTTGCTTTGCTATTTAGACTTGCCTTGCATTGTCTTGCTTTCCCCTTTTGCCTTTCCTTGCTTTGCCCTTTTGCCTTGCCTTGCCTCGCCTTGCTTTGCTCTTTTGCCTTGCCTTGCCTTACCTTTCTTTTTCATTTTGCTTTGCCTTTCCTTGCCTTGCCTTTCTTTGCCCTTTTGCCTTGCATTGCCCTTCTTTACCCCTTTCTCTTCCCTTGACATGCTTTGCCCTTTTGCCTTGCCTTGCCTTGCTTTGCCCATTTACCTTGCCTTACCTTGCTTTGCTTTGCCCATTTGCCTTGCCTTGCCTTGCTTTAACCATTTGCTTTGCCTTCCCTTTCTCTAGCCTTTTGCCTTGCCTTGCCCTGCTTTACCCTTTTCCTTTGCCTTTCATTACCTTGCTTTCCCCATTTGCCTTGCCTTGCTTTGCCCTTTAGACTTGCCTTGCATTGTCGTCCTTTGCCCTTTTGCCTTTCCTTTCTTTGCCCTTTTGCCTTGCATTGCCTTTCTTTACCCGTTTCTCTTCCCTTACCATGCTTTGCCCTTTTGCCTTGCCTTGCTTTGCTTTGCCATTTTTACCTTGCCTTACCTTTCCTTACTTCTCCGTTTTGCCTTTCCTTGCCTTTCCTTTCTTTGCCGTTTTGCATTGCCTTCCCTTGCCTTTCTTTGCCCTTTTGCCTTGCCTTGCCTTGCTTTGCCCATTTACCTTGCCTTACCTTTCCTTACTTTTCCGTTTTGCCTTTCCTTGCCTTTCCTTTCTTTGCCGTTTTGCCTTGACTTGCCTTGCCTTGCGTTGCCCATTTGCCTTTCCTTTCTTTGCCTTTCTTTGCCTTTTTGCCTTGCCTTGCCTTGCATTACCCGTTTGCTTTGCCTTCCCTTTCTTTACCCTTTTGCCTTGCCTTGCATTGATTTGCCGTTTTACCTTGCCTTGCCTTGCCTTGCTATTCCCTTTTCCCTTTCCTTGCCTTGCCTTGCTTTGCCCTTTTGCCTTGCCTTGCTTTGCCCTTTTGCGTTGCCTTGCCTTGATTTGCTCTTTTGTGTTGCCTTTGCATGCCTTGGTTTGCACTTTTGCCTTGCCTTCCCTTGCCTTTCTTTGCCATTTTTCCTTGCCTTGCTTTGCGTTTTTGCCTTACCTTGCCTTGCATTGCCCTTTTGCCTTGCCATGCCTTGTCTTGCTTTCTCTTTTGACTTGCCTTGCTTAGCTTTGCCCTTTTCCCTTGCCTTGCCTTGGCTTGCTTTTTTACCTTGCAATGCCTTGCTTTGCCCTTTTCCGTTGCCTTTCATTACCTTGCTTTCCCCATTTGCCTTGCCTTGGTTTGCCCTTTTGCCTTCTCTTGCATTGCCTTGCTTTGCTATTTAGACTTGCCTTGCATTGTCTTGCTTTCCCCTTTTGCCTTTCCTTGCTTTGCCCTTTTGCCTTGCCTTGCCTCGCCTTGCTTTGCTCTTTTGCCTTGCCTTGCCTTGCTTTGGCCTTTTGCCTTGCCTTTCTTTTTCATTTTTCCTTGCCTTTCCTTGCCTTGCCTTTCTTTGCCCTTTTGCCTTGCATTGCCCTTCTTTACCCGTTTCTCTTCCCTTGACATGCTTTGCCCTTTTGCCTTGCCTTGCCTTGCTTTGCCCATTTACCTTGCCTTATCTTGCTTTGCTTTGCCCATTTGCCTTGCCTTGCCTTGCTTTAACCATTTGCTTTGCCTTCCCTTTCTTTAGCCTTTTGCCTTGCCTTGCCCTGCTTTGCCCTTTTCCTTTGCCTTTCATTACCTTGCTTTCCCCATTTGCCTTGCCTTGCTTTGCCCTTTAGACTTGCCTTGCATTGTCGTCCTTTGCCCTTTTGCCTTTCCTTTCTTTGCCCTTTTGCCTTGCATTGCCTTTCTTTACCCGTTTCTCTTCCCTTACCATGCTTTGCCCTTTTGCCTTGCCTTGCTTTGCTTTGCCATTTTTACCTTGCCTTACCTTTCCTTACTTCTCCGTTTTGCCTTTCCTTGCCTTTCCTTTCTTTGCCGTTTTGCATTGCCTTCCCTTGCCTTTCTTTGCCCTTTTGCCTTGCCTTGCCTTGCTTTGCCCATTTACCTTGCCTTACCTTTCCTTACTTTTCCGTTTTGCCTTTCCTTGCCTTTCCTTTCTTTGCCGTTTTGCCTTGACTTGCCTTGCCTTGCTTTGCCCATTTGCCTTTCCTTTCTTTGCCTTTCTTTGCCTTTTTGCCTTGCCTTGCCTTGCATTACCCGTTTGCTTTGCCTTCCCTTTCTTTACCCTTTTGCCTTGCCTTGCATTGATTTGCCGTTTTACCTTGCCTTGCCTTGCCTTGCTATTCCCTTTTGCCTTGCCTTGCCTTGTCCTGCTTTGCCCTTTTGCCTTGCATTACCTTGCTTTACCCTTTTCCCTTTCCTTGCCTTGCCTTGCTTTGCCCTTTTGCGTTGCCTTGCCTTGATTTGCTCTTTTGTGTTGCCTTTGCATGCCTTGGTTTGCACTTTTGCCTTGCCTTCCCTTGCCTTTCTTTGCCCTTTTTCCTTGCCTTGCTTTGCGTTTTTGCCTTACCTTGCCTTGCTTTGGCCTTTTGCCTTGCCATGCCTTGTCTTGCTTTCTCTTTTGACTTGCCTTGCTTAGCTTTGCCCTTTTCCCTTGCCATGCCTTGTCTTGCTTTCCCTTTTGACTTGCCTTGCTTAGCTTTGCCCTTTTCCCTTGCCTTGCCTTGGTTTGCTTTTTTACCTTGCAATGCCTTGCTTTGCCCTTTTCCGTTGCCTTTCATTACCTTGCTTTCCCCATTTGCCTTGCCTTGCTTTGCCCTTTTGCCTTCTCTTGCATTGCCTTGCTTTGCTATTTAGACTTGCCTTGCATTGTCTTGCTTTCCCCTTTTGCCTTTCCTTGCTTTGCCCTTTTGCCTTGCCTTGCCTCGCCTTGCTTTGCTCTTTTGCCTTGCCTTGCCTTGCTTTGGCCTTTTGCCTTGCCTTTCTTTTTCATTTTTCCTTGCCTTTCCTTGCCTTGCCTTTCTTTGCCCTTTTGCCTTGCATTGCCCTTCTTTACCCGTTTCTGTTCCCTTGACATGCTTTGCCCTTTTTCCTTGGCTTGCCTTGCTTTGCCCTTTTCCCTTGCCTTGCCTTGGTTTGCTTTTTTACCTTGCAATGCCTTGCTTTGCCCTTTTCCCTTGCCTTTCATTACCTTGCTTTCCCCATTTGCCTTGCCTTGGTTTGCCCTTTTGCCTTCTCTTGCATTGCCTTGCTTTGCTATTTAGACTTGCCTTGCATTGTCTTGCTTTCCCCTTTTGCCTTTCCTTGCTTTGCCCTTTTGCCTTGCCTTGCCTCGCCTTGCTTTGCTCTTTTGCCTTGCCTTGCCTTGCCTTTCTTTTTCATTTTGCCTTGCCTTTCCTTGCCTTGCCTTTCTTTGCCCTTTTGCCTTGCATTGCCCTTCTTTACCCGTTTCTCTTCCCTTGACATGCTTTGCCTTTTTGCCTTGCCTTGCCTTGCTTTGCCCATTTACCTTGCCTTACCTTGCTTTGCTTTGCCCATTTGCCTTGCCTTGCCTTGCTTTAACCATTTGCTTTGCCTTCCCTTTCTTTAGCCTTTTGCCTTGCCTTGCCCTGCTTTGCCCTTTTCCTTTGCCTTTCATTACCTTGCTTTCCCCATTTGCCTTGCCTTGCTTTGCCCTTTAGACTTGCCTTGCATTGTCGTCCTTTGCCCTTTTGCCTTTCCTTTCTTTGCCCTTTTGCCTTGCATTGCCTTTCTTTACCCGTTTCTCTTCCCTTACCATGCTTTGCCCTTTTGCCTTGCCTTGCTTTGCTTTGCCATTTTTACCTTGCCTTACCTTTCCTTACTTCTCCGTTTTGCCTTTCCTTGCCTTTCCTTTCTTTGCCGTTTTGCATTGCCTTCCCTTGCCTTTCTTTGCCCTTTTGCCTTGCCTTGCCTTGCTTTGCCCATTTACCTTGCCTTACCTTTTCTTACTTTTCCGTTTTGCCTTTCCTTGCCTTTCCTTTCTTTGCCGTTTTGCCTTGACTTGCCTTGCCTTGCTTTGCCCATTTGCCTTTCCTTTCTTTGCCTTTCTTTGCCTTTTTGCCTTGCCTTGCCTTGCATTACCCGTTTGCTTTGCCTTCCCTTTCTTTACCCTTTTGCCTTGCATTACCTTGCTTTACCCTTTTCCCTTTCCTTGCCTTGCCTTGCTATTCCCTTTTGCCTTGCCTTGCTTTGCCCTTTTGCGTTGCCTTGCCTTGATTTGCTCTTTTGTGTTGCCTTTGCATGCCTTGGTTTGCACTTTTGCCTTGCCTTCCCTTGCCTTTCTTTGCCCTTTTTCCTTGCCTTGCTTTGCGTTTTTGCCTTACCTTGCCTTGCATTGCCCTTTTGCCTTGCCATACCTTGTCTTGCTTTCTCTTTTGACTTGCCTTGCTTAGCTTTGCCCTTTTCCCTTGCCTTGCCTTGGTTTGCTTTTTTACCTTGCAATGCCTTGCTTTGCCCTTTTCCCTTGCCTTTCATTACCTTGCTTTCCCCATTTGCCTTGCCTTGCTTTGCCCTTTTGCCTTCTCTTGCATTGCCTTGCTTTGCTATTTAGACTTGCCTTGCATTGTCTTGCTTTCCCCTTTTGCCTTTCCTTGCTTTGCCCTTTTGCCTTGCCTTGCCTCGCCTTGCTTTGCTCTTTTGCCTTGCCTTGCCTTGCTTTGGCCTTTTGCCTTGCCTTTCTTTTTCATTTTGCCTTGCCTTTCGTTGCCTTGCCTTTCTTTGCCCTTTTGCCTTGCATTGCCCTTCTTTACCCGTTTCTCTTCCCTTGACATGCTTTGCCCTTTTGCCTTGCCTTGCCTTGCTTTGCCCTTTTCCCTTGCCTTGCCTTGGTTTGCTTTTTTACCTTGCAATGCCTTGCTTTGCCCTTTTCCCTTGCCTTTCATTACCTTGCTTTCCCCATTTGCCTTGCCTTGGTTTGCCCTTTTGCCTTCTCTTGCATTGCCTTGCTTTGCTATTTAGACTTGCCTTGCATTGTCTTGCTTTCCCCTTTTGCCTTTCCTTGCTTTGCCCTTTTGCCTTGCCTTGCCTCGCCTTGCTTTGCTCTTTTGCCTTGCCTTGCCTTGCCTTTCTTTTTCATTTTGCCTTGCCTTTCCTTGCCTTGCCTTTCTTTGCCCTTTTGCCTTGCATTGCCCTTCTTTACCCGTTTCTCTTCCCTTGATATGCTTTGCCCTTTTGCCTTGCATTGCCATTCTTTACCCGTTTCTCTTCCCTTGACATGCTTTGCCTTTTTGCCTTGCCTTGCCTTGCTTTGCCCATTTACCTTGCCTTATCTTGCTTTGCTTTGCCCATTTGCCTTGCCTTGCCTTGCTTTAACCATTTGCTTTGCCTTCCCTTTCTTTAGCCTTTTGCCTTGCCGTGCCCTGCTTTGCCCTTTTCCTTTGCCTTTCATTACCTTGCTTTCCCCATTTGCCTTGCCTTGCTTTGCCCTTTAGACTTGCCTTGCATTGTCGTCCTTTGCCCTTTTGCCTTTCCTTTCTTTGCCCTTTTGCCTTGCATTGCCTTTCTATACCCGTTTCTCTTCCCTTACCATGCTTTGCCCTTTTGCCTTGCCTTGCTTTGCTTTGCCATTTTTACCTTGCCTTACCTTTCCTTACTTCTCCGTTTTGCCTTTCCTTGCCTTTCCTTTCTTTGCCGTTTTGCATTGCCTTCCCTTGCCTTTCTTTGCCCTTTTGCCTTCCCTTGCCTTGCTTTGCCCATTTACCTTGCCTTACCTTTCCTTACTTTTCCGTTTTGCCTTTCCTTGCCTTTCCTTTCTTTGCCGTTTTGCCTTGACTTGCCTTGCCTTGCTTTGCCCATTTGCCTTTCCTTTCTTTGCCTTTCTTTGCCTTTTTGCCTTGCCTTGCCTTGCATTACCCGTTTGCTTTGCCTTCCCTTTCTTTACCCTTTTGCCTTGCCTTGCATTGATTTGCCGTTTTACCTTGCCTTGCCTTGCCTTGCTCTTCCCTTTTGCCTTGCCTTGCCTTGTCTTGCTTTGCCCTTTTGCCTTGCATTACCTTGCTTTACCCTTTTCCCTTTCCTTGCCTTGCCTTGCTTTGCCCTTTTGCCTTGCCTTGCTTTGCCCTTTTGCCTTGCCTTGCTTTGCCCTTTTGCCTTGCCTTGCTTTGCCCTTTTGCGTTGCCTTGCCTTGATTTGCTCTTTTGTGTTGCCTTTGCATGCCTTGGTTTGCACTTTTGCCTTGCCTTGCTTTGCGTTTTTGCCTTACCTTGCCTTGCATTGCCCTTTTGCCTTGCCATGCCTTGTCTTGCTTTCTCTTTTGACTTGCCTTGCTTAGCTTTGCCCTTTTCCCTTGCCTTGCCTTGGTTTGCTTTTTTACCTTGCAATGCCTTGCTTTGCCCTTTTCCCTTGCCTTTCATTACCTTGCTTTCCCCATTTGCCTTGCCTTGCTTTGCCCTTTTGCCTTCTCTTGCATTGCCTTGCTTTGCTATTTAGACTTGCCTTGCATTGTCTTGCTTTCCCCTTTTGCCTTTCCTTGCTTTGCCCTTTTGCCTTGCCTTGCCTCGCCTTGCTTTGCTCTTTTGCCTTGCCTTGCCTTGCTTTGGCCTTTTGCCTTGCCTTTCTTTTTCATTTTGCCTTGCCTTTCCTTGCCTTGCCTTTCTTTGCCCTTTTGCCTTGCATTGCCCTTCTTTACCCGTTTCTCTTCCCTTGACATGCTTTGCCCTTTTGCCTTGCATTACCTTGCTTTACCCATTTACCTTGCCTTACCTTGCTTTGCTTTGCCCATTTGCCTTGCCTTGCCTTGCTTTAACCATTTGCTTTGCCTTCCCTTTCTTTAGCCTTTTGCCTTGCCTTGCCCTGCTTTGCCCTTTTCCTTTGCCTTTCATTACCTTGCTTTCCCCATTTGCCTTGCCTTGGTTTGCCCTTTTGCCTTCTCTTGCATTGCCTTGCTTTGCCCTTTAGACTTGCCTTGCATTGTCGTCCTTTGCCCTTTTGCCTTTCCTTTCTTTGCCCTTTTGCCTTGCATTGCCTTTCTTTACCCGTTTCTCTTCCCTTACCATGCTTTGCCCTTTTGCCTTGCCTTGCTTTGCTTTGCCATTTTTACCTTGCCTTACCTTTCCTTACTTCTCCGTTTTGCCTTTCCTTGCCTTTCCTTTCTTTGCCGTTTTGCATTGCCTTCCCTTGCCTTTCTTTGCCCTTTTGCCTTGCCTTGCCTTGCTTTGCCCATTTACCTTGCCTTACCTTTCCTTACTTTTCCGTTTTGCCTTTCCTTACCTTTCCTTTCTTTGCCCTTTTGCCTTGCCTTGCCTTGCTTTGCCCATTTGCCTTTCCTTTCTTTGCCTTTCTTTGCCTTTTTGCCTTGCCTTGCCTTGCATTACCCGTTTGCTTTGCCTTCCCTTTCTTTACCCTTTTGCCTTGCCTTGCATTGATTTGCCGTTTTACCTTGCCTTGCCTTGCCTTGCTCTTCCCTTTTGCCTTGCCTTGCCTTGTCTTTCTTTGCCCTTTTGCCTTGCATTACCTTGCTTTACCCTTTTCCCTTTCCTTGCCTTGCCTTGCTTTGCCCTTTTGCCTTGCCTTGCTTTGCCCTTTTGCGTTGCCTTGCCTTGATTTGCTCTTTTGTGTTGCCTTTGCATGCCTTGGTTTGCACTTTTGCCTTGCCTTCCCTTGCCTTTCTTTGCCCTTTTTCCTTGCCTTGCTTTGCGTTTTTGCCTTACCTTGCCTTGCATTGCCCTTTTGCCTTGCCATGCCTTGTCTTGCTTTCTCTTTTGACTTGCCTTGCTTAGCTTTGCCCTTTTCCCTTGCCTTGCCTTGGTTTGCTTTTTTACCTTGCAATGCCTTGCTTTGCCCTTTTCCGTTGCCTTTCATTACCTTGCTTTCCCCATTTGCCTTGCCTTGGTTTGCCCTTTTGCCTTCTCTTGCATTGCCTTGCTTTGCTATTTAGACTTGCCTTGCATTGTCTTGCTTTCCCCTTTTGCCTTTCCTTGCTTTGCCCTTTTGCCTTGCCTTGCCTCGCCTTGCTTTGCTCTTTTGCCTTGCCTTGCCTTGCTTTGGCCTTTTGCCTTGCCTTTCTTTTTCATTTTGCCTTGCCTTTCCTTGCCTTGCCTTTCTTTGCCCTTTTGCCTTGCATTGCCCTTCTTTACCCGTTTCTCTTCCCTTGACATGCTTTGCCCTTTTGCCTTGCCTTGCCTTGCTTTGCCCATTTACCTTGCCTTACCTTGCTTTGCTTTGCCCATTTGCCTTGCCTTGCCTTGCTTTAACCATTTGCTTTGCCTTCCCTTTCTTTAGCCTTTTGCCTTGCCTTGCCCTGCTTTGCCCTTTTCCTTTGCCTTTCATTACCTTGCTTTCCCCATTTGCCTTGCCTTGCTTTGCCCTTTAGACTTGCCTTGCATTGTCGTCCTTTGCCCTTTTGCCTTTCCTTTCTTTGCCCTTTTGCCTTGCATTGCCTTTCTTTACCCGTTTCTCTTCCCTTACCATGCTTTGCCCTTTTGCCTTGCCTTGCTTTGCTTTGCCATTTTTACCTTGCCTTACCTTTCCTTACTTCTCCGTTTTGCCTTTCCTTGCCTTTCCTTTCTTTGCCGTTTTGCATTGCCTTCCCTTGCCTTTCTTTGCCCGTTTGCCTTGCCTTGCCTTGCTTTGCCCATTTACCTTGCCTTACCTTTCCTTACTTTTCCGTTTTGCCTTTCCTTGCCTTTCCTTTCTTTGCCGTTTTGCCTTGACTTGCCTTGCCTTGCTTTGCCCATTTGCCTTTCCTTTCTTTGCCTTTCTTTGCCTTTTTGCCTTGCCTTGCCTTGCATTACCCGTTTGCTTTGCCTTCCCTTTCTTTACCCTTTTGCCTTGCCTTGCATTGATTTGCCGTTTTACCTTGCCTTGCCTTGCCTTGCTCTTCCCTTTTGCCTTGCCTTGCCTTGCTCTTCCCTTTTGCCTTGCCTTGCCTTGTCTTGCTTTGCCCTTTTGCCTTGCATTACCTTGCTTTACCCTTTTCCCTTTCCTTGCCTTGCCTTGCTTTGCCCTTTTGCCTTGCCTTGCTTTGCCCTTTTGCGTTGCCTTGCCTTGATTTGCTCTTTTGTGTTGCCTTTGCATGCCTTGGTTTGCACTTTTGCCTTGCCTTCCCTTGCCTTTCTTTGCCCTTTTTCCTTGCCTTGCTTTGCGTTTTTGCCTTACCTTGCCTTGCATTGCCCTTTTGCCTTGCCATGCCTTGTCTTGCTTTCTCTTTTGACTTGCCTTGCTTAGCTTTGCCCTTTTCCCTTGCCTTGCCTTGGTTTGCTTTTTTACCTTGCAATGCCTTGCTTTGCCCTTTTCCCTTGCCTTTCATTACCTTGCTTTCCCCATTTGCCTTGCCTTGGTTTGCCCTTTTGCCTTCTCTTGCATTGCCTTGCTTTGCTATTTAGACTTGCCTTGCATTGTCTTGCTTTCCCCTTTTGCCTTTCCTTGCTTTGCCCTTTTGCCTTGCCTTGCCTCGCCTTGCTTTGCTCTTTTGCCTTGCCTTGCCTTGCTTTGGCCTTTTGCCTTGCCTTTCTTTTTCATTTTGCCTTGCCTTTCCTTGCCTTGCCTTTCTTTGCCCTTTTGCCTTGCATTGCCCTTCTTTACCCGTTTCTCTTCCCTTGACATGCTTTGCCCTTTTGCCTTGCCTTGCCTTGCTTTGCCCATTTACCTTGCCTTACCTTGCTTTGCTTTGCCCATTTGCCTTGCCTTGCCTTGCTTTAACCATTTGCTTTGCCTTCCCTTTCTTTAGCCTTTTGCCTTGCCTTGCCCTGCTTTGCCCTTTTCCTTTGCCTTTCATTACCTTGCTTTCCCCATTTGCCTTGCCTTGCTTTGCCCTTTAGACTTGCCTTGCATTGTCGTCCTTTGCCCTTTTGCCTTTCCTTTCTTTGCCCTTTTGCCTTGCATTGCCTTTCTTTACCCGTTTCTCTTCCCTTACCATGCTTTGCCCTTTTGCCTTGCCTTGCTTTGCTTTGCCATTTTTACCTTGCCTTACCTTTCCTTACTTCTCCGTTTTGCCTTTCCTTGCCTTTCCTTTCTTTGCCGTTTTGCATTGCCTTCCCTTGCCTTTCTTTGCCCTTTTGCCTTGCCTTGCCTTGCTTTGCCCATTTACCTTGCCTTACCTTTCCTTACTTTTCCGTTTTGCCTTTCCTTGCCTTTCCTTTCTTTGCCCTTTTGCCTTGCCTTGCCTTGCTTTGCCCATTTGCCTTTCCTTTCTTTGCCTTTCTTTGCCTTTTTGCCTTGCCTTGCCTTGCATTACCCGTTTGCTTTGCCTTCCCTTTCTTTACCCTTTTGCCTTGCCTTGCATTGATTTGCCGTTTTACCTTGCCTTGCCTTGCCTTGCTCTTCCCTTTTGCCTTGCCTTGCCTTGTCTTGCTTTGCCCTTTTGCCTTGCATTACCTTGCTTTACCCTTTTCCCTTTCCTTGCCTTGCCTTGCTTTGCCCTTTTGCCTTGCCTTGCTTTGCCCTTTTGCGTTGCCTTGCCTTGATTTGCTCTTTTGTGTTGCCTTTGCATGCCTTGGTTTGCACTTTTGCCTTGCCTTCCCTTGCCTTTCTTTGCCCTTTTTCCTTGCCTTGCTTTGCGTTTTTGCCTTACCTTGCCTTGCATTGCCCTTTTGCCTTGCCATGCCTTGTCTTGCTTTCTCTTTTGACTTGCCTTGCTTAGCTTTGCCCTTTTCCCTTGCCTTGCCTTGGTTTGCTTTTTTACCTTGCAATGCCTTGCTTTGCCCTTTTCCGTTGCCTTTCATTACCTTGCTTTCCCCATTTGCCTTGCCTTGGTTTGCCCTTTTGCCTTCTCTTGCATTGCCTTGCTTTGCTATTTAGACTTGCCTTGCATTGTCTTGCTTTCCCCTTTTGCCTTTCCTTGCTTTGCCCTTTTGCCTTGCCTTGCCTCGCCTTGCTTTGCCCATTTACCTTGCCTTACCTTGCTTTGCTTTGCCCATTTGCCTTGCCTTGCCTTGCTTTAACCATTTGCTTTGCCTTCCCTTTCTTTAGCCTTTTGCCTTGCCTTGCCCTGCTTTGCCCTTTTCCTTTGCCTTTCATTACCTTGCTTTCCCCATTTGCCTTGCCTTGCTTTGCCCTTTAGACTTGCCTTGCATTGTCGTCCTTTGCCCTTTTGCCTTTCCTTTCTTTGCCCTTTTGCCTTGCATTGCCTTTCTTTACCCGTTTCTCTTCCCTTACCATGCTTTGCCCTTTTGCCTTGCCTTGCTTTGCTTTGCCATTTTTACCTTGCCTTACCTTTCCTTACTTCTCCGTTTTGCCTTTCCTTGCCTTTCCTTTCTTTGCCGTTTTGCCTTTCCTTGCCTTTCCTTTCTTTGCCCTTTTGCCTTGCCTTGCCTTGCTTTGCCCATTTGCCTTTCCTTTCTTTGCCTTTCTTTGCCTTTTTGCCTTGCCTTGCCTTGCATTACCCGTTTGCTTTGCCTTCCCTTTCTTTACCCTTTTGCCTTGCCTTGCATTGATTTGCCGTTTTACCTTGCCTTGCCTTGCCTTGCTCTTCCCTTTTGCCTTGCCTTGCCTTGTCTTGCTTTGCCCTTTTGCCTTGCATTACCTTGCTTTACCCTTTTCCCTTTCCTTGCCTTGCCTTGCTTTGCCCTTTTGCCTTGCCTTGCTTTGCCCTTTTGCGTTGCCTTGCCTTGATTTGCTCTTTTGTGTTGCCTTTGCATGCCTTGGTTTGCACTTTTGCCTTGCCTTCCCTTGCCTTTCTTTGCCCTTTTTCCTTGCCTTGCTTTGCGTTTTTGCCTTACCTTGCCTTGCATTGCCCTTTTGCCTTGCCATGCCTTGTCTTGCTTTCTCTTTTGACTTGCCTTGCTTAGCTTTGCCCTTTTCCCTTGCCTTGCCTTGGTTTGCTTTTTTACCTTGCAATGCCTTGCTTTGCCCTTTTCCCTTGCCTTTCATTACCTTGCTTTCCCCATTTGCCTTGCCTTGGTTTGCCCTTTTGCCTTCTCTTGCATTGCCTTGCTTTGCTATTTAGACTTGCCTTGCATTGTCTTGCTTTCCCCTTTTGCCTTTCCTTGCTTTGCCCTTTTGCCTTGCCTTGCCTCGCCTTGCTTTGCTCTTTTGCCTTGCCTTGCCTTGCTTTGGCCTTTTGCCTTGCCTTTCTTTTTCATTTTGCCTTGCCTTTCCTTGCCTTGCCTTTCTTTGCCCTTTTGCCTTGCATTGCCCTTCTTTACCCGTTTCTCTTCCCTTGACATGCTTTGCCCTTTTGCCTTGCCTTGCCTTGCTTTGCCCATTTACCTTGCCTTACCTTGCTTTGCTTTGCCCATTTGCCTTGCCTTGCCTTGCTTTAACCATTTGCTTTGCCTTCCCTTTCTTTAGCCTTTTGCCTTGCCTTGCCCTGCTTTGCCCTTTTCCTTTGCCTTTCATTACCTTGCTTTCCCCATTTGCCTTGCCTTGCTTTGCCCTTTAGACTTGCCTTGCATTGTCGTCCTTTGCCCTTTTGCCTTTCCTTTCTTTGCCCTTTTGCCTTGCATTGCCTTTCTTTACCCGTTTCTCTTCCCTTACCATGCTTTGCCCTTTTGCCTTGCCTTGCCTTGCTTTGCCCATTTACCTTGCCTTACCTTTCCTTACTTTTCCGTTTTGCCTTTCCTTGCCTTTCCTTTCTTTGCCCTTTTGCCTTGCCTTGCCTTGCTTTGCCCATTTGCCTTTCCTTTCTTTGCCTTTCTTTGCCTTTTTGCCTTGCCTTGCCTTGCATTACCCGTTTGCTTTGCCTTCCCTTTCTTTACCCTTTTGCCTTGCCTTGCATTGATTTGCCGTTTTACCTTGCCTTGCCTTGCCTTGCTCTTCCCTTTTGCCTTGCCTTGCCTTGTCTTGCTTTGCCCTTTTGCCTTGCATTACCTTGCTTTACCCTTTTCCCTTTCCTTGCCTTGCCTTGCTTTGCCCTTTTGCCTTGCCTTGCTTTGCCCTTTTGCGTTGCCTTGCCTTGATTTGCTCTTTTGTGTTGCCTTTTCATGCCTTGGTTTGCACTTTTGCATTGCCTTCCCTTGCCTTTCTTTGCCCTTTTTCCTTGCCTTGCTTTGCGTTTTTGCCTTACCTTGCCTTGCATTGCCCTTTTGCCTTGCCATGCCTTGTCTTGCTTTCTCTTTTGACTTGCCTTGCTTAGCTTTGCCCTTTTCCCTTGCCTTGCCTTGGTTTGCTTTTTTACCTTGCAATGCCTTGCTTTGCCCTTTTCCGTTGCCTTTCATTACCTTGCTTTCCCCATTTGCCTTGCCTTGGTTTGCCCTTTTGCCTTCTCTTGCATTGCCTTGCTTTGCTATTTAGACTTGCCTTGCATTGTCTTGCTTTCCCCTTTTGCCTTTCCTTGCTTTGCCCTTTTGCCTTGCCTTGCCTCGCCTTGCTTTGCCCATTTACCTTGCCTTACCTTGCTTTGCTTTGCCCATTTGCCTTGCCTTGCCTTGCTTTAACCATTTGCTTTGCCTTCCCTTTCTTTAGCCTTTTGCCTTGCCTTGCCCTGCTTTGCCCTTTTCCTTTGCCTTTCATTACCTTGCTTTCCCCATTTGCCTTGCCTTGCTTTGCCCTTTAGACTTGCCTTGCATTGTCGTCCTTTGCCCTTTTGCCTTTCCTTTCTTTGCCCTTTTGCCTTGCATTGCCTTTCTTTACCCGTTTCTCTTCCCTTACCATGCTTTGCCCTTTTGCCTTGCCTTGCTTTGCTTTGCCATTTTTACCTTGCCTTACCTTTCCTTACTTCTCCGTTTTGCCTTTCCTTGCCTTTCCTTTCTTTGCCGTTTTGCATTGCCTTCCCTTGCCTTTCTTTGCACTTTTGCCTTGCCTTGCCTTGCTTTGCCCATTTACCTTGCCTTACCTTTCCTTACTTTTCCGTTTTGCCTTTCCTTGCCTTTCCTTTCTTTGCCGTTTTGCCTTGACTTGCCTTGCCTTGCTTTGCCCATTTGCCTTTCCTTTCTTTGCCTTTCTTTGCCTTTTTGCCTTGCCTTGCCTTGCATTACCCGTTTGCTTTGCCTTCCCTTTCTTTACCCTTTTGCCTTGCCTTGCATTGATTTGCCGTTTTACCTTGCCTTGCCTTGCCTTGCTCTTCCCTTTTGCCTTGCCTTGCCTTGTCTTGCTTTGCCCTTTTGCCTTGCATTACCTTGCTTTACCCTTTTCCCTTTCCTTGCCTTGCCTTGCTTTGCCCTTTTGCCTTGCCTTGCTTTGCCCTTTTGCGTTGCCTTGCCTTGATTTGCTCTTTTGTGTTGCCTTTGCATGCCTTGGTTTGCACTTTTGCCTTGCCTTCCCTTGCCTTTCTTTGCCCTTTTTCCTTGCCTTGCTTTGCGTTTTTGCCTTACCTTGCCTTGCTTTGCCCTTTTGCCTTGCCATGCCTTGTCTTGCTTTCTCTTTTGACTTGCCTTGCTTAGCTTTGCCCTTTTCCCTTGCCTTGCCTTGGTTTGCTTTTTTACCTTGCAATGCCTTGCTTTGCCCTTTTCCGTTGCCTTTCATTACCTTGCTTTCCCCATTTGCCTTGCCTTGGTTTGCCCTTTTGCCTTCTCTTGCATTGCCTTGCTTTGCTATTTAGACTTGCCTTGCATTGTCTTGCTTTCCCCTTTTGCCTTGCCTTGCTTTGCCCTTTTGCCTTGCCTTGCCTCGCCTTGCTTTGCTCTTTTGCCTTGCCTTGCCTTGCTTTGGCTTTTTGCCTTGCCTTTCTTTTTCATTTTGCCTTGCCTTTCCTTGCCTTGCCTTTCTTTGCCCTTTTGCCTTGCATTGCCCTTCTTTACCCGTTTCTCTTCCCTTGACATGCTTTGCCCTTTTGCCTTGCCTTGCCTTGCTTTGCCCATTTACCTTGCCTTACCTTGCTTTGCTTTGCCCATTTGCCTTGCCTTGCCTTGCTTTAACCATTTGCTTTGCCTTCCCTTTCTTTAGCCTTTTGCCTTGCCTTGCCCTGCTTTGCCCTTTTCCTTTGCCTTTCATTACCTTGCTTTCCCCATTTGCCTTGCCTTGCTTTGCCCTTTAGACTTGCCTTGCATTGTCGTCCTTTGCCCTTTTGCCTTTCCTTTCTTTGCCCTTTTGCCTTGCATTGCCTTTCTTTACCCGTTTCTCTTCCCTTACCATGCTTTGCCCTTTTGCCTTGCCTTGCTTTGCTTTGCCATTTTTACCTTGCCTTACCTTTCCTTACTTCTCCGTTTTGCCTTTCCTTGCCTTTCCTTTCTTTGCCGTTTTGCATTGCCTTCCCTTGCCTTTCTTTGCCCTTTTGCCTTGCCTTGCCTTGCTTTGCCCATTTACCTTGCCTTACCTTTCCTTACTTTTCCGTTTTGCCTTTCCTTGCCTTTCCTTTCTTTGCCCTTTTGCCTTGCCTTGCCTTGCTTTGCCCATTTGCCTTTCCTTTCTTTGCCTTTCTTTGCCTTTTTGCCTTGCCTTGCCTTGCATTACCCGTTTGCTTTGCCTTCCCTTTCTTTACCCTTTTGCCTTGCCTTGCATTGATTTGCCGTTTTACCTTGCCTTGCCTTGCCTTGCTCTTCCCTTTTGCCTTGCCTTGCCTTGTCTTGCTTTGCCCTTTTGCCTTGCATTACCTTGCTTTACCCTTTTCCCTTTCCTTGCCTTGCCTTGCTTTGCCCTTTTGCCTTGCCTTGCTTTGCCCTTTTGCGTTGCCTTGCCTTGATTTGCTCTTTTGTGTTGCCTTTGCATGCCTTGGTTTGCACTTTTGCCTTGCCTTCCCTTGCCTTTCTTTGCCCTTTTTCCTTGCCTTGCTTTGCGTTTTTGCCTTACCTTGCCTTGCATTGCCCTTTTGCCTTGCCATGCCTTGTCTTGCTTTCTCTTTTGACTTGCCTTGCTTAGCTTTGCCCTTTTCCCTTGCCCTGCCTTGGTTTGCTTTTTTACCTTGCAATGCCTTGCTTTGCCCTTTTCCGTTGCCTTTCATTACCTTGCTTTCCCCATTTGCCTTGCCTTGGTTTGCCCTTTTGCCTTCTCTTGCATTGCCTTGCTTTGCTATTTAGACTTGCCTTGCATTGTCTTGCTTTCCCCTTTTGCCTTGCCTTGCTTTGCCCTTTTGCCTTGCCTTGCCTCGCCTTGCTTTGCTCTTTTGCCTTGCCTTGCCTTGCTTTGGCCTTTTGCCTTGCCTTTCTTTTTCATTTTGCCTTGCCTTTCCTTGCCTTGCCTTTCTTTGCCCTTTTGCCTTGCATTGCCCTTCTTTACCCGTTTCTCTTCCCTTGACATGCTTTGCCCTTTTGCCTTGCCTTGCCTTGCTTTTCCCATTTACCTTGCCTTACCTTGCTTTGCTTTGCCCATGTGCCTTGCCTTGCCTTGCTTTAACCATTTGCTTTGCCTTCCCTTTCTTTAGCCTTTTGCCTTGCCTTGCCCTGCTTTGCCCTTTTCCTTTGCCTTTCATTACCTTGCTTTCCCCATTTGCCTTGCCTTGCTTTGCCCTTTAGACTTGCCTTGCATTGTCGTCCTTTGCCCTTTTGCCTTTCCTTTCTTTGCCCTTTTGCCTTGCATTGCCTTTCTTTACCCGTTTCTCTTCCCTTACCATGCTTTGCCCTTTTGCCTTGCCTTGCTTTGCTTTGCCATTTTTACCTTGCCTTACCTTTCCTTACTTCTCCGTTTTGCCTTTCCTTGCCTTTCCTTTCTTTGCCGTTTTGCATTGCCTTCCCTTGCCTTTCTTTGCCCTTTTGCCTTGCCTTGCCTTGCTTTGCCCATTTACCTTGCCTTACCTTTCCTTACTTTTCCGTTTTGCCTTTCCTTGCCTTTCCTTTCTTTGCCGTTTTGCCTTGACTTGCCTTGCCTTGCTTTGCCCATTTGCCTTTCCTTTCTTTGCCTTTCTTTGCCTTTTTGCCTTGCCTTGCCTTGCATTACCCGTTTGCTTTGCCTTCCCTTTCTTTACCCTTTTGCCTTGCCTTGCATTGATTTGCCGTTTTACCTTGCCTTGCCTTGCCTTGCTCTTCCCTTTTGCCTTGCCTTGCCTTGTCTTGCTTTGCCCTTTTGCCTTGCATTACCTTGCTTTACCCTTTTCCCTTTCCTTGCCTTGCCTTGCTTTGCCCTTTTGCCTTGCCTTGCTTTGCCCTTTTGCGTTGCCTTGCCTTGATTTGCTCTTTTGTGTTGCCTTTGCATGCCTTGGTTTGCACTTTTGCCTTGCCTTCCCTTGCCTTTCTTTGCCCTTTTTCCTTGCCTTGCTTTGCGTTTTTGCCTTACCTTGCCTTGCTTTGCCCTTTTGCCTTGCCATGCCTTGTCTTGCTTTCTCTTTTGACTTGCCTTGCTTAGCTTTGCCCTTTTCCCTTGCCTTGCCTTGGTTTGCTTTTTTACCTTGCAATGCCTTGCTTTGCCCTTTTCCGTTGCCTTTCATTACCTTGCTTTCCCCATTTGCCTTGCCTTGGTTTGCCCTTTTGCCTTCTCTTGCATTGCCTTGCTTTGCTATTTAGACTTGCCTTGCATTGTCGTCCTTTGCCCTTTTGCCTTTCCTTTCTTTGCCCTTTTGCCTTGCATTGCCCTTCTTTACCCGTTTCTCTTCCCTTGACATGCTTTGCCCTTTTGCCTTGCCTTGCCTTGCTTTTCCCATTTACCTTGCCTTACCTTGCTTTGCTTTGCCCATGTGCCTTGCCTTGCCTTGCTTTAACCATTTGCTTTGCCTTCCCTTTCTTTAGCCTTTTGCCTTGCCTTGCCCTGCTTTGCCCTTTTCCTTTGCCTTTCATTACCTTGCTTTCCCCATTTGCCTTGCCTTGCTTTGCCCTTTAGACTTGCCTTGCATTGTCGTCCTTTGCCCTTTTGCCTTTCCTTTCTTTGCCCTTTTGCCTTGCATTGCCTTTCTTTACCCGTTTCTCTTCCCTTACCATGCTTTGCCCTTTTGCCTTGCCTTGCTTTGCTTTGCCATTTTTACCTTGCCTTACCTTTCCTTACTTCTCCGTTTTGCCTTTCCTTGCCTTTCCTTTCTTTGCCGTTTTGCATTGCCTTCCCTTGCCTTTCTTTGCCCTTTTGCCTTGCCTTGCCTTGCTTTGCCCATTTACCTTGCCTTACCTTTCCTTACTTTTCCGTTTTGCCTTTCCTTGCCTTTCCTTTCTTTGCCGTTTTGCCTTGACTTGCCTTGCCTTGCTTTGCCCATTTGCCTTTCCTTTCTTTGCCTTTCTTTGCCTTTTTGCCTTGCCTTGCCTTGCATTACCCGTTTGCTTTGCCTTCCCTTTCTTTACCCTTTTGCCTTGCCTTGCATTGATTTGCCGTTTTACCTTGCCTTGCCTTGCCTTGCTCTTCCCTTTTGCCTTGCCTTGCCTTGTCTTGCTTTGCCCTTTTGCCTTGCATTACCTTGCTTTACCCTTTTCCCTTTCCTTGCCTTGCCTTGCTTTGCCCTTTTGCCTTGCCTTGCTTTGCCCTTTTGCGTTGCCTTGCCTTGATTTGCTCTTTTGTGTTGCCTTTGCATGCCTTGGTTTGCACTTTTGCCTTGCCTTCCCTTGCCTTTCTTTGCCCTTTTTCCTTGCCTTGCTTTGCGTTTTTGCCTTACCTTGCCTTGCTTTGCCCTTTTGCCTTGCCATGCCTTGTCTTGCTTTCTCTTTTGACTTGCCTTGCTTAGCTTTGCCCTTTTCCCTTGCCTTGCCTTGGTTTGCTTTTTTACCTTGCAATGCCTTGCTTTGCCCTTTTCCGTTGCCTTTCATTACCTTGCTTTCCCCATTTGCCTTGCCTTGGTTTGCCCTTTTGCCTTCTCTTGCATTGCCTTGCTTTGCTATTTAGACTTGCCTTGCATTGTCTTGCTTTCCCCTTTTGCCTTTCCTTGCTTTGCCCTTTTGCCTTGCCTTGCCTCGCCTTGCTTTGCTCTTTTGCCTTGCCTTGCCTTGCTTTGGCCTTTTGCCTTGCCTTTCTTTTTCATTTTGCCTTGCCTTTCCTTGCCTTGCCTTTCTTTGCCCTTTTGCCTTGCATTGCCCTTCTTTACCCGTTTCTCTTCCCTTGACATGCTTTGCCCTTTTGCCTTGCCTTGCCTTGCTTTGCCCATTTACCTGGCCTTACCTTGCTTTGCTTTGCCCATTTGCCTTGCCTTGCCTTGCTTTAACCATTTGCTTTGCCTTCCCTTTCTTTAGCCTTTTGCCTTGCCTTGCCCTGCTTTGCCCTTTTCCTTTGCCTTTCATTACCTTGCTTTCCCCATTTGCCTTGCCTTGCTTTGCCCTTTAGACTTGCCTTGCATTGTCGTCCTTTGCCCTTTTGCCTTTCCTTTCTTTGCCCTTTTGCCTTGCATTGCCTTTCTTTACCCGTTTCTCTTCCCTTACCATGCTTTGCCCTTTTGCCTTGCCTTGCTTTGCTTTGCCATTTTTACCTTGCCTTACCTTTCCTTACTTCTCCGTTTTGCCTTTCCTTGCCTTTCCTTTCTTTGCCGTTTTGCATTGCCTTCCCTTGCCTTTCTTTGCCCTTTTGCCTTGCCTTGCCTTGCTTTGCCCATTTACCTTGCCTTACCTTTCCTTACTTTTCCGTTTTGCCTTTCCTTGCCTTTCCTTTCTTTGCCGTTTCGCCTTGACTTGCCTTGCCTTGCTTTGCCCATTTGCCTTTCCTTTCTTTGCCTTTCTTTGCCTTTTTGCCTTGCCTTGCCTTGCATTACCCGTTTGCTTTGCCTTCCCTTTCTTTACCCTTTTGCCTTGCCTTGCATTGATTTGCCGTTTTACCTTGCCTTGCCTTGCCTTGCTATTCCCTTTTGCCTTGCCTTGCCTTGTCTTGCTTTGCCCTTTTGCCTTGCATTACCTTGCTTTACCCTTTTCCCTTTCCTTGCCTTGCCTTGCTTTGCCCTTTTGCCTTGCCTTGCTTTGCCATTTTGCGTTGCCTTGCCTTGATTTGCTCTTTTGTGTTGCCTTTGCATGCCTTGGTTTGCACTTTTGCCTTGCCTTCCCTTGCCTTTCTTTGCCCTTTTTCCTTGCCTTGCTTTGCGTTTTTGCCTTACCTTGCCTTGCATTGCCCTTTTGCCTTGCCATGCCTTGTCTTGCTTTCTCTTTTGACTTGCCTTGCTTAGCTTTGCCCTTTTCCCTTGCCTTGCCTTGGTTTGCTTTTTTACCTTGCAATGCCTTGCTTTGCCCTTTTCCGTTGCCTTTCATTACCTTGCTTTCCCCATTTGCCTTGCCTTGGTTTGCCCTTTTGCCTTCTCTTGCATTGCCTTGCTTTGCTATTTAGACTTGCCTTGCATTGTCTTGCTTTCCCCTTTTGCCTTTCCTTGCTTTGCCCTTTTGCCTTGCCTTGCCTCGCCTTGCTTTGCTCTTTTGCCTTGCCTTGCCTTGCTTTGGCCTTTTGCCTTGCCTTTCTTTTTCATTTTGCCTTGCCTTTCCTTGCCTTGCCTTTCTTTGCCCTTTTGCCTTGCATTGCCCTTCTTTACCCGTTTCTCTTCCCTTGACATGCTTTGCCCTTTTGCCTTGCCTTGCCTTGCTTTGCCCATTTACCTTGCCTTACCTTGCTTTGCTTTGCCCATTTGCCTTGCCTTGCCTTGCTTTAACCATTTGCTTTGCCTTCCCTTTCTTTAGCCTTTTGCCTTGCCTTGCCCTGCTTTGCCCTTTTCCTTTGCCTTTCATTACCTTGCTTTCCCCATTTGCCTTGCCTTGCTTTGCCCTTTAGACTTGCCTTGCATTGTCGTCCTTTGCCCTTTTGCCTTTCCTTTCTTTGCCCTTTTGCCTTGCATTGCCTTTCTTTACCCGTTTCTCTTCCCTTACCATGCTTTGCCCTTTTGCCTTGCCTTGCTTTGCTTTGCCATTTTTACCTTGCCTTACCTTTCCTTACTTCTCCGTTTTGCCTTTCCTTGCCTTTCCTTTCTTTGCCGTTTTGCATTGCCTTCCCTTGCCTTTCTTTGCCCTTTTGCCTTGCCTTGCCTTGCTTTGCCCATTTACCTTGCCTTACCTTTCCTTACTTTTCCGTTTTGCCTTTCCTTGCCTTTCCTTTCTTTGCCCTTTTGCCTTGCCTTGCCTTGCTTTGCCCATTTGCCTTTCCTTTCTTTGCCTTTCTTTGCCTTTTTGCCTTGCCTTGCCTTGCATTACCCGTTTGCTTTGCCTTCCCTTTCTTTACCCTTTTGCCTTGCCTTGCATTGATTTGCCGTTTTACCTTGCCTTGCCTTGCCTTGCTCTTCCCTTTTGCCTTGCCTTGCCTTGTCTTGCTTTGCCCTTTTGCCTTGCATTACCTTGCTTTACCCTTTTCCCTTTCCTTGCCTTGCCTTGCTTTGCCCTTTTGCCTTGCCTTGCTTTGCCCTTTTGCGTTGCCTTGCCTTGATTTGCTCTTTTGTGTTGCCTTTGCATGCCTTGGTTTGCACTTTTGCCTTGCCTTCCCTTGCCTTTCTTTGCCCTTTTTCCTTGCCTTGCTTTGCGTTTTTGCCTTACCTTGCCTTGCATTGCCCTTTTGCCTTGCCATGCCTTGTCTTGCTTTCTCTTTTGACTTGCCTTGCTTAGCTTTGCCCTTTTCCCTTGCCCTGCCTTGGTTTGCTTTTTTACCTTGCAATGCCTTGCTTTGCCCTTTTCCGTTGCCTTTCATTACCTTGCTTTCCCCATTTGCCTTGCCTTGGTTTGCCCTTTTGCCTTCTCTTGCATTGCCTTGCTTTGCTATTTAGATTTGCCTTGCATTGTCTTGCTTTCCCCTTTTGCCTTGCCTTGCTTTGCCCTTTTGCCTTGCCTTGCCTCGCCTTGCTTTGCTCTTTTGCCTTGCCTTGCCTTGCTTTGGCCTTTTGCCTTGCCTTTCTTTTTCATTTTGCCTTGCCTTTCCTTGCCTTGCCTTTCTTTGCCCTTTTGCCTTGCATTGCCCTTCTTTACCCGTTTCTCTTCCCTTGACATGCTTTGCCCTTTTGCCTTGCCTTGCCTTGCTTTTCCCATTTACCTTGCCTTACCTTGCTTTGCTTTGCCCATGTGCCTTGCCTTGCCTTGCTTTAACCATTTGCTTTGCCTTCCCTTTCTTTAGCCTTTTGCCTTGCCTTGCCCTGCTTTGCCCTTTTCCTTTGCCTTTCATTACCTTGCTTTCCCCATTTGCCTTGCCTTGCTTTGCCCTTTAGACTTGCCTTGCATTGTCGTCCTTTGCCCTTTTGCCTTTCCTTTCTTTGCCCTTTTGCCTTGCATTGCCTTTCTTTACCCGTTTCTCTTCCCTTACCATGCTTTGCCCTTTTGCCTTGCCTTGCTTTGCTTTGCCATTTTTACCTTGCCTTACCTTTCCTTACTTCTCCGTTTTGCCTTTCCTTGCCTTTCCTTTCTTTGCCGTTTTGCATTGCCTTCCCTTGCCTTTCTTTGCCCTTTTGCCTTGCCTTGCCTTGCTTTGCCCATTTACCTTGCCTTACCTTTCCTTACTTTTCCGTTTTGCCTTTCCTTGCCTTTCCTTTCTTTGCCGTTTTGCCTTGCCTTGCCTTGCCTTGCTTTGCCCATTTGCCTTTCCTTTCTTTGCCTTCCTTTGCCTTTTTGCCTTGCCTTGCCTTGCATTACCCGTTTGCTTTGCCTTCCCTTTCTTTACCCTTTTGCCTTGCCTTGCATTGATTTGCCGTTTTACCTTGCCTTGCCTTGCCTTGCTCTTCCCTTTTGCCTTGCCTTGCCTTGTCTTGCTTTGCCCTTTTGCCTTGCATTACCTTGCTTTACCCTTTTCCCTTTCCTTGCCTTGCCTTGCTTTGCCCTTTTGCCTTGCCTTGCTTTGCCCTTTTGCGTTGCCTTGCCTTGATTTGCTCTTTTGTGTTGCCTTTGCATGCCTTGGTTTGCACTTTTGCCTTGCCTTCCCTTGCCTTTCTTTGCCCTTTTTCCTTGCCTTGCTTTGCGTTTTTGCCTTACCTTGCCTTGCATTGCCCTTTTGCCTTGCCATGCCTTGTCTTGCTTTCTCTTTTGACTTGCCTTGCTTAGCTTTGCCCTTTTCCCTTGCCTTGCCTTGGTTTGCTTTTTTACCTTGCAATGCCTTGCTTTGCCCTTTTCCGTTGCCTTTCATTACCTTGCTTTCCCCATTTGCCTTGCCTTGGTTTGCCCTTTTGCCTTCTCTTGCATTGCCTTGCTTTGCTATTTAGACTTGCCTTGCATTGTCTTGCTTTCCCCTTTTGCCTTTCCTTGCTTTGCCCTTTTGCCTTGCCTTGCCTCGCCTTGCTTTGCTCTTTTGCCTTGCCTTGCCTTGCTTTGGCCTTTTGCCTTGCCTTTCTTTTTCATTTTGCCTTGCCTTTCCTTGCCTTGCCTTTCTTTGCCCTTTTGCCTTGCATTGCCCTTCTTTACCCGTTTCTCTTCCCGTGACATGCTTTGCCCTTTTGCCTTGCCTTGCCTTGCTTTGCCCATTTACCTTGCCTTACCTTGCTTTGCTTTGCCCATTTGCCTTGCCTTGCCTTGCTTTAACCATTTGCTTTGCCTTCCCTTTCTTTAGCCTTTTGCCTTGCCTTGCCCTGCTTTGCCCTTTTCCTTTGCCTTTCATTACCTTGCTTTCCCCATTTGCCTTGCCTTGCTTTGCCCTTTAGACTTGCCTTGCATTGTCGTCCTTTGCCCTTTTGCCTTTCCTTTCTTTGCCCTTTTGCCTTGCATTGCCTTTCTTTACCCGTTTCTCTTCCCTTACCATGCTTTGCCCTTTTGCCTTGCCTTGCTTTGCTTTGCCATTTTTACCTTGCCTTACCTTTCCTTACTTCTCCGTTTTGCCTTTCCTTGCCTTTCCTTTCTTTGCCGTTTTGCATTGCCTTCCCTTGCCTTTCTTTGCCCTTTTGCCTTGCCTTGCCTTGCTTTGCCCATTTACCTTGCCTTACCTTTCCTTACTTTTCCGTTTTGCCTTTCCTTGCCTTTCCTTTCTTTGCCCTTTTGCCTTGCCTTGCCTTGCTTTGCCCATTTGCCTTTCCTTTCTTTGCCTTTCTTTGCCTTTTTGCCTTGCCTTGCCTTGCATTACCCGTTTGCTTTGCCTTCCCTTTCTTTACCCTTTTGCCTTGCCTTGCATTGATTTGCCGTTTTACCTTGCCTTGCCTTGCCTTGCTCTTCCCTTTTGCCTTGCCTTGCCTTGTCTTGCTTTGCCCTTTTGCCTTGCATTACCTTGCTTTACCCTTTTCCCTTTCCTTGCCTTGCCTTGCTTTGCCCTTTTGCCTTGCCTTGCTTTGCCCTTTTGCGTTGCCTTGCCTTGATTTGCTCTTTTGTGTTGCCTTTGCATGCCTTGGTTTGCACTTTTGCCTTGCCTTCCCTTGCCTTTCTTTGCCCTTTTTCCTTGCCTTTGCTTTGCGTTTTTGCCTTACCTTGCCTTGCATTGCCCTTTTGCCTTGCCATGCCTTGTCTTGCTTTCTCTTTTGACTTGCCTTGCTTAGCTTTGCCTTTTTCCCTTGCCTTGCCTTGGTTTGCTTTTTTACCTTGCAATGCCTTGCTTTGCCCTTTTCCGTTGCCTTTCATTACCTTGCTTTCCCCATTTGCCTTGCCTTGGTTTGCCCTTTTGCCTTCTCTTGCATTGCCTTGCTTTGCTATTTAGACTTGCCTTGCATTGTCTTGCTTTCCCCTTTTGCCTTGCCTTGCTTTGCCCTTTTGCCTTGCCTTGCCTCGCCTTGCTTTGCTCTTTTGCCTTGCCTTGCCTTGCTTTGGCCTTTTGCCTTGCCTTTCTTTTTCATTTTGCCTTGCCTTTTCTTGCCTTGCCTTTCTTTGCCCTTTTGCCTTGCATTGCCCTTCTTTACCCGTTTCTCTTCCCTTGACATGCTTTGCCCTTTTGCCTTGCCTTGCCTTGCTTTGCCCATTTACCTTGCCTTACCTTGCTTTGCTTTGCCCATTTGCCTTGCCTTGCCTTGCTTTAACCATTTGCTTTGCCTTCCCTTTCTTTAGCCTTTTGCCTTGCCTTGCCCTGCTTTGCCCTTTTCCTTTGCCTTTCATTACCTTGCTTTCCCCATTTGCCTTGCCTTGCTTTGCCCTTTAGACTTGCCTTGCATTGTCGTCCTTTGCCCTTTTGCCTTTCCTTTCTTTGCCCTTTTGCCTTGCATTGCCTTTCTTTACCCGTTTCTCTTCCCTTACCATGCTTTGCCCTTTTGCCTTGCCTTGCTTTGCTTTGCCATTTTTACCTTGCCTTACCTTTCCTTACTTCTCCGTTTTGCCTTTCCTTGCCTTTCCTTTCTTTGCCGTTTTGCATTGCCTTCCCTTGCCTTTCTTTGCCCTTTTGCCTTGCCTTGCCTTGCTTTGCCCATTTGCCTTTCCTTTCTTTGCCTTTCTTTGCCTTTTTGCCTTGCCTTGCCTTGCATTACCCGTTTGCTTTGCCTTCCCTTTCTTTACCCTTTTGCCTTGCCTTGCATTGATTTGCCGTTTTACCTTGCCTTGCCTTGCCTTGCTCTTCCCTTTTGCCTTGCCTTGCCTTGTCTTGCTTTGCCCTTTTGCCTTGCATTACCTTGCTTTACCCTTTTCCCTTTCCTTGCCTTGCCTTGCTTTGCCCTTTTGCCTTGCCTTGCTTTGCCCTTTTGCGTTGCCTTGCCTTGATTTGCTCTTTTGTGTTGCCTTTGCATGCCTTGGTTTGCACTTTTGCCTTGCCTTCCCTTGCCTTTCTTTGCCCTTTTTCCTTGCCTTGCTTTGCGTTTTTGCCTTACCTTGCCTTGCATTGCCCTTTTGCCTTGCCATGCCTTGTCTTGCTTTCTCTTTTGACTTGCCTTGCTTAGCTTTGCCCTTTTCCCTTGCCTTGCCTTGGTTTGCTTTTTTACCTTGCAATGCCTTGCTTTGCCCTTTTCCGTTGCCTTTCATTACCTTGCTTTCCCCATTTGCCTTGCCTTGGTTTGCCCTTTTGCCTTCTCTTGCATTGCCTTGCTTTGCTATTTAGACTTGCCTTGCATTGTCTTGCTTTCCCCTTTTGCCTTTCCTTGCTTTGCCCTTTTGCCTTGCCTTGCCTCGCCTTGCTTTGCTCTTTTGCCTTGCCTTGCCTTGCTTTGGCCTTTTGCCTTGCCTTTCTTTTTCATTTTGCCTTGCCTTTCCTTGCCTTGCCTTTCTTTGCCCTTTTGCCTTGCATTGCCCTTCTTTACCCGTTTCTCTTCCCTTGACATGCTTTGCCCTTTTGCCTTGCCTTGCCTTGCTTTGCCCATTTACCTTGCCTTACCTTGCTTTGCTTTGCCCATTTGCCTTGCCTTGCCTTGCTTTAACCATTTGCTTTGCCTTCCCTTTCTTTAGCCTTTTGCCTTGCCTTGCCCTGCTTTGCCCTTTTCCTTTGCCTTTCATTACCTTGCTTTCCCCATTTGCCTTGCCTTGCTTTGCCCTTTAGACTTGCCTTGCATTGTCGTCCTTTGCCCTTTTGCCTTTCCTTTCTTTGCCCTTTTGCCTTGCATTGCCTTTCTTTACCAGTTTCTCTTCCCTTACCATGCTTTGCCCTTTTGCCTTGCCTTGCTTTGCTTTGCCATTTTTACCTTGCCTTACCTTTCCTTACTTCTCCGTTTTGCCTTTCCTTGCCTTTCCTTTCTTTGCCGTTTTGCATTGCCTTCCCTTGCCTTTCTTTGCCCTTTTGCCTTGCCTTGCCTTGCTTTGCCCATTTACCTTGCCTTACCTTTCCTTACTTTTCCGTTTTGCCTTTCCTTGCCTTTCCTTTCTTTGCCCTTTTGCCTTGCCTTGCCTTGCTTTGCCCATTTGCCTTTCCTTTCTTTGCCTTTCTTTGCCTTTTTGCCTTGCCTTGCCTTGCATTACCCGTTTGCTTTGCCTTCCCTTTCTTTACCCTTTTGCCTTGCCTTGCATTGATTTGCCGTTTTACCTTGCCTTGCCTTGCCTTGCTCTTCCCTTTTGCCTTGCCTTGCCTTGTCTTGCTTTGCCCTTTTGCCTTGCATTACCTTGCTTTACCCTTTTCCCTTTCCTTGCCTTGCCTTGCTTTGCCCTTTTGCCTTGCCTTGCTTTGCCCTTTTGCGTTGCCTTGCCTTGATTTGCTCTTTTGTGTTGCCTTTGCATGCCTTGGTTTGCACTTTTGCCTTGCCTTCCCTTGCCTTTCTTTGCCCTTTTTCCTTGCCTTGCTTTGCGTTTTTGCCTTACCTTGCCTTGCATTGCCCTTTTGCCTTGCCATGCCTTGTCTTGCTTTCTCTTTTGACTTGCCTTGCTTAGCTTTGCCCTTTTCCCTTGCCCTGCCTTGGTTTGCTTTTTTACCTTGCAATGCCTTGCTTTGCCCTTTTCCGTTGCCTTTCATTACCTTGCTTTCCCCATTTGCCTTGCCTTGGTTTGCCCTTTTGCCTTCTCTTGCATTGCCTTGCTTTGCTATTTAGACTTGCCTTGCATTGTCTTGCTTTCCCCTTTTGCCTTGCCTTGCTTTGCCCTTTTGCCTTGCCTTGCCTCGCCTTGCTTTGCTCTTTTGCCTTGCCTTGCCTTGCTTTGGCCTTTTGCCTTGCCTTTCTTTTTCATTTTGCCTTGCCTTTCCTTGCCTTGCCTTTCTTTGCCCTTTTGCCTTGCATTGCCCTTCTTTACCCGTTTCTCTTCCCTTGACATGCTTTGCCCTTTTGCCTTGCCTTGCCTTGCTTTTCCCATTTACCTTGCCTTACCTTGCTTTGCTTTGCCCATGTGCCTTGCCTTGCCTTGCTTTAACCATTTGCTTTGCCTTCCCTTTCTTTAGCCTTTTGCCTTGCCTTGCCCTGCTTTGCCCTTTTCCTTTGCCTTTCATTACCTTGCTTTCCCCATTTGCCTTGCCTTGCTTTGCCCTTTAGACTTGCCTTGCATTGTCGTCCTTTGCCCTTTTGCCTTTCCTTTCTTTGCCCTTTTGCCTTGCATTGCCTTTCTTTACCCGTTTCTCTTCCCTTACCATGCTTTGCCCTTTTGCCTTGCCTTGCTTTGCTTTGCCATTTTTACCTTGCCTTACCTTTCCTTACTTCTCCGTTTTGCCTTTCCTTGCCTTTCCTTTCTTTGCCGTTTTGCATTGCCTTCCCTTGCCTTTCTTTGCCCTTTTGCCTTGCCTTGCCTTGCTTTGCCCATTTACCTTGCCTTACCTTTCCTTACTTTTCCGTTTTGCCTTTCCTTGCCTTTCCTTTCTTTGCCGTTTTGCCTTGACTTGCCTTGCCTTGCTTTGCCCATTTGCCTTTCCTTTCTTTGCCTTTCTTTGCCTTTTTGCCTTGCCTTGCCTTGCATTACCCGTTTGCTTTGCCTTCCCTTTCTTTACCCTTTTGCCTTGCCTTGCATTGATTTGCCGTTTTACCTTGCCTTGCCTTGCCTTGCTCTTCCCTTTTGCCTTGCCTTGCCTTGTCTTGCTTTGCCCTTTTGCCTTGCATTACCTTGCTTTACCCTTTTCCCTTTCCTTGCCTTGCCTTGCTTTGCCCTTTTGCCTTGCCTTGCTTTGCCCTTTTGCGTTGCCTTGCCTTGATTTGCTCTTTTGTGTTGCCTTTGCATGCCTTGGTTTGCACTTTTGCCTTGCCTTCCCTTGCCTTTCTTTGCCCTTTTTCCTTGCCTTGCTTTGCGTTTTTGCCTTACCTTGCCTTGCTTTGCCCTTTTGCCTTGCCATGCCTTGTCTTGCTTTCTCTTTTGACTTGCCTTGCTTAGCTTTGCCCTTTTCCCTTGCCTTGCCTTGGTTTGCTTTTTTACCTTGCAATGCCTTGCTTTGCCCTTTTCCGTTGCCTTTCATTACCTTGCTTTCCCCATTTGCCTTGCCTTGGTTTGCCCTTTTGCCTTCTCTTGCATTGCCTTGCTTTGCTATTTAGACTTGCCTTGCATTGTCTTGCTTTCCCCTTTTGCCTTTCCTTGCTTTGCCCTTTTGCCTTGCCTTGCCTCGCCTTGCTTTGCTCTTTTGCCTTGCCTTGCCTTGCTTTGGCCTTTTGCCTTGCCTTTCTTTTTCATTTTGCCTTGCCTTTCCTTGCCTTGCCTTTCTTTGCCCTTTTGCCTTGCATTGCCCTTCTTTACCCGTTTCTCTTCCCTTGACATGCTTTGCCCTTTTGCCTTGCCTTGCCTTGCTTTGCCCATTTACCTGGCCTTACCTTGCTTTGCTTTGCCCATTTGCCTTGCCTTGCCTTGCTTTAACCATTTGCTTTGCCTTCCCTTTCTTTAGCCTTTTGCCTTGCCTTGCCCTGCTTTGCCCTTTTCCTTTGCCTTTCATTACCTTGCTTTCCCCATTTGCCTTGCCTTGCTTTGCCCTTTAGACTTGCCTTGCATTGTCGTCCTTTGCCCTTTTGCCTTTCCTTTCTTTGCCCTTTTGCCTTGCATTGCCTTTCTTTACCCGTTTCTCTTCCCTTACCATGCTTTGCCCTTTTGCCTTGCCTTGCTTTGCTTTGCCATTTTTACCTTGCCTTACCTTTCCTTACTTCTCCGTTTTGCCTTTCCTTGCCTTTCCTTTCTTTGCCGTTTTGCATTGCCTTCCCTTGCCTTTCTTTGCCCTTTTGCCTTGCCTTGCCTTGCTTTGCCCATTTACCTTGCCTTACCTTTCCTTACTTTTCCGTTTTGCCTTTCCTTGCCTTTCCTTTCTTTGCCGTTTCGCCTTGACTTGCCTTGCCTTGCTTTGCCCATTTGCCTTTCCTTTCTTTGCCTTTCTTTGCCTTTTTGCCTTGCCTTGCCTTGCATTACCCGTTTGCTTTGCCTTCCCTTTCTTTACCCTTTTGCCTTGCCTTGCATTGATTTGCCGTTTTACCTTGCCTTGCCTTGCCTTGCTATTCCCTTTTGCCTTGCCTTGCCTTGTCTTGCTTTGCCCTTTTGCCTTGCATTACCTTGCTTTACCCTTTTCCCTTTCCTTGCCTTGCCTTGCTTTGCCCTTTTGCCTTGCCTTGCTTTGCCCTTTTGCGTTGCCTTGCCTTGATTTGCTCTTTTGTGTTGCCTTTGCATGCCTTGGTTTGCACTTTTGCCTTGCCTTCCCTTGCCTTTCTTTGCCCTTTTTCCTTGCCTTGCTTTGCGTTTTTGCCTTACCTTGCCTTGCATTGCCCTTTTGCCTTGCCATGCCTTGTCTTGCTTTCTCTTTTGACTTGCCTTGCTTAGCTTTGCCCTTTTCCCTTGCCTTGCCTTGGTTTGCTTTTTTACCTTGCAATGCCTTGCTTTGCCCTTTTCCGTTGCCTTTCATTACCTTGCTTTCCCCATTTGCCTTGCCTTGGTTTGCCCTTTTGCCTTCTCTTGCATTGCCTTGCTTTGCTATTTAGACTTGCCTTGCATTGTCTTGCTTTCCCCTTTTGCCTTTCCTTGCTTTGCCCTTTTGCCTTGCCTTGCCTCGCCTTGCTTTGCTCTTTTGCCTTGCCTTGCCTTGCTTTGGCCTTTTGCCTTGCCTTTCTTTTTCATTTTGCCTTGCCTTTCCTTGCCTTGCCTTTCTTTGCCCTTTTGCCTTGCATTGCCCTTCTTTACCCGTTTCTCTTCCCGTGACATGCTTTGCCCTTTTGCCTTGCCTTGCCTTGCTTTGCCCATTTACCTTGCCTTACCTTGCTTTGCTTTGCCCATTTGCCTTGCCTTGCCTTGCTTTAACCATTTGCTTTGCCTTCCCTTTCTTTAGCCTTTTGCCTTGCCTTGCCCTGCTTTGCCCTTTTCCTTTGCCTTTCATTACCTTGCTTTCCCCATTTGCCTTGCCTTGCTTTGCCCTTTAGACTTGCCTTGCATTGTCGTCCTTTGCCCTTTTGCCTTTCCTTTCTTTGCCCTTTTGCCTTGCATTGCCTTTCTTTAGCCGTTTCTCTTCCCTTACCATGCTTTGCCCTTTTGCCTTGCCTTGCTTTGCTTTGCCATTTTTACCTTGCCTTACCTTTCCTTACTTCTCCGTTTTGCCTTTCCTTGCCTTTCCTTTCTTTGCCGTTTTGCATTGCCTTCCCTTGCCTTTCTTTGCCCTTTTGCCTTGCCTTGCCTTGCTTTGCCCATTTACCTTGCCTTACCTTTCCTTACTTTTCCGTTTTGCCTTTCCTTGCCTTTCCTTTCTTTGCCCTTTTGCCTTGCCTTGCCTTGCTTTGCCCATTTGCCTTTCCTTTCTTTGCCTTTCTTTGCCTTTTTGCCTTGCCTTGCCTTGCATTACCCGTTTGCTTTGCCTTCCCTTTCTTTACCCTTTTGCCTTGCCTTGCATTGATTTGCCGTTTTACCTTGCCTTGCCTTGCCTTGCTCTTCCCTTTTGCCTTGCCTTGCCTTGTCTTGCTTTGCCCTTTTGCCTTGCATTACCTTGCTTTACCCTTTTCCCTTTCCTTGCCTTGCCTTGCTTTGCCCTTTTGCCTTGCCTTGCTTTGCCCTTTTGCGTTGCCTTGCCTTGATTTGCTCTTTTGTGTTGCCTTTGCATGCCTTGGTTTGCACTTTTGCCTTGCCTTCCCTTGCCTTTCTTTGCCCTTTTTCCTTGCCTTGCTTTGCGTTTTTGCCTTACCTTGCCTTGCATTGCCCTTTTGCCTTGCCATGCCTTGTCTTGCTTTCTCTTTTGACTTGCCTTGCTTAGCTTTGCCCTTTTCCCTTGCCCTGCCTTGGTTTGCTTTTTTACCTTGCAATGCCTTGCTTTGCCCTTTTCCGTTGCCTTTCATTACCTTGCTTTCCCCATTTGCCTTGCCTTGGTTTGCCCTTTTGCCTTCTCTTGCATTGCCTTGCTTTGCTATTTAGATTTGCCTTGCATTGTCTTGCTTTCCCCTTTTGCCTTGCCTTGCTTTGCCCTTTTGCCTTGCCTTGCCTCGCCTTGCTTTGCTCTTTTGCCTTGCCTTGCCTTGCTTTGGCCTTTTGCCTTGCCTTTCTTTTTCATTTTGCCTTGCCTTTCCTTGCCTTGCCTTTCTTTGCCCTTTTGCCTTGCATTGCCCTTCTTTACCCGTTTCTCTTCCCTTGACATGCTTTGCCCTTTTGCCTTGCCTTGCCTTGCTTTGCCCATTTACCTTGCCTTACCTTGCTTTGCTTTGCCCATGTGCCTTGCCTTGCCTTGCTTTAACCATTTGCTTTGCCTTCCCTTTCTTTAGCCTTTTGCCTTGCCTTGCCCTGCTTTGCCCTTTTCCTTTGCCTTTCATTACCTTGCTTTCCCCATTTGCCTTGCCTTGCTTTGCCCTTTAGACTTGCCTTGCATTGTCGTCCTTTGCCCTTTTGCCTTTCCTTTCTTTGCCCTTTTGCCTTGCATTGCCTTTCTTTACCCGTTTCTCTTCCCTTACCATGCTTTGCCCTTTTGCCTTGCCTTGCTTTGCTTTGCCATTTTTACCTTGCCTTACCTTTCCTTACTTCTCCGTTTTGCCTTTCCTTGCCTTTCCTTTCTTTGCCGTTTTGCATTGCCTTCCCTTGCCTTTCTTTGCCCTTTTGCCTTGCCTTGCCTTGCTTTGCCCATTTACCTTGCCTTACCTTTCCTTACTTTTCCGTTTTGCCTTTCCTTGCCTTTCCTTTCTTTGCCGTTTTGCCTTGCCTTGCCTTGCCTTGCTTTGCCCATTTGCCTTTCCTTTCTTTGCCTTCCTTTGCCTTTTTGCCTTGCCTTGCCTTGCATTACCCGTTTGCTTTGCCTTCCCTTTCTTTACCCTTTTGCCTTGCCTTGCATTGATTTGCCGTTTTACCTTGCCTTGCCTTGCCTTGCTCTTCCCTTTTGCCTTGCCTTGCCTTGTCTTGCTTTGCCCTTTTGCCTTGCATTACCTTGCTTTACCCTTTTCCCTTTCCTTGCCTTGCCTTGCTTTGCCCTTTTGCCTTGCCTTGCTTTGCCCTTTTGCGTTGCCTTGCCTTGATTTGCTCTTTTGTGTTGCCTTTGCATGCCTTGGTTTGCACTTTTGCCTTGCCTTCCCTTGCCTTTCTTTGCCCTTTTTCCATGCCTTGCTTTGCGTTTTTGCCTTACCTTGCCTTGCATTGCCCTTTTGCCTTGCCATGCCTTGTCTTGCTTTCTCTTTTGACTTGCCTTGCTTAGCTTTGCCCTTTTCCCTTGCCTTGCCTTGGTTTGCTTTTTTACCTTGCAATGCCTTGCTTTGCCCTTTTCCGTTGCCTTTCATTACCTTGCTTTCCCCATTTGCCTTGCCTTGGTTTGCCCTTTTGCCTTCTCTTGCATTGCCTTGCTTTGCTATTTAGACTTGCCTTGCATTGTCTTGCTTTCCCCTTTTGCCTTTCCTTGCTTTGCCCTTTTGCCTTGCCTTGCCTCGCCTTGCTTTGCTCTTTTGCCTTGCCTTGCCTTGCTTTGGCCTTTTGCCTTGCCTTTCTTTTTCATTTTGCCTTGCCTTTCCTTGCCTTGCCTTTCTTTGCTCTTTTGCCTTGCATTGCCCTTCTTTACCCGTTTCTCTTCCCTTGACATGCTTTGCCCTTTTGCCTTGCCTTGCCTTGCTTTGCCCATTTACCTTGCCTTACCTTGCTTTGCTTTGCCCATTTGCCTTGCCTTGCCTTGCTTTAACCATTTGCTTTGCCTTCCCTTTCTTTAGCCTTTTGCCTTGCCTTGCCCTGCTTTGCCCTTTTCCTTTGCCTTTCATTACCTTGCTTTCCCCATTTGCCTTGCCTTGCTTTGCCCTTTAGACTTGCCTTGCATTGTCGTCCTTTGCCCTTTTGCCTTTCCTTTCTTTGCCCTTTTGCCTTGCATTGCCTTTCTTTACCCGTTTCTCTTCCCTTACCATGCTTTGCCCTTTTGCCTTGCCTTGCTTTGCTTTGCCATTTTTACCTTGCCTTACCTTTCCTTACTTCTCCGTTTTGCCTTTCCTTGCCTTTCCTTTCTTTGCCGTTTTGCATTGCCTTCCCTTGCCTTTCTTTGCCCTTTTGCCTTGCCTTGCCTTGCTTTGCCCATTTACCTTGCCTTACCTTTCCTTACTTTTCCGTTTTGCCTTTCCTTGCCTTTCCTTTCTTTGCCCTTTTGCCTTGCCTTGCCTTGCTTTGCCCATTTGCCTTTCCTTTCTTTGCCTTTCTTTGCCTTTTTGCCTTGCCTTGCCTTGCATTACCCGTTTGCTTTGCCTTCCCTTTCTTTACCCTTTTGCCTTGCCTTGCATTGATTTGCCGTTTTACCTTGCCTTGCCTTGCCTTGCTCTTCCCTTTTGCCTTGCCTTGCCTTGTCTTGCTTTGCCCTTTTGCCTTGCATTACCTTGCTTTACCCTTTTCCCTTTCCTTGCCTTGCCTTGCTTTGCCCTTTTGCCTTGCCTTGCTTTGCCCTTTTGCGTTGCCTTGCCTTGATTTGCTCTTTTGTGTTGCCTTTGCATGCCTTGGTTTGCACTTTTGCCTTGCCTTCCCTTGCCTTTCTTTGCCCTTTTTCCTTGCCTTGCTTTGCGTTTTTGCCTTACCTTGCCTTGCATTGCCCTTTTGCCTTGCCATGCCTTGTCTTGCTTTCTCTTTTGACTTGCCTTGCTTAGCTTTGCCCTTTTCCCTTGCCTTGCCTTGGTTTGCTTTTTTACCTTGCAATGCCTTGCTTTGCCCTTTTCCGTTGCCTTTCATTACCTTGCTTTCCCCATTTGCCTTGCCTTGGTTTGCCCTTTTGCCTTCTCTTGCATTGCCTTGCTTTGCTATTTAGACTTGCCTTGCATTGTCTTGCTTTCCCCTTTTGCCTTTCCTTGCTTTGCCCTTTTGCCTTGCCTTGCCTCGCCTTGCTTTGCTCTTTTGCCTTGCCTTGCCTTGCTTTGGCCTTTTGCCTTGCCTTTCTTTTTCATTTTGCCTTGCCTTTTCTTGCCTTGCCTTTCTTTGCCCTTTTGCCTTGCATTGCCCTTCTTTACCCGTTTCTCTTCCCTTGACATGCTTTGCCCTTTTGCCTTGCCTTGCCTTGCTTTGCCCATTTACCTTGCCTTACCTTGCTTTGCTTTGCCCATTTGCCTTGCCTTGCCTTGCTTTAACCATTTGCTTTGCCTTCCCTTTCTTTAGCCTTTTGCCTTGCCTTGCCCTGCTTTGCCCTTTTCCTTTGCCTTTCATTACCTTGCTTTCCCCATTTGCCTTGCCTTGCTTTGCCCTTTAGACTTGCCTTGCATTGTCGTCCTTTGCCCTTTTGCCTTTCCTTTCTTTGCCCTTTTGCCTTGCATTGCCTTTCTTTACCCGTTTCTCTTCCCTTACCATGCTTTGCCCTTTTGCCTTGCCTTGCTTTGCTTTGCCATTTTTACCTTGCCTTACCTTTCCTTACTTCTCCGTTTTGCCTTTCCTTGCCTTTCCTTTCTTTGCCGTTTTGCATTGCCTTCCCTTGCCTTTCTTTGCCCTTTTGCCTTGCCTTGCCTTGCCTTGCTTTGCCCATTTGCCTTTCCTTTCTTTGCCTTTCTTTGCCTTTTTGCCTTGCCTTGCCTTGCATTACCCGTTTGCTTTGCCTTCCCTTTCTTTACCCTTTTGCCTTGCCTTGCATTGATTTGCCGTTTTACCTTGCCTTGCCTTGCCTTGCTCTTCCCTTTTGCCTTGCCTTGCCTTGTCTTGCTTTGCCCTTTTGCCTTGCATTACCTTGCTTTACCCTTTTCCCTTTCCTTGCCTTGCCTTGCTTTGCCCTTTTGCCTTGCCTTGCTTTGCCCTTTTGCGTTGCCTTGCCTTGATTTGCTCTTTTGTGTTGCCTTTGCATGCCTTGGTTTGCACTTTTGCCTTGCCTTCCCTTGCCTTTCTTTGCCCTTTTTCCTTGCCTTGCTTTGCGTTTTTGCCTTACCTTGCCTTGCATTGCCCTTTTGCCTTGCCATGCCTTGTCTTGCTTTCTCTTTTGACTTGCCTTGCTTAGCTTTGCCCTTTTCCCTTGCCTTGCCTTGGTTTGCTTTTTTACCTTGCAATGCCTTGCTTTGCCCTTTTCCGTTGCCTTTCATTACCTTGCTTTCCCCATTTGCCTTGCCTTGGTTTGCCCTTTTGCCTTCTCTTGCATTGCCTTGCTTTGCTATTTAGACTTGCCTTGCATTGTCTTGCTTTCCCCTTTTGCCTTTCCTTGCTTTGCCCTTTTGCCTTGCCTTGCCTCGCCTTGCTTTGCTCTTTTGCCTTGCCTTGCCTTGCTTTGGCCTTTTGCCTTGCCTTTCTTTTTCATTTTGCCTTGCCTTTCCTTGCCTTGCCTTTCTTTGCCCTTTTGCCTTGCATTGCCCTTCTTTACCCGTTTCTCTTCCCGTGACATGCTTTGCCCTTTTGCCTTGCCTTGCCTTGCTTTGCCCATTTACCTTGCCTTACCTTGCTTTGCTTTGCCCATTTGCCTTGCCTTGCCTTGCTTTAACCATTTGCTTTGCCTTCCCTTTCTTTAGCCTTTTGCCTTGCCTTGCCCTGCTTTGCCCTTTTCCTTTGCCTTTCATTACCTTGCTTTCCCCATTTGCCTTGCCTTGCTTTGCCCTTTAGACTTGCCTTGCATTGTCGTCCTTTGCCCTTTTGCCTTTCCTTTCTTTGCCCTTTTGCCTTGCATTGCCTTTCTTTACCCGTTTCTCTTCCCTTACCATGCTTTGCCCTTTTGCCTTGCCTTGCTTTGCTTTGCCATTTTTACCTTGCCTTACCTTTCCTTACTTCTCCGTTTTGCCTTTCCTTGCCTTTCCTTTCTTTGCCGTTTTGCATTGCCTTCCCTTGCCTTTCTTTGCCCTTTTGCCTTGCCTTGCCTTGCTTTGCCCATTTACCTTGCCTTACCTTTCCTTACTTTTCCGTTTTGCCTTTCCTTGCCTTTCCTTTCTTTGCCGTTTTGCCTTGCCTTGCCTTGCCTTGCTTTGCCCATTTGCCTTTCCTTTCTTTGCCTTTCTTTGCCTTTTTGCCTTGCCTTGCCTTGCATTACCCGTTTGCTTTGCCTTCCCTTTCTTTACCCTTTTGCCTTGCCTTGCATTGATTTGCCGTTTTACCTTGCCTTGCCTTGCCTTGCTCTTCCCTTTTGCCTTGCCTTGCCTTGTCTTGCTTTGCCCTTTTGCCTTGCATTACCTTGCTTTACCCTTTTCCCTTTCCTTGCCTTGCCTTGCTTTGCCCTTTTGCCTTGCCTTGCTTTGCCCTTTTGCGTTGCCTTGCCTTGATTTGCTCTTTTGTGTTGCCTTTGCATGCCTTGGTTTGCACTTTTGCCTTGCCTTCCCTTGCCTTTCTTTGCCCTTTTTCCTTGCCTTGCTTTGCGTTTTTGCCTTACCTTGCCTTGCATTGCCCTTTTGCCTTGCCATGCCTTGTCTTGCTTTCTCTTTTGACTTGCCTTGCTTAGCTTTGCCCTTTTCCCTTGCCTTGCCTTGGTTTGCTTTTTTACCTTGCAATGCCTTGCTTTGCCCTTTTCCGTTGCCTTTCATTACCTTGCTTTCCCCATTTGCCTTGCCTTGGTTTGCCCTTTTGCCTTCTCTTGCATTGCCTTGCTTTGCTATTTAGACTTGCCTTGCATTGTCTTGCTTTCCCCTTTTGCCTTTCCTTGCTTTGCCCTTTTGCCTTGCCTTGCCTCGCCTTGCTTTGCTCTTTTGCCTTGCCTTGCCTTGCTTTGGCCTTTTGCCTTGCCTTTCTTTTTCATTTTGCCTTGCCTTTCCTTGCCTTGCCTTTCTTTGCCCTTTTGCCTTGCATTGCCCTTCTTTACCCGTTTCTCTTCCCGTGACATGCTTTGCCCTTTTGCCTTGCCTTGCCTTGCTTTGCCCATTTACCTTGCCTTACCTTGCTTTGCTTTGCCCATTTGCCTTGCCTTGCCTTGCTTTAACCATTTGCTTTGCCTTCCCTTTCTTTAGCCTTTTGCCTTGCCTTGCCCTGCTTTGCCCTTTTCCTTTGCCTTTCATTACCTTGCTTTCCCCATTTGCCTTGCCTTGCTTTGCCCTTTAGACTTGCCTTGCATTGTCGTCCTTTGCCCTTTTGCCTTTCCTTTCTTTGCCCTTTTGCCTTGCATTGCCTTTCTTTACCCGTTTCTCTTCCCTTACCATGCTTTGCCCTTTTGCCTTGCCTTGCTTTGCTTTGCCATTTTTACCTTGCCTTACCTTTCCTTACTTCTCCGTTTTGCCTTTCCTTGCCTTTCCTTTCTTTGCCGTTTTGCATTGCCTTCCCTTGCCTTTCTTTGCCCTTTTGCCTTGCCTTGCCTTGCTTTGCCCATTTACCTTGCCTTACCTTTCCTTACTTTTCCGTTTTGCCTTTCCTTGCCTTTCCTTTCTTTGCCGTTTTGCCTTGCCTTGCCTTGCCTTGCTTTGCCCATTTGCCTTTCCTTTCTTTGCCTTTCTTTGCCTTTTTGCCTTGCCTTGCCTTGCATTACCCGTTTGCTTTGCCTTCCCTTTCTTTACCCTTTTGCCTTGCCTTGCATTGATTTGCCGTTTTACCTTGCCTTGCCTTGCCTTGCTCTTCCCTTTTGCCTTGCCTTGCCTTGTCTTGCTTTGCCCTTTTGCCTTGCATTACCTTGCTTTACCCTTTTCCCTTTCCTTGCCTTGCCTTGCTTTGCCCTTTTGCCTTGCCTTGCTTTGCCCTTTTGCGTTGCCTTGCCTTGATTTGCTCTTTTGTGTTGCCTTTGCATGCCTTGGTTTGCACTTTTGCCTTGCCTTCCCTTGCCTTTCTTTGCCCTTTTTCCTTGCCTTGCTTTGCGTTTTTGCCTTACCTTGCCTTGCATTGCCCTTTTGCCTTGCCATGCCTTGTCTTGCTTTCTCTTTTGACTTGCCTTGCTTAGCTTTGCCCTTTTCCCTTGCCTTGCCTTGGTTTGCTTTTTTACCTTGCAATGCCTTGCTTTGCCCTTTTCCGTTGCCTTTCATTACCTTGCTTTCCCCATTTGCCTTGCCTTGGTTTGCCCTTTTGCCTTCTCTTGCATTGCCTTGCTTTGCTATTTAGACTTGCCTTGCATTGTCTTGCTTTCCCCTTTTGCCTTTCCTTGCTTTGCCCTTTTGCCTTGCCTTGCCTCGCCTTGCTTTGCTCTTTTGCCTTGCCTTGCCTTGCTTTGGCCTTTTGCCTTGCCTTTCTTTTTCATTTTGCCTTGCCTTTCCTTGCCTTGCCTTTCTTTGCCCTTTTGCCTTGCATTGCCCTTCTTTACCCGTTTCTCTTCCCGTGACATGCTTTGCCCTTTTGCCTTGCCTTGCCTTGCTTTGCCCATTTACCTTGCCTTACCTTGCTTTGCTTTGCCCATTTGCCTTGCCTTGCCTTGCTTTAACCATTTGCTTTGCCTTCCCTTTCTTTAGCCTTTTGCCTTGCCTTGCCCTGCTTTGCCCTTTTCCTTTGCCTTTCATTACCTTGCTTTCCCCATTTGCCTTGCCTTGCTTTGCCCTTTAGACTTGCCTTGCATTGTCGTCCTTTGCCCTTTTGCCTTTCCTTTCTTTGCCCTTTTGCCTTGCATTGCCTTTCTTTACCCGTTTCTCTTCCCTTACCATGCTTTGCCCTTTTGCCTTGCCTTGCTTTGCTTTGCCATTTTTACCTTGCCTTACCTTTCCTTACTTCTCCGTTTTGCCTTTCCTTTCTTTGCCGTTTTGCATTGCCTTCCCTTGCCTTTCTTTGCCCTTTTGCCTTGCCTTGCCTTGCTTTGCCCATTTACCTTGCCTTACCTTTCCTTACTTTTCCGTTTTGCCTTTCCTTGCCTTTCCTTTCTTTGCCCTTTTGCCTTGCCTTGCCTTGCTTTGCCCATTTGCCTTTCCTTTCTTTGCCTTTCTTTGCCTTTTTGCCTTGCCTTGCCTTGCATTACCCGTTTGCTTTGCCTTCCCTTTCTTTACCCTTTTGCCTTGCCTTGCATTGATTTGCCGTTTTACCTTGCCTTGCCTTGCCTTGCTCTTCCCTTTTGCCTTGCCTTGCCTTGTCTTGCTTTGCCCTTTTGCCTTGCATTACCTTGCTTTACCCTTTTCCCTTTCCTTGCCTTGCCTTGCTTTGCCCTTTTGCCTTGCCTTGCTTTGCCCTTTTGCGTTGCCTTGCCTTGATTTGCTCTTTTGTGTTGCCTTTGCATGCCTTGGTTTGCACTTTTGCCTTGCCTTCCCTTGCCTTTCTTTGCCCTTTTTCCTTGCCTTGCTTTGCGTTTTTGCCTTACCTTGCCTTGCATTGCCCTTTTGCCTTGCCATGCCTTGTCTTGCTTTCTCTTTTGACTTGCCTTGCTTAGCTTTGCCCTTTTCCCTTGCCTTGCCTTGGTTTGCTTTTTTACCTTGCAATGCCTTGCTTTGCCCTTTTCCGTTGCCTTTCATTACCTTGCTTTCCCCATTTGCCTTGCCTTGGTTTGCCCTTTTGCCTTCTCTTGCATTGCCTTGCTTTGCTATTTAGACTTGCCTTGCATTGTCTTGCTTTCCCCTTTTGCCTTTCCTTGCTTTGCCCTTTTGCCTTGCCTTGCCTCGCCTTGCTTTGCTCTTTTGCCTTGCCTTGCCTTGCTTTGGCCTTTTGCCTTGCCTTTCTTTTTCATTTTGCCTTGCCTTTCCTTGCCTTGCCTTTCTTTGCTCTTTTGCCTTGCATTGCCCTTCTTTACCCGTTTCTCTTCCCTTGACATGCTTTGCCCTTTTGCCTTGCCTTGCCTTGCTTTGCCCATTTACCTTGCCTTACCTTGCTTTGCTTTGCCCATTTGCCTTGCCTTGCCTTGCTTTAACCATTTGCTTTGCCTTCCCTTTCTTTAGCCTTTTGCCTTGCCTTGCCCTGCTTTGCCCTTTTCCTTTGCCTTTCATTACCTTGCTTTCCCCATTTGCCTTGCCTTGCTTTGCCCTTTAGACTTGCCTTGCATTGTCGTCCTTTGCCCTTTTGCCTTTCCTTTCTTTGCCCTTTTGCCTTGCATTGCCTTTCTTTACCCGTTTCTCTTCCCTTACCATGCTTTGCCCTTTTGCCTTGCCTTGCTTTGCTTTGCCATTTTTACCTTGCCTTACCTTTCCTTACTTCTCCGTTTTGCCTTTCCTTGCCTTTCCTTTCTTTGCCGTTTTGCATTGCCTTCCCTTGCCTTTCTTTGCCCTTTTGCCTTGCCTTGCCTTGCTTTGCCCATTTACCTTGCCTTACCTTTCCTTACTTTTCCGTTTTGCCTTTCCTTGCCTTTCCTTTCTTTGCCCTTTTGCCTTGCCTTGCCTTGCTTTGCCCATTTGCCTTTCCTTTCTTTGCCTTTCTTTGCCTTTTTGCCTTGCCTTGCCTTGCATTACCCGTTTGCTTTGCCTTCCCTTTCTTTACCCTTTTGCCTTGCCTTGCATTGATTTGCCGTTTTACCTTGCCTTGCCTTGCCTTGCTCTTCCCTTTTGCCTTGCCTTGCCTTGTCTTGCTTTGCCCTTTTGCCTTGCATTACCTTGCTTTACCCTTTTCCCTTTCCTTGCCTTGCCTTGCTTTGCCCTTTTGCCTTGCCTTGCTTTGCCCTTTTGCGTTGCCTTGCCTTGATTTGCTCTTTTGTGTTGCCTTTGCATGCCTTGGTTTGCACTTTTGCCTTGCCTTCCCTTGCCTTTCTTTGCCCTTTTTCCTTGCCTTGCTTTGCGTTTTTGCCTTACCTTGCCTTGCATTGCCCTTTTGCCTTGCCATGCCTTGTCTTGCTTTCTCTTTTGACTTGCCTTGCTTAGCTTTGCCCTTTTCCCTTGCCTTGCCTTGGTTTGCTTTTTTACCTTGCAATGCCTTGCTTTGCCCTTTTCCGTTGCCTTTCATTACCTTGCTTTCTCCATTTGCCTTGCCTTGGTTTGCCCTTTTGCCTTCTCTTGCATTGCCTTGCTTTGCTATTTAGACTTGCCTTGCATTGTCTTGCTTTCCCCTTTTGCCTTTCCTTGCTTTGCCCTTTTGCCTTGCCTTGCCTCGCCTTGCTTTGCTCTTTTGCCTTGCCTTGCCTTGCTTTGGCCTTTTGCCTTGCCTTTCTTTTTCATTTTGCCTTGCCTTTCCTTGCCTTGCCTTTCTTTGCCCTTTTGCCTTGCATTGCCCTTCTTTACCCGTTTCTCTTCCCTTGACATGCTTTGCCCTTTTGCCTTGCCTTGCCTTGCTTTGCCCATTTACCTTGCCTTACCTTGCTTTGCTTTGCCCATTTGCCTTGCCTTGCCTTGCTTTAACCATTTGCTTTGCCTTCCCTTTCTTTAGCCTTTTGCCTTGCCTTGCCCTGCTTTGCCCTTTTCCTTTGCCTTTCATTACCTTGCTTTCCCCATTTGCCTTGCCTTGCTTTGCCCTTTAGACTTGCCTTGCATTGTCGTCCTTTGCCCTTTTGCCTTTCCTTTCTTTGCCCTTTTGCCTTGCATTGCCTTTCTTTACCCGTTTCTCTTCCCTTACCATGCTTTGCCCTTTTGCCTTGCCTTGCTTTGCTTTGCCATTTTTACCTTGCCCTACCTTTCCTTACTTCTCCGTTTTGCCTTTCCTTGCCTTTCCTTTCTTTGCCGTTTTGCATTGCCTTCCCTTGCCTTTCTTTGCCCTTTTGCCTTGCCTTGCCTTGCTTTGCCCATTTACCTTGCCTTACCTTTCCTTACTTTTCCGTTTTGCCTTTCCTTGCCTTTCCTTTCTTTGCCGTTTTGCCTTGACTTGCCTTGCCTTGCTTTGCCCATTTGCCTTTCCTTTCTTTGCCTTTCTTTGCCTTTTTGCCTTGCCTTGCCTTGCATTACCCGTTTGCTTTGCCTTCCCTTTCTTTACCCTTTTGCCTTGCCTTGCATTGATTTGCCGTTTTACCTTGCCTTGCCTTGCCTTGCTATTCCCTTTTGCCTTGCCTTGCCTTGTCTTGCTTTGCCCTTTTGCCTTGCATTACCTTGCTTTACCCTTTTCCCTTTCCTTGCCTTGCCTTGCTTTGCCCTTTTGCCTTGCCTTGCTTTGCCATTTTGCGTTGCCTTGCCTTGATTTGCTCTTTTGTGTTGCCTTTGCATGCCTTGGTTTGCACTTTTGCCTTGCCTTCCCTTGCCTTTCTTTGCCCTTTTTCCTTGCCTTGCTTTGCGTTTTTGCCTTACCTTGCCTTGCATTGCCCTTTTGCCTTGCCATGCCTTGTCTTGCTTTCTCTTTTGACTTGCCTTGCTTAGCTTTGCCCTTTTCCCTTGCCTTGCCTTGGTTTGCTTTTTTACCTTGCAATGCCTTGCTTTGCCCTTTTCCCTTGCCTTTCATTACCTTGCTTTCCCCATTTGCCTTGCCTTGCTTTGCCCTTTTGCCTTCTCTTGCATTGCCTTGCTTTGCTATTTAGACTTGCCTTGCATTGTCTTGCTTTCCCCTTTTGCCTTTCCTTGCTTTGCCCTTTTGCCTTGCCTTGCCTCGCCTTGCTTTGCTCTTTTGCCTTGCCTTGCCTTGCTTTGGCCTTTTGCCTTGCCTTTCTTTTTCATTTTGCCTTGCCTTTCCTTGCCTTGCCTTTCTTTGCCCTTTTGCCTTGCATTGCCCTTCTTTACCCGTTTCTCTTCCCTTGACATGCTTTGCCCTTTTGCCTTGCCTTGCCTTGCTTTGCCCATTTACCTTGCCTTACCTTGCTTTGCTTTGCCCATTTGCCTTGCCTTGCCTTGCTTTAACCATTTGCTTTGCCTTCCCTTTCTTTAGCCTTTTGCCTTGCCTTGCCCTGCTTTGCCCATTTACCTTGCCTTACCTTGCTTTGCTTTGCCCATTTGCCTTGCCTTGCCTTGCTTTAACCATTTGCTTTGCCTTCCCTTTCTTTAGCCTTTTGCCTTGCCTTGCCCTGCTTTGCCCTTTTCCTTTGCCTTTCATTACCTTGCTTTCCCCATTTGCCTTGCCTTGCTTTGCCCTTTAGACTTGCCTTGCATTGTCGTCCTTTGCCCTTTTGCCTTTCCTTTCTTTGCCCTTTTGCCTTGCATTGCCTTTCTTTAGCCGTTTCTCTTCCCTTACCATGCTTTGCCCTTTTGCCTTGCCTTGCTTTGCTTTGCCATTTTTACCTTGCCTTACCTTTCCTTACTTCTCCGTTTTGCCTTTCCTTGCCTTTCCTTTCTTTGCCGTTTTGCATTGCCTTCCCTTGCCTTTCTTTGCCCTTTTGCCTTGCCTTGCCTTGCTTTGCCCATTTACCTTGCCTTACCTTTCCTTACTTTTCCGTTTTGCCTTTCCTTGCCTTTCCTTTCTTTGCCCTTTTGCCTTGCCTTGCCTTGCTTTGCCCATTTGCCTTTCCTTTCTTTGCCTTTCTTTGCCTTTTTGCCTTGCCTTGCCTTGCATTACCCGTTTGCTTTGCCTTCCCTTTCTTTACCCTTTTGCCTTGCCTTGCATTGATTTGCCGTTTTACCTTGCCTTGCCTTGCCTTGCTCTTCCCTTTTGCCTTGCCTTGCCTTGTCTTGCTTTGCCCTTTTGCCTTGCATTACCTTGCTTTACCCTTTTCCCTTTCCTTGCCTTGCCTTGCTTTGCCCTTTTGCCTTGCCTTGCTTTGCCCTTTTGCGTTGCCTTGCCTTGATTTGCTCTTTTGTGTTGCCTTTGCATGCCTTGGTTTGCACTTTTGCCTTGCCTTCCCTTGCCTTTCTTTGCCCTTTTTCCTTGCCTTGCTTTGCGTTTTTGCCTTACCTTGCCTTGCATTGCCCTTTTGCCTTGCCATGCCTTGTCTTGCTTTCTCTTTTGACTTGCCTTGCTTAGCTTTGCCCTTTTCCCTTGCCCTGCCTTGGTTTGCTTTTTTACCTTGCAATGCCTTGCTTTGCCCTTTTCCGTTGCCTTTCATTACCTTGCTTTCCCCATTTGCCTTGCCTTGGTTTGCCCTTTTGCCTTCTCTTGCATTGCCTTGCTTTGCTATTTAGATTTGCCTTGCATTGTCTTGCTTTCCCCTTTTGCCTTGCCTTGCTTTGCCCTTTTGCCTTGCCTTGCCTCGCCTTGCTTTGCTCTTTTGCCTTGCCTTGCCTTGCTTTGGCCTTTTGCCTTGCCTTTCTTTTTCATTTTGCCTTGCCTTTCCTTGCCTTGCCTTTCTTTGCCCTTTTGCCTTGCATTGCCCTTCTTTACCCGTTTCTCTTCCCTTGACATGCTTTGCCCTTTTGCCTTGCCTTGCCTTGCTTTTCCCATTTACCTTGCCTTACCTTGCTTTGCTTTGCCCATGTGCCTTGCCTTGCCTTGCTTTAACCATTTGCTTTGCCTTCCCTTTCTTTAGCCTTTTGCCTTGCCTTGCCCTGCTTTGCCCTTTTCCTTTGCCTTTCATTACCTTGCTTTCCCCATTTGCCTTGCCTTGCTTTGCCCTTTAGACTTGCCTTGCATTGTCGTCCTTTGCCCTTTTGCCTTTCCTTTCTTTGCCCTTTTGCCTTGCATTGCCTTTCTTTACCCGTTTCTCTTCCCTTACCATGCTTTGCCCTTTTGCCTTGCCTTGCTTTGCTTTGCCATTTTTACCTTGCCTTACCTTTCCTTACTTCTCCGTTTTGCCTTTCCTTGCCTTTCCTTTCTTTGCCGTTTTGCATTGCCTTCCCTTGCCTTTCTTTGCCCTTTTGCCTTGCCTTGCCTTGCTTTGCCCATTTACCTTGCCTTACCTTTCCTTACTTTTCCGTTTTGCCTTTCCTTGCCTTTCCTTTCTTTGCCGTTTTGCCTTGCCTTGCCTTGCCTTGCTTTGCCCATTTGCCTTTCCTTTCTTTGCCTTCCTTTGCCTTTTTGCCTTGCCTTGCCTTGCATTACCCGTTTGCTTTGCCTTCCCTTTCTTTACCCTTTTGCCTTGCCTTGCATTGATTTGCCGTTTTACCTTGCCTTGCCTTGCCTTGCTCTTCCCTTTTGCCTTGCCTTGCCTTGTCTTGCTTTGCCCTTTTGCCTTGCATTACCTTGCTTTACCCTTTTCCCTTTCCTTGCCTTGCCTTGCTTTGCCCTTTTGCCTTGCCTTGCTTTGCCCTTTTGCGTTGCCTTGCCTTGATTTGCTCTTTTGTGTTGCCTTTGCATGCCTTGGTTTGCACTTTTGCCTTGCCTTCCCTTGCCTTTCTTTGCCCTTTTTCCTTGCCTTGCTTTGCGTTTTTGCCTTACCTTGCCTTGCATTGCCCTTTTGCCTTGCCATGCCTTGTCTTGCTTTCTCTTTTGACTTGCCTTGCTTAGCTTTGCCCTTTTCCCTTGCCTTGCCTTGGTTTGCTTTTTTACCTTGCAATGCCTTGCTTTGCCCTTTTCCGTTGCCTTTCATTACCTTGCTTTCCCCATTTGCCTTGCCTTGGTTTGCCCTTTTGCCTTCTCTTGCATTGCCTTGCTTTGCTATTTAGACTTGCCTTGCATTGTCTTGCTTTCCCCTTTTGCCTTTCCTTGCTTTGCCCTTTTGCCTTGCCTTGCCTCGCCTTGCTTTGCTCTTTTGCCTTGCCTTGCCTTGCTTTGGCCTTTTGCCTTGCCTTTCTTTTTCATTTTGCCTTGCCTTTCCTTGCCTTGCCTTTCTTTGCCCTTTTGCCTTGCATTGCCCTTCTTTACCCGTTTCTCTTCCCTTGACATGCTTTGCCCTTTTGCCTTGCCTTGCCTTGCTTTGCCCATTTACCTTGCCTTACCTTGCTTTGCTTTGCCCATTTGCCTTGCCTTGCCTTGCTTTAACCATTTGCTTTGCCTTCCCTTTCTTTAGCCTTTTGCCTTGCCTTGCCCTGCTTTGCCCTTTTCCTTTGCCTTTCATTACCTTGCTTTCCCCATTTGCCTTGCCTTGCTTTGCCCTTTAGACTTGCCTTGCATTGTCGTCCTTTGCCCTTTTGCCTTTCCTTTCTTTGCCCTTTTGCCTTGCATTGCCTTTCTTTACCCGTTTCTCTTCCCTTACCATGCTTTGCCCTTTTGCCTTGCCTTGCTTTGCTTTGCCATTTTTACCTTGCCTTACCTTTCCTTACTTCTCCGTTTTGCCTTTCCTTGCCTTTCCTTTCTTTGCCGTTTTGCATTGCCTTCCCTTGCCTTTCTTTGCCCTTTTGCCTTGCCTTGCCTTGCTTTGCCCATTTACCTTGCCTTACCTTTCCTTACTTTTCCGTTTTGCCTTTCCTTGCCTTTCCTTTCTTTGCCCTTTTGCCTTGCCTTGCCTTGCTTTGCCCATTTGCCTTTCCTTTCTTTGCCTTTCTTTGCCTTTTTGCCTTGCCTTGCCTTGCATTACCCGTTTGCTTTGCCTTCCCTTTCTTTACCCTTTTGCCTTGCCTTGCATTGATTTGCCGTTTTACCTTGCCTTGCCTTGCCTTGCTCTTCCCTTTTGCCTTGCCTTGCCTTGTCTTGCTTTGCCCTTTTGCCTTGCATTACCTTGCTTTACCCTTTTCCCTTTCCTTGCCTTGCCTTGCTTTGCCCTTTTGCCTTGCCTTGCTTTGCCCTTTTGCGTTGCCTTGCCTTGATTTGCTCTTTTGTGTTGCCTTTGCATGCCTTGGTTTGCACTTTTGCCTTGCCTTCCCTTGCCTTTCTTTGCCCTTTTTCCTTGCCTTTGCTTTGCGTTTTTGCCTTACCTTGCCTTGCATTGCCCTTTTGCCTTGCCATGCCTTGTCTTGCTTTCTCTTTTGACTTGCCTTGCTTAGCTTTGCCTTTTTACCTTGCCTTGCCTTGGTTTGCTTTTTTACCTTGCAATGCCTTGCTTTGCCCTTTTCCGTTGCCTTTCATTACCTTGCTTTCCCCATTTGCCTTGCCTTGGTTTGCCCTTTTGCCTTCTCTTGCATTGCCTTGCTTTGCTATTTAGACTTGCCTTGCATTGTCTTGCTTTCCCCTTTTGCCTTGCCTTGCTTTGCCCTTTTGCCTTGCCTTGCCTCGCCTTGCTTTGCTCTTTTGCCTTGCCTTGCCTTGCTTTGGCCTTTTGTCTTGCCTTTCTTTTTCATTTTGCCTTGCCTTTTCTTGCCTTGCCTTTCTTTGCCCTTTTGCCTTGCATTGCCCTTCTTTACCCGTTTCTCTTCCCTTGACATGCTTTGCCCTTTTGCCTTGCCTTGCCTTGCTTTGCCCATTTACCTTGCCTTACCTTGCTTTGCTTTGCCCATTTGCCTTGCCTTGCCTTGCTTTAACCATTTGCTTTGCCTTCCCTTTCTTTAGCCTTTTGCCTTGCCTTGCCCTGCTTTGCCCTTTTCCTTTGCCTTTCATTACCTTGCTTTCCCCATTTGCCTTGCCTTGCTTTGCCCTTTAGACTTGCCTTGCATTGTCGTCCTTTGCCCTTTTGCCTTTCCTTTCTTTGCCCTTTTGCCTTGCATTGCCTTTCTTTACCCGTTTCTCTTCCCTTACCATGCTTTGCCCTTTTGCCTTGCCTTGCTTTGCTTTGCCATTTTTACCTTGCCTTACCTTTCCTTACTTCTCCGTTTTGCCTTTCCTTGCCTTTCCTTTCTTTGCCGTTTTGCATTGCCTTCCCTTGCCTTTCTTTGCCCTTTTGCCTTGCCTTGCCTTGCTTTGCCCATTTGCCTTTCCTTTCTTTGCCTTTCTTTGCCTTTTTGCCTTGCCTTGCCTTGCATTACCCGTTTGCTTTGCCTTCCCTTTCTTTACCCTTTTGCCTTGCCTTGCATTGATTTGCCGTTTTACCTTGCCTTGCCTTGCCTTGCTCTTCCCTTTTGCCTTGCCTTGCCTTGTCTTGCTTTGCCCTTTTGCCTTGCATTACCTTGCTTTACCCTTTTCCCTTTCCTTGCCTTGCCTTGCTTTGCCCTTTTGCCTTGCCTTGCTTTGCCCTTTTGCGTTGCCTTGCCTTGATTTGCTCTTTTGTGTTGCCTTTGCATGCCTTGGTTTGCACTTTTGCCTTGCCTTCCCTTGCCTTTCTTTGCCCTTTTTCCTTGCCTTGCTTTGCGTTTTTGCCTTACCTTGCCTTGCATTGCCCTTTTGCCTTGCCATGCCTTGTCTTGCTTTCTCTTTTGACTTGCCTTGCTTAGCTTTGCCCTTTTCCCTTGCCTTGCCTTGGTTTGCTTTTTTACCTTGCAATGCCTTGCTTTGCCCTTTTCCGTTGCCTTTCATTACCTTGCTTTCCCCATTTGCCTTGCCTTGGTTTGCCCTTTTGCCTTCTCTTGCATTGCCTTGCTTTGCTATTTAGACTTGCCTTGCATTGTCTTGCTTTCCCCTTTTGCCTTTCCTTGCTTTGCCCTTTTGCCTTGCCTTGCCTCGCCTTGCTTTGCTCTTTTGCCTTGCCTTGCCTTGCTTTGGCCTTTTGCCTTGCCTTTCTTTTTCATTTTGCCTTGCCTTTCCTTGCCTTGCCTTTCTTTGCTCTTTTGCCTTGCATTGCCCTTCTTTACCCGTTTCTCTTCCCTTGACATGCTTTGCCCTTTTGCCTTGCCTTGCCTTGCTTTGCCCATTTACCTTGCCTTACCTTGCTTTGCTTTGCCCATTTGCCTTGCCTTGCCTTGCTTTAACCATTTGCTTTGCCTTCCCTTTCTTTAGCCTTTTGCCTTGCCTTGCCCTGCTTTGCCCTTTTCCTTTGCCTTTCATTACCTTGCTTTCCCCATTTGCCTTGCCTTGCTTTGCCCTTTAGACTTGCCTTGCATTGTCGTCCTTTGCCCTTTTGCCTTTCCTTTCTTTGCCCTTTTGCCTTGCATTGCCTTTCTTTACCCGTTTCTCTTCCCTTACCATGCTTTGCCCTTTTGCCTTGCCTTGCTTTGCTTTGCCATTTTTACCTTGCCTTACCTTTCCTTACTTCTCCGTTTTGCCTTTCCTTGCCTTTCCTTTCTTTGCCGTTTTGCATTGCCTTCCCTTGCCTTTCTTTGCCCTTTTGCCTTGCCTTGCCTTGCTTTGCCCATTTACCTTGCCTTACCTTTCCTTACTTTTCCGTTTTGCCTTTCCTTGCCTTTCCTTTCTTTGCCCTTTTGCCTTGCCTTGCCTTGCTTTGCCCATTTGCCTTTCCTTTCTTTGCCTTTCTTTGCCTTTTTGCCTTGCCTTGCCTTGCATTACCCGTTTGCTTTGCCTTCCCTTTCTTTACCCTTTTGCCTTGCCTTGCATTGATTTGCCGTTTTACCTTGCCTTGCCTTGCCTTGCTCTTCCCTTTTGCCTTGCCTTGCCTTGTCTTGCTTTGCCCTTTTGCCTTGCATTACCTTGCTTTACCCTTTTCCCTTTCCTTGCCTTGCCTTGCTTTGCCCTTTTGCCTTGCCTTGCTTTGCCCTTTTGCGTTGCCTTGCCTTGATTTGCTCTTTTGTGTTGCCTTTGCATGCCTTGGTTTGCACTTTTGCCTTGCCTTCCCTTGCCTTTCTTTGCCCTTTTTCCTTGCCTTGCTTTGCGTTTTTGCCTTACCTTGCCTTGCATTGCCCTTTTGCCTTGCCATGCCTTGTCTTGCTTTCTCTTTTGACTTGCCTTGCTTAGCTTTGCCCTTTTCCCTTGCCTTGCCTTGGTTTGCTTTTTTACCTTGCAATGCCTTGCTTTGCCCTTTTCCGTTGCCTTTCATTACCTTGCTTTCTCCATTTGCCTTGCCTTGGTTTGCCCTTTTGCCTTCTCTTGCATTGCCTTGCTTTGCTATTTAGACTTGCCTTGCATTGTCTTGCTTTCCCCTTTTGCCTTTCCTTGCTTTGCCCTTTTGCCTTGCCTTGCCTCGCCTTGCTTTGCTCTTTTGCCTTGCCTTGCCTTGCTTTGGCCTTTTGCCTTGCCTTTCTTTTTCATTTTGCCTTGCCTTTCCTTGCCTTGCCTTTCTTTGCCCTTTTGCCTTGCATTGCCCTTCTTTACCCGTTTCTCTTCCCTTGACATGCTTTGCCCTTTTGCCTTGCCTTGCCTTGCTTTGCCCATTTACCTTGCCTTACCTTGCTTTGCTTTGCCCATTTGCCTTGCCTTGCCTTGCTTTAACCATTTGCTTTGCCTTCCCTTTCTTTAGCCTTTTGCCTTGCCTTGCCCTGCTTTGCCCTTTTCCTTTGCCTTTCATTACCTTGCTTTCCCCATTTGCCTTGCCTTGCTTTGCCCTTTAGACTTGCCTTGCATTGTCGTCCTTTGCCCTTTTGCCTTTCCTTTCTTTGCCCTTTTGCCTTGCATTGCCTTTCTTTACCCGTTTCTCTTCCCTTACCATGCTTTGCCCTTTTGCCTTGCCTTGCTTTGCTTTGCCATTTTTACCTTGCCCTACCTTTCCTTACTTCTCCGTTTTGCCTTTCCTTGCCTTTCCTTTCTTTGCCGTTTTGCATTGCCTTCCCTTGCCTTTCTTTGCCCTTTTGCCTTGCCTTGCCTTGCTTTGCCCATTTACCTTGCCTTACCTTTCCTTACTTTTCCGTTTTGCCTTTCCTTGCCTTTCCTTTCTTTGCCGTTTTGCCTTGACTTGCCTTGCCTTGCTTTGCCCATTTGCCTTTCCTTTCTTTGCCTTTCTTTGCCTTTTTGCCTTGCCTTGCCTTGCATTACCCGTTTGCTTTGCCTTCCCTTTCTTTACCCTTTTGCCTTGCCTTGCATTGATTTGCCGTTTTACCTTGCCTTGCCTTGCCTTGCTATTCCCTTTTGCCTTGCCTTGCCTTGTCTTGCTTTGCCCTTTTGCCTTGCATTACCTTGCTTTACCCTTTTCCCTTTCCTTGCCTTGCCTTGCTTTGCCCTTTTGCCTTGCCTTGCTTTGCCATTTTGCGTTGCCTTGCCTTGATTTGCTCTTTTGTGTTGCCTTTGCATGCCTTGGTTTGCACTTTTGCCTTGCCTTCCCTTGCCTTTCTTTGCCCTTTTTCCTTGCCTTGCTTTGCGTTTTTGCCTTACCTTGCCTTGCATTGCCCTTTTGCCTTGCCATGCCTTGTCTTGCTTTCTCTTTTGACTTGCCTTGCTTAGCTTTGCCCTTTTCCCTTGCCTTGCCTTGGTTTGCTTTTTTACCTTGCAATGCCTTGCTTTGCCCTTTTCCGTTGCCTTTCATTACCTTGCTTTCCCCATTTGCCTTGCCTTGGTTTGCCCTTTTGCCTTCTCTTGCATTGCCTTGCTTTGCTATTTAGACTTGCCTTGCATTGTCTTGCTTTCCCCTTTTGCCTTTCCTTGCTTTGCCCTTTTGCCTTGCCTTGCCTCGCCTTGCTTTGCTCTTTTGCCTTGCCTTGCCTTGCTTTGGCCTTTTGCCTTGCCTTTCTTTTTCATTTTGCCTTGCCTTTCCTTGCCTTGCCTTTCTTTGCCCTTTTGCCTTGCATTGCCCTTCTTTACCCGTTTCTCTTCCCTTGACATGCTTTGCCCTTTTGCCTTGCCTTGCCTTGCTTTGCCCATTTACCTTGCCTTACCTTGCTTTGCTTTGCCCATTTGCCTTGCCTTGCCTTGCTTTAACCATTTGCTTTGCCTTCCCTTTCTTTAGCCTTTTGCCTTGCCTTGCCCTGCTTTGCCCATTTACCTTGCCTTACCTTGCTTTGCTTTGCCCATTTGCCTTGCCTTGCCTTGCTTTAACCATTTGCTTTGCCTTCCCTTTCTTTAGCCTTTTGCCTTGCCTTGCCCTGCTTTGCCCTTTTCCTTTGCCTTTCATTACCTTGCTTTCCCCATTTGCCTTGCCTTGCTTTGCCCTTTAGACTTGCCTTGCATTGTCGTCCTTTGCCCTTTTGCCTTTCCTTTCTTTGCCCTTTTGCCTTGCATTGCCTTTCTTTAGCCGTTTCTCTTCCCTTACCATGCTTTGCCCTTTTGCCTTGCCTTGCTTTGCTTTGCCATTTTTACCTTGCCTTACCTTTCCTTACTTCTCCGTTTTGCCTTTCCTTGCCTTTCCTTTCTTTGCCGTTTTGCATTGCCTTCCCTTGCCTTTCTTTGCCCTTTTGCCTTGCCTTGCCTTGCTTTGCCCATTTACCTTGCCTTACCTTTCCTTACTTTTCCGTTTTGCCTTTCCTTGCCTTTCCTTTCTTTGCCCTTTTGCCTTGCCTTGCCTTGCTTTGCCCATTTGCCTTTCCTTTCTTTGCCTTTCTTTGCCTTTTTGCCTTGCCTTGCCTTGCATTACCCGTTTGCTTTGCCTTCCCTTTCTTTACCCTTTTGCCTTGCCTTGCATTGATTTGCCGTTTTACCTTGCCTTGCCTTGCCTTGCTCTTCCCTTTTGCCTTGCCTTGCCTTGTCTTGCTTTGCCCTTTTGCCTTGCATTACCTTGCTTTACCCTTTTCCCTTTCCTTGCCTTGCCTTGCTTTGCCCTTTTGCCTTGCCTTGCTTTGCCCTTTTGCGTTGCCTTGCCTTGATTTGCTCTTTTGTGTTGCCTTTGCATGCCTTGGTTTGCACTTTTGCCTTGCCTTCCCTTGCCTTTCTTTGCCCTTTTTCCTTGCCTTGCTTTGCGTTTTTGCCTTACCTTGCCTTGCATTGCCCTTTTGCCTTGCCATGCCTTGTCTTGCTTTCTCTTTTGACTTGCCTTGCTTAGCTTTGCCCTTTTCCCTTGCCCTGCCTTGGTTTGCTTTTTTACCTTGCAATGCCTTGCTTTGCCCTTTTCCGTTGCCTTTCATTACCTTGCTTTCCCCATTTGCCTTGCCTTGGTTTGCCCTTTTGCCTTCTCTTGCATTGCCTTGCTTTGCTATTTAGATTTGCCTTGCATTGTCTTGCTTTCCCCTTTTGCCTTGCCTTGCTTTGCCCTTTTGCCTTGCCTTGCCTCGCCTTGCTTTGCTCTTTTGCCTTGCCTTGCCTTGCTTTGGCCTTTTGCCTTGCCTTTCTTTTTCATTTTGCCTTGCCTTTCCTTGCCTTGCCTTTCTTTGCCCTTTTGCCTTGCATTGCCCTTCTTTACCCGTTTCTCTTCCCTTGACATGCTTTGCCCTTTTGCCTTGCCTTGCCTTGCTTTTCCCATTTACCTTGCCTTACCTTGCTTTGCTTTGCCCATGTGCCTTGCCTTGCCTTGCTTTAACCATTTGCTTTGCCTTCCCTTTCTTTAGCCTTTTGCCTTGCCTTGCCCTGCTTTGCCCTTTTCCTTTGCCTTTCATTACCTTGCTTTCCCCATTTGCCTTGCCTTGCTTTGCCCTTTAGACTTGCCTTGCATTGTCGTCCTTTGCCCTTTTGCCTTTCCTTTCTTTGCCCTTTTGCCTTGCATTGCCTTTCTTTACCCGTTTCTCTTCCCTTACCATGCTTTGCCCTTTTGCCTTGCCTTGCTTTGCTTTGCCATTTTTACCTTGCCTTACCTTTCCTTACTTCTCCGTTTTGCCTTTCCTTGCCTTTCCTTTCTTTGCCGTTTTGCATTGCCTTCCCTTGCCTTTCTTTGCCCTTTTGCCTTGCCTTGCCTTGCTTTGCCCATTTACCTTGCCTTACCTTTCCTTACTTTTCCGTTTTGCCTTTCCTTGCCTTTCCTTTCTTTGCCGTTTTGCCTTGCCTTGCCTTGCCTTGCTTTGCCCATTTGCCTTTCCTTTCTTTGCCTTCCTTTGCCTTTTTGCCTTGCCTTGCCTTGCATTACCCGTTTGCTTTGCCTTCCCTTTCTTTACCCTTTTGCCTTGCCTTGCATTGATTTGCCGTTTTACCTTGCCTTGCCTTGCCTTGCTCTTCCCTTTTGCCTTGCCTTGCCTTGTCTTGCTTTGCCCTTTTGCCTTGCATTACCTTGCTTTACCCTTTTCCCTTTCCTTGCCTTGCCTTGCTTTGCCCTTTTGCCTTGCCTTGCTTTGCCCTTTTGCGTTGCCTTGCCTTGATTTGCTCTTTTGTGTTGCCTTTGCATGCCTTGGTTTGCACTTTTGCCTTGCCTTCCCTTGCCTTTCTTTGCCCTTTTTCCTTGCCTTGCTTTGCGTTTTTGCCTTACCTTGCCTTGCATTGCCCTTTTGCCTTGCCATGCCTTGTCTTGCTTTCTCTTTTGACTTGCCTTGCTTAGCTTTGCCCTTTTCCCTTGCCTTGCCTTGGTTTGCTTTTTTACCTTGCAATGCCTTGCTTTGCCCTTTTCCGTTGCCTTTCATTACCTTGCTTTCCCCATTTGCCTTGCCTTGGTTTGCCCTTTTGCCTTCTCTTGCATTGCCTTGCTTTGCTATTTAGACTTGCCTTGCATTGTCTTGCTTTCCCCTTTTGCCTTTCCTTGCTTTGCCCTTTTGCCTTGCCTTGCCTCGCCTTGCTTTGCTCTTTTGCCTTGCCTTGCCTTGCTTTGGCCTTTTGCCTTGCCTTTCTTTTTCATTTTGCCTTGCCTTTCCTTGCCTTGCCTTTCTTTGCCCTTTTGCCTTGCATTGCCCTTCTTTACCCGTTTCTCTTCCCTTGACATGCTTTGCCCTTTTGCCTTGCCTTGCCTTGCTTTGCCCATTTACCTTGCCTTACCTTGCTTTGCTTTGCCCATTTGCCTTGCCTTGCCTTGCTTTAACCATTTGCTTTGCCTTCCCTTTCTTTAGCCTTTTGCCTTGCCTTGCCCTGCTTTGCCCTTTTCCTTTGCCTTTCATTACCTTGCTTTCCCCATTTGCCTTGCCTTGCTTTGCCCTTTAGACTTGCCTTGCATTGTCGTCCTTTGCCCTTTTGCCTTTCCTTTCTTTGCCCTTTTGCCTTGCATTGCCTTTCTTTACCCGTTTCTCTTCCCTTACCATGCTTTGCCCTTTTGCCTTGCCTTGCTTTGCTTTGCCATTTTTACCTTGCCTTACCTTTCCTTACTTCTCCGTTTTGCCTTTCCTTGCCTTTCCTTTCTTTGCCGTTTTGCATTGCCTTCCCTTGCCTTTCTTTGCCCTTTTGCCTTGCCTTGCCTTGCTTTGCCCATTTACCTTGCCTTACCTTTCCTTACTTTTCCGTTTTGCCTTTCCTTGCCTTTCCTTTCTTTGCCCTTTTGCCTTGCCTTGCCTTGCTTTGCCCATTTGCCTTTCCTTTCTTTGCCTTTCTTTGCCTTTTTGCCTTGCCTTGCCTTGCATTACCCGTTTGCTTTGCCTTCCCTTTCTTTACCCTTTTGCCTTGCCTTGCATTGATTTGCCGTTTTACCTTGCCTTGCCTTGCCTTGCTCTTCCCTTTTGCCTTGCCTTGCCTTGTCTTGCTTTGCCCTTTTGCCTTGCATTACCTTGCTTTACCCTTTTCCCTTTCCTTGCCTTGCCTTGCTTTGCCCTTTTGCCTTGCCTTGCTTTGCCCTTTTGCGTTGCCTTGCCTTGATTTGCTCTTTTGTGTTGCCTTTGCATGCCTTGGTTTGCACTTTTGCCTTGCCTTCCCTTGCCTTTCTTTGCCCTTTTTCCTTGCCTTTGCTTTGCGTTTTTGCCTTACCTTGCCTTGCATTGCCCTTTTGCCTTGCCATGCCTTGTCTTGCTTTCTCTTTTGACTTGCCTTGCTTAGCTTTGCCTTTTTCCCTTGCCTTGCCTTGGTTTGCTTTTTTACCTTGCAATGCCTTGCTTTGCCCTTTTCCGTTGCCTTTCATTACCTTGCTTTCCCCATTTGCCTTGCCTTGGTTTGCCCTTTTGCCTTCTCTTGCATTGCCTTGCTTTGCTATTTAGACTTGCCTTGCATTGTCTTGCTTTCCCCTTTTGCCTTGCCTTGCTTTGCCCTTTTGCCTTGCCTTGCCTCGCCTTGCTTTGCTCTTTTGCCTTGCCTTGCCTTGCTTTGGCCTTTTGTCTTGCCTTTCTTTTTCATTTTGCCTTGCCTTTTCTTGCCTTGCCTTTCTTTGCCCTTTTGCCTTGCATTGCCCTTCTTTACCCGTTTCTCTTCCCTTGACATGCTTTGCCCTTTTGCCTTGCCTTGCCTTGCTTTGCCCATTTACCTTGCCTTACCTTGCTTTGCTTTGCCCATTTGCCTTGCCTTGCCTTGCTTTAACCATTTGCTTTGCCTTCCCTTTCTTTAGCCTTTTGCCTTGCCTTGCCCTGCTTTGCCCTTTTCCTTTGCCTTTCATTACCTTGCTTTCCCCATTTGCCTTGCCTTGCTTTGCCCTTTAGACTTGCCTTGCATTGTCGTCCTTTGCCCTTTTGCCTTTCCTTTCTTTGCCCTTTTGCCTTGCATTGCCTTTCTTTACCCGTTTCTCTTCCCTTACCATGCTTTGCCCTTTTGCCTTGCCTTGCTTTGCTTTGCCATTTTTACCTTGCCTTACCTTTCCTTACTTCTCCGTTTTGCCTTTCCTTGCCTTTCCTTTCTTTGCCGTTTTGCATTGCCTTCCCTTGCCTTTCTTTGCCCTTTTGCCTTGCCTTGCCTTGCTTTGCCCATTTGCCTTTCCTTTCTTTGCCTTTCTTTGCCTTTTTGCCTTGCCTTGCCTTGCATTACCCGTTTGCTTTGCCTTCCCTTTCTTTACCCTTTTGCCTTGCCTTGCATTGATTTGCCGTTTTACCTTGCCTTGCCTTGCCTTGCTCTTCCCTTTTGCCTTGCCTTGCCTTGTCTTGCTTTGCCCTTTTGCCTTGCATTACCTTGCTTTACCCTTTTCCCTTTCCTTGCCTTGCCTTGCTTTGCCCTTTTGCCTTGCCTTGCTTTGCCCTTTTGCGTTGCCTTGCCTTGATTTGCTCTTTTGTGTTGCCTTTGCATGCCTTGGTTTGCACTTTTGCCTTGCCTTCCCTTGCCTTTCTTTGCCCTTTTTCCTTGCCTTGCTTTGCGTTTTTGCCTTACCTTGCCTTGCATTGCCCTTTTGCCTTGCCATGCCTTGTCTTGCTTTCTCTTTTGACTTGCCTTGCTTAGCTTTGCCCTTTTCCCTTGCCTTGCCTTGGTTTGCTTTTTTACCTTGCAATGCCTTGCTTTGCCCTTTTCCGTTGCCTTTCATTACCTTGCTTTCCCCATTTGCCTTGCCTTGGTTTGCCCTTTTGCCTTCTCTTGCATTGCCTTGCTTTGCTATTTAGACTTGCCTTGCATTGTCTTGCTTTCCCCTTTTGCCTTTCCTTGCTTTGCCCTTTTGCCTTGCCTTGCCTCGCCTTGCTTTGCTCTTTTGCCTTGCCTTGCCTTGCTTTGGCCTTTTGCCTTGCCTTTCTTTTTCATTTTGCCTTGCCTTTCCTTGCCTTGCCTTTCTTTGCCCTTTTGCCTTGCATTGCCCTTCTTTACCCGTTTCTCTTCCCGTGACATGCTTTGCCCTTTTGCCTTGCCTTGCCTTGCTTTGCCCATTTACCTTGCCTTACCTTGCTTTGCTTTGCCCATTTGCCTTGCCTTGCCTTGCTTTAACCATTTGCTTTGCCTTCCCTTTCTTTAGCCTTTTGCCTTGCCTTGCCCTGCTTTGCCCTTTTCCTTTGCCTTTCATTACCTTGCTTTCCCCATTTGCCTTGCCTTGCTTTGCCCTTTAGACTTGCCTTGCATTGTCGTCCTTTGCCCTTTTGCCTTTCCTTTCTTTGCCCTTTTGCCTTGCATTGCCTTTCTTTACCCGTTTCTCTTCCCTTACCATGCTTTGCCCTTTTGCCTTGCCTTGCTTTGCTTTGCCATTTTTACCTTGCCTTACCTTTCCTTACTTCTCCGTTTTGCCTTTCCTTGCCTTTCCTTTCTTTGCCGTTTTGCATTGCCTTCCCTTGCCTTTCTTTGCCCTTTTGCCTTGCCTTGCCTTGCTTTGCCCATTTACCTTGCCTTACCTTTCCTTACTTTTCCGTTTTGCCTTTCCTTGCCTTTCCTTTCTTTGCCGTTTTGCCTTGCCTTGCCTTGCCTTGCTTTGCCCATTTGCCTTTCCTTTCTTTGCCTTTCTTTGCCTTTTTGCCTTGCCTTGCCTTGCATTACCCGTTTGCTTTGCCTTCCCTTTCTTTACCCTTTTGCCTTGCCTTGCATTGATTTGCCGTTTTACCTTGCCTTGCCTTGCCTTGCTCTTCCCTTTTGCCTTGCCTTGCCTTGTCTTGCTTTGCCCTTTTGCCTTGCATTACCTTGCTTTACCCTTTTCCCTTTCCTTGCCTTGCCTTGCTTTGCCCTTTTGCCTTGCCTTGCTTTGCCCTTTTGCGTTGCCTTGCCTTGATTTGCTCTTTTGTGTTGCCTTTGCATGCCTTGGTTTGCACTTTTGCCTTGCCTTCCCTTGCCTTTCTTTGCCCTTTTTCCTTGCCTTGCTTTGCGTTTTTGCCTTACCTTGCCTTGCATTGCCCTTTTGCCTTGCCATGCCTTGTCTTGCTTTCTCTTTTGACTTGCCTTGCTTAGCTTTGCCCTTTTCCCTTGCCTTGCCTTGGTTTGCTTTTTTACCTTGCAATGCCTTGCTTTGCCCTTTTCCGTTGCCTTTCATTACCTTGCTTTCCCCATTTGCCTTGCCTTGGTTTGCCCTTTTGCCTTCTCTTGCATTGCCTTGCTTTGCTATTTAGACTTGCCTTGCATTGTCTTGCTTTCCCCTTTTGCCTTTCCTTGCTTTGCCCTTTTGCCTTGCCTTGCCTCGCCTTGCTTTGCTCTTTTGCCTTGCCTTGCCTTGCTTTGGCCTTTTGCCTTGCCTTTCTTTTTCATTTTGCCTTGCCTTTCCTTGCCTTGCCTTTCTTTGCCCTTTTGCCTTGCATTGCCCTTCTTTACCCGTTTCTCTTCCCGTGACATGCTTTGCCCTTTTGCCTTGCCTTGCCTTGCTTTGCCCATTTACCTTGCCTTACCTTGCTTTGCTTTGCCCATTTGCCTTGCCTTGCCTTGCTTTAACCATTTGCTTTGCCTTCCCTTTCTTTAGCCTTTTGCCTTGCCTTGCCCTGCTTTGCCCTTTTCCTTTGCCTTTCATTACCTTGCTTTCCCCATTTGCCTTGCCTTGCTTTGCCCTTTAGACTTGCCTTGCATTGTCGTCCTTTGCCCTTTTGCCTTTCCTTTCTTTGCCCTTTTGCCTTGCATTGCCTTTCTTTACCCGTTTCTCTTCCCTTACCATGCTTTGCCCTTTTGCCTTGCCTTGCTTTGCTTTGCCATTTTTACCTTGCCTTACCTTTCCTTACTTCTCCGTTTTGCCTTTCCTTTCTTTGCCGTTTTGCATTGCCTTCCCTTGCCTTTCTTTGCCCTTTTGCCTTGCCTTGCCTTGCTTTGCCCATTTACCTTGCCTTACCTTTCCTTACTTTTCCGTTTTGCCTTTCCTTGCCTTTCCTTTCTTTGCCCTTTTGCCTTGCCTTGCCTTGCTTTGCCCATTTGCCTTTCCTTTCTTTGCCTTTCTTTGCCTTTTTGCCTTGCCTTGTCTTGCATTACCCGTTTGCTTTGCCTTCCCTTTCTTTACCCTTTTGCCTTGCCTTGCATTGATTTGCCGTTTTACCTTGCCTTGCCTTGCCTTGCTCTTCCCTTTTGCCTTGCCTTGCCTTGTCTTGCTTTGCCCTTTTGCCTTGCATTACCTTGCTTTACCCTTTTCCCTTTCCTTGCCTTGCCTTGCTTTGCCCTTTTGCCTTGCCTTGCTTTGCCCTTTTGCGTTGCCTTGCCTTGATTTGCTCTTTTGTGTTGCCTTTGCATGCCTTGGTTTGCACTTTTGCCTTGCCTTCCCTTGCCTTTCTTTGCCCTTTTTCCTTGCCTTGCTTTGCGTTTTTGCCTTACCTTGCCTTGCATTGCCCTTTTGCCTTGCCATGCCTTGTCTTGCTTTCTCTTTTGACTTGCCTTGCTTAGCTTTGCCCTTTTCCCTTGCCTTGCCTTGGTTTGCTTTTTTACCTTGCAATGCCTTGCTTTGCCCTTTTCCGTTGCCTTTCATTACCTTGCTTTCCCCATTTGCCTTGCCTTGGTTTGCCCTTTTGCCTTCTCTTGCATTGCCTTGCTTTGCTATTTAGACTTGCCTTGCATTGTCTTGCTTTCCCCTTTTGCCTTTCCTTGCTTTGCCCTTTTGCCTTGCCTTGCCTCGCCTTGCTTTGCTCTTTTGCCTTGCCTTGCCTTGCTTTGGCCTTTTGCCTTGCCTTTCTTTTTCATTTTGCCTTGCCTTTCCTTGCCTTGCCTTTCTTTGCTCTTTTGCCTTGCATTGCCCTTCTTTACCCGTTTCTCTTCCCTTGACATGCTTTGCCCTTTTGCCTTGCCTTGCCTTGCTTTGCCCATTTACCTTGCCTTACCTTGCTTTGCTTTGCCCATTTGCCTTGCCTTGCCTTGCTTTAACCATTTGCTTTGCCTTCCCTTTCTTTAGCCTTTTGCCTTGCCTTGCCCTGCTTTGCCCTTTTCCTTTGCCTTTCATTACCTTGCTTTCCCCATTTGCCTTGCCTTGCTTTGCCCTTTAGACTTGCCTTGCATTGTCGTCCTTTGCCCTTTTGCCTTTCCTTTCTTTGCCCTTTTGCCTTGCATTGCCTTTCTTTACCCGTTTCTCTTCCCTTACCATGCTTTGCCCTTTTGCCTTGCCTTGCTTTGCTTTGCCATTTTTACCTTGCCTTACCTTTCCTTACTTCTCCGTTTTGCCTTTCCTTGCCTTTCCTTTCTTTGCCGTTTTGCATTGCCTTCCCTTGCCTTTCTTTGCCCTTTTGCCTTGCCTTGCCTTGCTTTGCCCATTTACCTTGCCTTACCTTTCCTTACTTTTCCGTTTTGCCTTTCCTTGCCTTTCCTTTCTTTGCCCTTTTGCCTTGCCTTGCCTTGCTTTGCCCATTTGCCTTTCCTTTCTTTGCCTTTCTTTGCCTTTTTGCCTTGCCTTGCCTTGCATTACCCGTTTGCTTTGCCTTCCCTTTCTTTACCCTTTTGCCTTGCCTTGCATTGATTTGCCGTTTTACCTTGCCTTGCCTTGCCTTGCTCTTCCCTTTTGCCTTGCCTTGCCTTGTCTTGCTTTGCCCTTTTGCCTTGCATTACCTTGCTTTACCCTTTTCCCTTTCCTTGCCTTGCCTTGCTTTGCCCTTTTGCCTTGCCTTGCTTTGCCCTTTTGCGTTGCCTTGCCTTGATTTGCTCTTTTGTGTTGCCTTTGCATGCCTTGGTTTGCACTTTTGCCTTGCCTTCCCTTGCCTTTCTTTGCCCTTTTTCCTTGCCTTGCTTTGCGTTTTTGCCTTACCTTGCCTTGCATTGCCCTTTTGCCTTGCCATGCCTTGTCTTGCTTTCTCTTTTGACTTGCCTTGCTTAGCTTTGCCCTTTTCCCTTGCCTTGCCTTGGTTTGCTTTTTTACCTTGCAATGCCTTGCTTTGCCCTTTTCCCTTGCCTTTCATTACCTTGCTTTCTCCATTTGCCTTGCCTTGGTTTGCCCTTTTGCCTTCTCTTGCATTGCCTTGCTTTGCTATTTAGACTTGCCTTGCATTGTCTTGCTTTCCCCTTTTGCCTTTCCTTGCTTTGCCCTTTTGCCTTGCCTTGCCTCGCCTTGCTTTGCTCTTTTGCCTTGCCTTGCCTTGCTTTGGCCTTTTGCCTTGCCTTTCTTTTTCATTTTGCCTTGCCTTTCCTTGCCTTGCCTTTCTTTGCCCTTTTGCCTTGCATTGCCCTTCTTTACCCGTTTCTCTTCCCTTGACATGCTTTGCCCTTTTGCCTTGCCTTGCCTTGCTTTGCCCATTTACCTTGCCTTACCTTGCTTTGCTTTGCCCATTTGCCTTGCCTTGCCTTGCTTTAACCATTTGCTTTGCCTTCCCTTTCTTTAGCCTTTTGCCTTGCCTTGCCCTGCTTTGCCCTTTTCCTTTGCCTTTCATTACCTTGCTTTCCCCATTTGCCTTGCCTTGCTTTGCCCTTTAGACTTGCCTTGCATTGTCGTCCTTTGCCCTTTTGCCTTTCCTTTCTTTGCCCTTTTGCCTTGCATTGCCTTTCTTTACCCGTTTCTCTTCCCTTACCATGCTTTGCCCTTTTGCCTTGCCTTGCTTTGCTTTGCCATTTTTACCTTGCCCTACCTTTCCTTACTTCTCCGTTTTGCCTTTCCTTGCCTTTCCTTTCTTTGCCGTTTTGCATTGCCTTCCCTTGCCTTTCTTTGCCCTTTTGCCTTGCCTTGCCTTGCTTTGCCCATTTACCTTGCCTTACCTTTCCTTACTTTTCCGTTTTGCCTTTCCTTGCCTTTCATTTCTTTGCCGTTTTGCCTTGACTTGCCTTGCCTTGCTTTGCCCATTTGCCTTTCCTTTCTTTGCCTTTCTTTGCCTTTTTGCCTTGCCTTGCCTTGCATTACCCGTTTGCTTTGCCTTCCCTTTCTTTACCCTTTTGCCTTGCCTTGCATTGATTTGCCGTTTTACCTTGCCTTGCCTTGCCTTGCTCTTCCCTTTTGCCTTGCCTTGCCTTGTCTTGCTTTGCCCTTTTGCCTTGCATTACCTTGCTTTACCCTTTTCCCTTTCCTTGCCTTGCCTTGCTTTGCCCTTTTGCCTTGCCTTGCTTTGCCCTTTTGCGTTGCCTTGCCTTGATTTGCTCTTTTGTGTTGCCTTTGCATGCCTTGGTTTGCACTTTTGCCTTGCCTTCCCTTGCCTTTCTTTGCCCTTTTTCCTTGCCTTGCTTTGCGTTTTTGCCTTACCTTGCCTTGCATTGCCCTTTTGCCTTGCCATGCCTTGTCTTGCTTTCTCTTTTGACTTGCCTTGCTTAGCTTTGCCCTTTTCCCTTGCCTTGCCTTGGTTTGCTTTTTTACCTTGCAATGCCTTGCTTTGCCCTTTTCCGTTGCCTTTCATTACCTTGCTTTCCCCATTTGCCTTGCCTTGGTTTGCCCTTTTGCCTTCTCTTGCATTGCCTTGCTTTGCTATTTAGACTTGCCTTGCATTGTCTTGCTTTCCCCTTTTGCCTTTCCTTGCTTTGCCCTTTTGCCTTGCCTTGCCTCGCCTTGCTTTGCTCTTTTGCCTTGCCTTGCCTTGCTTTGGCCTTTTGCCTTGCCTTTCTTTTTCATTTTGCCTTGCCTTTCCTTGCCTTGCCTTTCTTTGCCCTTTTGCCTTGCATTGCCCTTCTTTACCCGTTTCTCTTCCCTTTACATGCTTTGCCCTTTTGCCTTGCCTTGCCTTGCTTTGCCCATTTACCTTGCCTTACCTTGCTTTGCTTTGCCCATGTGCCTTGCCTTGCCTTGCTTTAACCATTTGCTTTGCCTTCCCTTTCTTTAGCCTTTTGCCTTGCCTTGCCCTGCTTTGCCCTTTTCCTTTGCCTTTCATTACCTTGCTTTCCCCATTTGCCTTGCCTTGCTTTGCCCTTTAGACTTGCCTTGCATTGTCGTCCTTTGCCCTTTTGCCTTTCCTTTCTTTGCCCTTTTGCCTTGCATTGCCTTTCTTTACCCGTTTCTCTTCCCTTACCATGCTTTGCCCTTTTGCCTTGCCTTGCTTTGCTTTGCCATTTTTACCTTGCCTTACCTTTCCTTACTTCTCCGTTTTGCCTTTCCTTGCCTTTCCTTTCTTTGCCGTTTTGCATTGCCTTCCCTTGCCTTTCTTTGCCCTTTTGCCTTGCCTTGCCTTGCTTTGCCCATTTACCTTGCCTTACCTTTCCTTACTTTTCCGTTTTGCCTTTCCTTGCCTTTCCTTTCTTTGCCGTTTCGCCTTGACTTGCCTTGCCTTGCTTTGCCCATTTGCCTTTCCTTTCTTTGCCTTTCTTTGCCTTTTTGCCTTGCCTTGCCTTGCATTACCCGTTTGCTTTGCCTTCCCTTTCTTTACCCTTTTGCCTTGCCTTGCATTGATTTGCCGTTTTACCTTGCCTTGCCTTGCCTTGCTCTTCCCTTTTGCCTTGCCTTGCCTTGTCTTGCTTTGCCCTTTTGCCTTGCATTACCTTGCTTTACCCTTTTCCCTTTCCTTGCCTTGCCTTGCTTTGCCCTTTTGCCTTGCCTTGCTTTGCCCTTTTGCGTTGCCTTGCCTTGATTTGCTCTTTTGTGTTGCCTTTGCATGCCTTGGTTTGCACTTTTGCCTTGCCTTCCCTTGCCTTTCTTTGCCCTTTTTCCTTGCCTTGCTTTGCGTTTTTGCCTTACCTTGCCTTGCATTGCCCTTTTGCCTTGCCATGCCTTGTCTTGCTTTCTCTTTTGACTTGCCTTGCTTAGCTTTGCCCTTTTCCCTTGCCTTGCCTTGGTTTGCTTTTTTACCTTGCAATGCCTTGCTTTGCCCTTTTCCGTTGCCTTTCATTACCTTGCTTTCCCCATTTGCCTTGCCTTGGTTTGCCCTTTTGCCTTCTCTTGCATTGCCTTGCTTTGCTATTTAGACTTGCCTTGCATTGTCTTGCTTTCCCCTTTTGCCTTGCCTTGCTTTGCCCTTTTGCCTTGCCTTGCCTTGCTTTGCCCATTTGCCTTTCCTTTCTTTGCCTTTCTTTGCCTTTTTGCCTTGCCTTGCCTTGCATTACCCGTTTGCTTTGCCTTCCCTTTCTTTACCCTTTTGCCTTGCCTTGCATTGATTTGCCGTTTTACCTTGCCTTGCCTTGCCTTGCTCTTCCCTTTTGCCTTGCCTTGCCTTGTCTTGCTTTGCCCTTTTGCCTTGCATTACCTTGCTTTACCCTTTTCCCTTTCCTTGCCTTGCCTTGCTTTGCCCTTTTGCCTTGCCTTGCTTTGCCCTTTTGCGTTGCCTTGCCTTGATTTGCTCTTTTGTGTTGCCTTTGCATGCCTTGGTTTGCACTTTTGCCTTGCCTTCCCTTGCCTTTCTTTGCCCTTTTTCCTTGCCTTGCTTTGCGTTTTTGCCTTACCTTGCCTTGCATTGCCCTTTTGCCTTGCCATGCCTTGTCTTGCTTTCTCTTTTGACTTGCCTTGCTTAGCTTTGCCCTTTTCCCTTGCCTTGCCTTGGTTTGCTTTTTTACCTTGCAATGCCTTGCTTTGCCCTTTTCCGTTGCCTTTCATTACCTTGCTTTCCCCATTTGCCTTGCCTTGGTTTGCCCTTTTGCCTTCTCTTGCATTGCCTTGCTTTGCTATTTAGACTTGCCTTGCATTGTCTTGCTTTCCCCTTTTGCCTTTCCTTGCTTTGCCCTTTTGCCTTGCCTTGCCTCGCCTTGCTTTGCTCTTTTGCCTTGCCTTGCCTTGCTTTGGCCTTTTGCCTTGCCTTTCTTTTTCATTTTGCCTTGCCTTTCCTTGCCTTGCCTTTCTTTGCCCTTTTGCCTTGCATTGCCCTTCTTTACCCGTTTCTCTTCCCTTGACATGCTTTGCCCTTTTGCCTTGCCTTGCCTTGCTTTGCCCATTTACCTTGCCTTACCTTGCTTTGCTTTGCCCATGTGCCTTGCCTTGCCTTGCTTTAACCATTTGCTTTGCCTTCCCTTTCTTTAGCCTTTTGCCTTGCCTTGCCCTGCTTTGCCCTTTTCCTTTGCCTTTCATTACCTTGCTTTCCCCATTTGCCTTGCCTTGCTTTGCCCTTTAGACTTGCCTTGCATTGTCGTCCTTTGCCCTTTTGCCTTTCCTTTCTTTGCCCTTTTGCCTTGCATTGCCTTTCTTTACCCGTTTCTCTTCCCTTACCATGCTTTGCCCTTTTGCCTTGCCTTGCTTTGCTTTGCCATTTTTACCTTGCCTTACCTTTCCTTACTTCTCCGTTTTGCCTTTCCTTGCCTTTCCTTTCTTTGCCGTTTTGCATTGCCTTCCCTTGCCTTTCTTTGCCCTTTTGCCTTGCCTTGCCTTGCTTTGCCCATTTACCTTGCCTTACCTTTCCTTACTTTTCCGTTTTGCCTTTCCTTGCCTTTCCTTTCTTTGCCGTTTCGCCTTGACTTGCCTTGCCTTGCTTTGCCCATTTGCCTTTCCTTTCTTTGCCTTTCTTTGCCTTTTTGCCTTGCCTTGCCTTGCATTACCCGTTTGCTTTGCCTTCCCTTTCTTTACCCTTTTGCCTTGCCTTGCATTGATTTGCCGTTTTACCTTGCCTTGCCTTGCCTTGCTCTTCCCTTTTGCCTTGCCTTGCCTTGTCTTGCTTTGCCCTTTTGCCTTGCATTACCTTGCTTTACCCTTTTCCCTTTCCTTGCCTTGCCTTGCTTTGCCCTTTTGCCTTGCCTTGCTTTGCCCTTTTGCGTTGCCTTGCCTTGATTTGCTCTTTTGTGTTGCCTTTGCATGCCTTGGTTTGCACTTTTGCCTTGCCTTCCCTTGCCTTTCTTTGCCCTTTTTCCTTGCCTTGCTTTGCGTTTTTGCCTTACCTTGCCTTGCATTGCCCTTTTGCCTTGCCATGCCTTGTCTTGCTTTCTCTTTTGACTTGCCTTGCTTAGCTTTGCCCTTTTCCCTTGCCTTGCCTTGGTTTGCTTTTTTACCTTGCAATGCCTTGCTTTGCCCTTTTCCGTTGCCTTTCATTACCTTGCTTTCCCCATTTGCCTTGCCTTGGTTTGCCCTTTTGCCTTCTCTTGCATTGCCTTGCTTTGCTATTTAGACTTGCCTTGCATTGTCTTGCTTTCCCCTTTTGCCTTTCCTTGCTTTGCCCTTTTGCCTTGCCTTGCCTCGCCTTGCTTTGCTCTTTTGCCTTGCCTTGCCTTGCTTTGGCCTTTTGCCTTGCCTTTCTTTTTCATTTTGCCTTGCCTTTCCTTGCCTTGCCTTTCTTTGCCCTTTTGCCTTGCATTGCCCTTCTTTACCCGTTTCTCTTCCCTTGACATGCTTTGCCCTTTTGCCTTGCCTTGCCTTGCTTTGCCCATTTACCTTGCCTTACCTTGCTTTGCTTTGCCCATTTGCCTTGCCTTGCCTTGCTTTAACCATTTGCTTTGCCTTCCCTTTCTTTAGCCTTTTGCCTTGCCTTGCCCTGCTTTGCCCTTTTCCTTTGCCTTTCATTACCTTGCTTTCCCCATTTGCCTTGCCTTGCTTTGCCCTTTAGACTTGCCTTGCATTGTCGTCCTTTGCCCTTTTGCCTTTCCTTTCTTTGCCCTTTTGCCTTGCATTGCCTTTCTTTACCCGTTTCTCTTCCCTTACCATGCTTTGCCCTTATGCCTTGCCTTGCTTTGCTTTGCCATTTTTACCTTGCCTTACCTTTCCTTACTTCTCCGTTTTGCCTTTCCTTGCCTTTCCTTTCTTTGCCGTTTTGCATTGCCTTCCCTTGCCTTTCTTTGCCCTTTTGCCTTGCCTTGCCTTGCTTTGCCCATTTACCTTGCCTTACCTTTCCTTACTTTTCCGTTTTGCCTTTCCTTGCCTTTCCTTTCTTTGCCCTTTTGCCTTGCCTTGCCTTGCCTTGCTTTGCCCATTTGCCTTTCCTTTCTTTGCCTTTCTTTGCCTTTTTGCCTTGCCTTGCCTTGCATTACCCGTTTGCTTTGCCTTCCCTTTCTTTACCCTTTTGCCTTGCCTTGCATTGATTTGCCGTTTTACCTTGCCTTGCCTTGCCTTGCTCTTCCCTTTTGCCTTGCCTTGCCTTGTCTTGCTTTGCCCTTTTGCCTTGCATTACCTTGCTTTACCCTTTTCCCTTTCCTTGCCTTGCCTTGCTTTGCCCTTTTGCCTTGCCTTGCTTTGCCCTTTTGCGTTGCCTTGCCTTGATTTGCTCTTTTGTGTTGCCTTTGCATGCCTTGGTTTGCACTTTTGCCTTGCCTTCCCTTGCCTTTCTTTGCCCTTTTTCCTTGCCTTGCTTTGCGTTTTTGCCTTACCTTGCCTTGCATTGCCCTTTTGCCTTGCCATGCCTTGTCTTGCTTTCTCTTTTGACTTGCCTTGCTTAGCTTTGCCCTTTTCCCTTGCCTTGCCTTGGTTTGCTTTTTTACCTTGCAATGCCTTGCTTTGCCCTTTTCCGTTGCCTTTCATTACCTTGCTTTCCCCATTTGCCTTGCCTTGGTTTGCCCTTTTGCCTTCTCTTGCATTGCCTTGCTTTGCTATTTAGACTTGCCTTGCATTGTCTTGCTTTCCCCTTTTGCCTTTCCTTGCTTTGCCCTTTTGCCTTGCCTTGCCTCGCCTTGCTTTGCTCTTTTGCCTTGCCTTGCCTTGCTTTGGCCTTTTGCCTTGCCTTTCTTTTTCATTTTGCCTTGCCTTTCCTTGCCTTGCCTTTCTTTGCCCTTTTGCCTTGCATTGCCCTTCTTTACCCGTTTCTCTTCCCTTGACATGCTTTGCCCTTTTGCCTTGCCTTGCCTTGCTTTGCCCATTTACCTTGCCTTACCTTGCTTTGCTTTGCCCATTTGCCTTGCCTTGCCTTAACCATTTGCTTTGCCTTCCCTTTCTTTAGCCTTTTGCCTTGCCTTGCCCTGCTTTGCCCTTTTCCTTTGCCTTTCATTACCTTGCTTTCCCCATTTGCCTTGCCTTGCTTTGCCCTTTAGACTTGCCTTGCATTGTCGTCCTTTGCCCTTTTGCCTTTCCTTTCTTTGCCCTTTTGCCTTGCATTGCCTTTCTTTACCCGTTTCTCTTCCCTTACCATGCTTTGCCCTTTTGCCTTGCCTTGCTTTGCTTTGCCATTTTTACCTTGCCTTACCTTTCCTTACTTCTCCGTTTTGCCTTTCCTTGCCTTTCCTTTCTTTGCCGTTTTGCATTGCCTTCCCTTGCCTTTCTTTGCCCTTTTGCCTTGCCTTGCCTTGCTTTGCCCATTTACCTTGCCTTACCTTTCCTTACTTTTCCGTTTTGCCTTTCCTTGCCTTTCCTTTCTTTGCCGTTTTGCCTTGACTTGCCTTGCCTTGCTTTGCCCATTTGCCTTTCCTTTCTTTGCCTTTCTTTGCCTTTTTGCCTTGCCTTGCCTTGCATTACCCGTTTGCTTTGCCTTCCCTTTCTTTACCCTTTTGCCTTGCCTTGCATTGATTTGCCGTTTTACCTTGCCTTGCCTTGCCTTGCTCTTCCCTTTTGCCTTGTCTTGCCTTGTCTTGCTTTGCCCTTTTGCCTTGCATTACCTTGCTTTACCCTTTTCCCTTTCCTTGCCTTGCCTTGCTTTGCCCTTTTGCCTTGCCTTGCTTTGCCCTTTTGCGTTGCCTTGCCTTGATTTGCTCTTTTGTGTTGCCTTTGCATGCCTTGGTTTGCACTTTTGCCTTGCCTTCCCTTGCCTTTCTTTGCCCTTTTTCCTTGCCTTGCTTTGCGTTTTTGCCTTACCTTGCCTTGCATTGCCCTTTTGCCTTGCCATGCCTTGTCTTGCTTTCTCTTTTGACTTGCCTTGCTTAGCTTTGCCCTTTTCCCTTGCCTTGCCTTGGTTTGCTTTTTTACCTTGCAATGCCTTGCTTTGCCCTTTTCCGTTGCCTTTCATTACCTTGCTTTCCCCATTTGCCTTGCCTTGGTTTGCCCTTTTGCCTTCTCTTGCATTGCCTTGCTTTGCTATTTAGACTTGCCTTGCATTGTCTTGCTTTCCCCTTTTGCCTTTCCTTGCTTTGCCCTTTTGCCTTGCCTTGCCTCGCCTTGCTTTGCTCTTTTGCCTTGCCTTGCCTTGCTTTGGCCTTTTGCCTTGCCTTTCTTTTTCATTTTGCCTTGCCTTTCCTTGCCTTGCCTTTCTTTGCCCTTTTGCCTTGCATTGCCCTTCTTTACCCGTTTCTCTTCCCTTTACATGCTTTGCCCTTTTGCCTTGCCTTGCCTTGCTTTGCCCATTTACCTTGCCTTACCTTGCTTTGCTTTGCCCATTTGCCTTGCCTTGCCTTGCTTTAACCATTTGCTTTGCCTTCCCTTTCTTTAGCCTTTTGCCTTGCCTTGCCCTGCTTTGCCCTTTTCCTTTGCCTTTCATTACCTTGCTTTCCCCATTTGCCTTGCCTTGCTTTGCCCTTTAGACTTGCCTTGCATTGTCGTCCTTTACCCTTTTGCCTTTCCTTTCTTTGCCCTTTTGCCTTGCATTGCCTTTCTTTACCCGTGTCTCTTCCCTTACCATGCTTTGCCCTTATGCCTTGCCTTGCTTTGCTTTGCCATTTTTACCTTGCCTTACCTTTCCTTACTTCTCCGTTTTGCCTTTCCTTGCCTTTCCTTTCTTTGCCGTTTTGCATTGCCTTCCCTTGCCTTTCTTTGCCCTTTTGCCTTGCCTTGCCTTGCTTTGCCCATTTACCTTGCCTTACCTTTCCTTACTTTTCCGTTTTGCCTTTCCTTGCCTTTCCTTTCTTTGCCCTTTTGCCTTGCCTTGCCTTGCTTTGCCCATTTGCCTTTCCTTTCTTTGCCTTTCTTTGCCTTTTTGCCTTGCCTTGCCTTGCATTACCCGTTTGCTTTGCCTTCCCTTTCTTTACCCTTTTGCCTTGCCTTGCATTGATTTGCCGTTTTACCTTGCCTTGCCTTGCCTTGCTCTTCCCTTTTGCCTTGCCTTGCCTTGTCTTGCTTTGCCCTTTTGCCTTGCATTACCTTGCTTTACCCTTTTCCCTTTCCTTGCCTTGCCTTGCTTTGCCCTTTTGCCTTGCCTTGCTTTGCCCTTTTGCGTTGCCTTGCCTTGATTTGCTCTTTTGTGTTGCCTTTGCATGCCTTGGTTTGCACTTTTGCCTTGCCTTCCCTTGCCTTTCTTTGCCCTTTTTCCTTGCCTTGCTTTGCGTTTTTGCCTTACCTTGCCTTGCATTGCCCTTTTGCCTTGCCATGCCTTGTCTTGCTTTCTCTTTTGACTTGCCTTGCTTAGCTTTGCCCTTTTCCCTTGCCTTCCCTTGGTTTGCTTTTTTACCTTGCAATGCCTTGCTTTGCCCTTTTCCGTTGCCTTTCATTACCTTGCTTTCCCCATTTGCCTTGCCTTGGTTTGCCCTTTTGCCTTCTCTTGCATTGCCTTGCTTTGCTATTTAGACTTGCCTTGCATTGTCTTGCTTTCCCCTTTTGCCTTTCCTTGCTTTGCCCTTTTGCCTTGCCTTGCCTCGCCTTGCTTTGCTCTTTTGCCTTGCCTTGCCTTGCTTTGGCCTTTTGCCTTGCCTTTCTTTTTCATTTTGCCTTGCCTTTCCTTGCCTTGCCTTTCTTTGCCCTTTTGCCTTGCATTGCCCTTCTTTACCCGTTTCTCTTCCCTTGACATGCTTTGCCCTTTTGCATTGCCTTGCCTTGCTTTGCCCATTTACCTTGCCTTACCTTGCTTTGCTTTACCCATTTGCCTTGCCTTGCTTTAACCATTTGCTTTGCCTTCCCTTTCTTTAGCCTTTTGCCTTGCCTTGCCCTGCTTTGCCCTTTTCCTTTGCCTTTCATTACCTTGCTTTCCCCATTTGCCTTGCCTTGCTTTGCCCTTTAGACTTGGCTTGCATTGTCGTCCTTTGCCCTTTTGCCTTTCCTTTCTTTGCCCTTTTGCCTTGCATTGCCTTTCTTTACCCGTTTCTCTTCCCTTACCATGCTTTGCCCTTTTGCCTTGCCTTGCTTTGCTTTGCCATTTTTACCTTGCCTTACCTTTCCTTACTTCTCCGTTTTGCCTTTCCTTGCCTTTCCTTTCTTTGCCGTTTTGCATTGCCTTCCCTTGCCTTTCTTTGCCCTTTTGCCTTGCCTTGCCTTGCTTTGCCCATTTGCCTTTCCTTTCTTTGCCTTTCTTTGCCTTTTTGCCTTGCCTTGCCTTGCATTACCCGTTTGCTTTGCCTTCCCTTTCTTTACCCTTTTGCCTTGCCTTGCATTGATTTGCCGTTTTACCTTGCCTTGCCTTGCCTTGCTCTTCCCTTTTGCCTTGCCTTGCCTTGTCTTGCTTTGCCCTTTTGCCTTGCATTACCTTGCTTTACCCTTTTCCCTTTCCTTGCCTTGCCTTGCTTTGCCCTTTTGCCTTGCCTTGCTTTGCCCTTTTGCGTTGCCTTGCCTTGATTTGCTCTTTTGTGTTGCCTTTGCATGCCTTGGTTTGCACTTTTGCCTTGCCTTCCCTTGCCTTTCTTTGCCCTTTTGCCTTGCCTTGCTTTGCGTTTTTGCCTTACCTTGCCTTGCATTGCCCTTTTGCCTTGCCATGCCTTGTCTTGCTTTCTCTTTTGACTTGCCTTGCTTAGCTTTGCCCTTTTCCCTTGCCTTGCCTTGGTTTGCTTTTTTACCTTGCAATGCCTTGCTTTGCCCTTTTCCGTTGCCTTTCATTACCTTGCTTTCCCCATTTGCCTTGCCTTGGTTTGCCCTTTTGCCTTCTCTTGCATTGCCTTGCTTTGCTATTTAGACTTGCCTTGCATTGTCTTGCTTTCCCCTTTTGCCTTTCCTTGCTTTGCCCTTTTGCCTTGCCTTGCCTCGCCTTGCTTTGCTCTTTTGCCTTGCCTTGCCTTGCTTTGGCCTTTTGCCTTGCCTTTCTTTTTCATTTTGCCTTGCCTTTCCTTGCCTTGCCTTTCTTTGCCCTTTTGCCTTGCATTGCCCTTCTTTACCCGTTTCTCTTCCCTTGACATGCTTTGCCCTTTTGCCTTGCCTTGCCTTGCTTTGCCCATTTACCTTGCCTTACCTTGCTTTGCTTTGCCCATTTGCCTTGCCTTGCCTTAACCATTTGCTTTGCCTTCCCTTTCTTTAGCCTTTTGCCTTGCCTTGCCCTGCTTTGCCCTTTTCCTTTGCCTTTCATTACCTTGCTTTCCCCATTTGCCTTGCCTTGCTTTGCCCTTTAGACTTGCCTTGCATTGTCGTCCTTTGCCCTTTTGCCTTTCCTTTCTTTGCCCTTTTGCCTTGCATTGCCTTTCTTTACCCGTTTCTCTTCCCTTACCATGCTTTGCCCTTTTGCCTTGCCTTGCTTTGCTTTGCCATTTTTACCTTGCCTTACCTTTCCTTACTTCTCCGTTTTGCCTTTCCTTGCCTTTCCTTTCTTTGCCGTTTTGCATTGCCTTCCCTTGCCTTTCTTTGCCCTTTTGCCTTGCCTTGCCTTGCTTTGCCCATTTACCTTGCCTTACCTTTCCTTACTTTTCCGTTTTGCCTTTCCTTGCCTTTCCTTTCTTTGCCGTTTTGCCTTGACTTGCCTTGCCTTGCTTTGCCCATTTGCCTTTCCTTTCTTTGCCTTTCTTTGCCTTTTTGCCTTGCCTTGCCTTGCATTACCCGTTTGCTTTGCCTTCCCTTTCTTTACCCTTTTGCCTTGCCTTGCATTGATTTGCCGTTTTACCTTGCCTTGCCTTGCCTTGCTCTTCCCTTTTGCCTTGTCTTGCCTTGTCTTGCTTTGCCCTTTTGCCTTGCATTACCTTGCTTTACCCTTTTCCCTTTCCTTGCCTTGCCTTGCTTTGCCCTTTTGCCTTGCCTTGCTTTGCCCTTTTGCGTTGCCTTGCCTTGATTTGCTCTTTTGTGTTGCCTTTGCATGCCTTGGTTTGCACTTTTGCCTTGCCTTCCCTTGCCTTTCTTTGCCCTTTTTCCTTGCCTTGCTTTGCGTTTTTGCCTTACCTTGCCTTGCATTGCCCTTTTGCCTTGCCATGCCTTGTCTTGCTTTCTCTTTTGACTTGCCTTGCTTAGCTTTGCCCTTTTCCCTTGCCTTGCCTTGGTTTGCTTTTTTACCTTGCAATGCCTTGCTTTGCCCTTTTCCGTTGCCTTTCATTACCTTGCTTTCCCCATTTGCCTTGCCTTGGTTTGCCCTTTTGCCTTCTCTTGCATTGCCTTGCTTTGCTATTTAGACTTGCCTTGCATTGTCTTGCTTTCCCCTTTTGCCTTTCCTTGCTTTGCCCTTTTGCCTTGCCTTGCCTCGCCTTGCTTTGCTCTTTTGCCTTGCCTTGCCTTGCTTTGGCCTTTTGCCTTGCCTTTCTTTTTCATTTTGCCTTGCCTTTCCTTGCCTTGCCTTTCTTTGCCCTTTTGCCTTGCATTGCCCTTCTTTACCCGTTTCTCTTCCCTTGACATGCTTTGCCCTTTTGCCTTGCCTTGCCTTGCTTTGCCCATTTACCTTGCCTTACCTTGCTTTGCTTTGCCCATTTGCCTTGCCTTGCCTTAACCATTTGCTTTGCCTTCCCTTTCTTTAGCCTTTTGCCTTGCCTTGCCCTGCTTTGCCCTTTTCCTTTGCCTTTCATTACCTTGCTTTCCCCATTTGCCTTGCCTTGCTTTGCCCTTTAGACTTGCCTTGCATTGTCGTCCTTTACCCTTTTGCCTTTCCTTTCTTTGCCCTTTTGCCTTGCATTGCCTTTCTTTACCCGTGTCTCTTCCCTTACCATGCTTTGCCCTTATGCCTTGCCTTGCTTTGCTTTGCCATTTTTACCTTGCCTTACCTTTCCTTACTTCTCCGTTTTGCCTTTCCTTGCCTTTCCTTTCTTTGCCGTTTTGCATTGCCTTCCCTTGCCTTTCTTTGCCCTTTTGCCTTGCCTTGCCTTGCTTTGCCCATTTACCTTGCCTTACCTTTCCTTACTTTTCCGTTTTGCCTTTCCTTGCCTTTCCTTTCTTTGCCCTTTTGCCTTGCCTTGCCTTGCTTTGCCCATTTGCCTTTCCTTTCTTTGCCTTTCTTTGCCTTTTTGCCTTGCCTTGCCTTGCATTACCCGTTTGCTTTGCCTTCCCTTTCTTTACCCTTTTGCCTTGCCTTGCATTGATTTGCCGTTTTACCTTGCCTTGCCTTGCCTTGCTCTTCCCTTTTGCCTTGCCTTGCCTTGTCTTGCTTTGCCCTTTTGCCTTGCATTACCTTGCTTTACCCTTTTCCCTTTCCTTGCCTTGCCTTGCTTTGCCCTTTTGCCTTGCCTTGCTTTGCCCTTTTGCGTTGCCTTGCCTTGATTTGCTCTTTTGTGTTGCCTTTGCATGCCTTGGTTTGCACTTTTGCCTTGCCTTCCCTTGCCTTTCTTTGCCCTTTTTCCTTGCCTTGCTTTGCGTTTTTGCCTTACCTTGCCTTGCATTGCCCTTTTGCCTTGCCATGCCTTGTCTTGCTTTCTCTTTTGACTTGCCTTGCTTAGCTTTGCCCTTTTCCCTTGCCTTGCCTTGGTTTGCTTTTTTACCTTGCAATGCCTTGCTTTGCCCTTTTCCGTTGCCTTTCATTACCTTGCTTTCCCCATTTGCCTTGCCTTGGTTTGCCCTTTTGCCTTCTCTTGCATTGCCTTGCTTTGCTATTTAGACTTGCCTTGCATTGTCTTGCTTTCCCCTTTTGCCTTTCCTTGCTTTGCCCTTTTGCCTTGCCTTGCCTCGCCTTGCTTTGCTCTTTTGCCTTGCCTTGCCTTGCTTTGGCCTTTTGCCTTGCCTTTCTTTTTCATTTTGCCTTGCCTTTCCTTGCCTTGCCTTTCTTTGCCCTTTTGCCTTGCATTGCCCTTCTTTACCCGTTTCTCTTCCCTTGACATGCTTTGCCCTTTTGCATTGCCTTGCCTTGCTTTGCCCATTTACCTTGCCTTACCTTGCTTTGCTTTACCCATTTGCCTTGCCTTGCTTTAACCATTTGCTTTGCCTTCCCTTTCTTTAGCCTTTTGCCTTGCCTTGCCCTGCTTTGCCCTTTTCCTTTGCCTTTCATTACCTTGCTTTCCCCATTTGCCTTGCCTTGCTTTGCCCTTTAGACTTGGCTTGCATTGTCGTCCTTTGCCCTTTTGCCTTTCCTTTCTTTGCCCTTTTGCCTTGCATTGCCTTTCTTTACCCGTTTCTCTTCCCTTACCATGCTTTGCCCTTTTGCCTTGCCTTGCTTTGCTTTGCCATTTTTACCTTGCCTTACCTTTCCTTACTTCTCCGTTTTGCCTTTCCTTGCCTTTCCTTTCTTTGCCGTTTTGCATTGCCTTCCCTTGCCTTTCTTTGCCCTTTTGCCTTGCCTTGCCTTGCTTTGCCCATTTGCCTTTCCTTTCTTTGCCTTTCTTTGCCTTTTTGCCTTGCCTTGCCTTGCATTACCCGTTTGCTTTGCCTTCCCTTTCTTTACCCTTTTGCCTTGCCTTGCATTGATTTGCCGTTTTACCTTGCCTTGCCTTGCCTTGCTCTTCCCTTTTGCCTTGCCTTGCCTTGTCTTGCTTTGCCCTTTTGCCTTGCATTACCTTGCTTTACCCTTTTCCCTTTCCTTGCCTTGCCTTGCTTTGCCCTTTTGCCTTGCCTTGCTTTGCCCTTTTGCGTTGCCTTGCCTTGATTTGCTCTTTTGTGTTGCCTTTGCATGCCTTGGTTTGCACTTTTGCCTTGCCTTCCCTTGCCTTTCTTTGCCCTTTTGCCTTGCCTTGCTTTGCGTTTTTGCCTTACCTTGCCTTGCATTGCCCTTTTGCCTTGCCATGCCTTGTCTTGCTTTCTCTTTTGACTTGCCTTGCTTAGCTTTGCCCTTTTCCCTTGCCTTGCCTTGGTTTGCTTTTTTACCTTGCAATGCCTTGCTTTGCCCTTTTCCGTTGCCTTTCATTACCTTGCTTTCCCCATTTGCCTTGCCTTGGTTTGCCCTTTTGCCTTCTCTTGCATTGCCTTGCTTTGCTATTTAGACTTGCCTTGCATTGTCTTGCTTTCCCCTTTTGCCTTTCCTTGCTTTGCCCTTTTGCCTTGCCTTGCCTCGCCTTGCTTTGCTCTTTTGCCTTGCCTTGCCTTGCTTTGGCCTTTTGCCTTGCCTTTCTTTTTCATTTTGCCTTGCCTTTCCTTGCCTTGCCTTTCTTTGCCCTTTTGCCTTGCATTGCCCTTCTTTACCCGTTTCTCTTCCCTTGACATGCTTTGCCCTTTTGCCTTGCCTTGCCTTGCTTTGCCCATTTACCTTGCCTTACCTTGCTTTGCTTTGCCCATTTGCCTTGCCTTGCCTTAACCATTTGCTTTGCCTTCCCTTTCTTTAGCCTTTTGCCTTGCCTTGCCCTGCTTTGCCCTTTTCCTTTGCCTTTCATTACCTTGCTTTCCCCATTTGCCTTGCCTTGCTTTGCCCTTTAGACTTGCCTTGCATTGTCGTCCTTTACCCTTTTGCCTTTCCTTTCTTTGCCCTTTTGCCTTGCATTGCCTTTCTTTACCCGTGTCTCTTCCCTTACCATGCTTTGCCCTTATGCCTTGCCTTGCTTTGCTTTGCCATTTTTACCTTGCCTTACCTTTCCTTACTTCTCCGTTTTGCCTTTCCTTGCCTTTCCTTTCTTTGCCGTTTTGCATTGCCTTCCCTTGCCTTTCTTTGCCCTTTTGCCTTGCCTTGCCTTGCTTTGCCCATTTACCTTGCCTTACCTTTCCTTACTTTTCCGTTTTGCCTTTCCTTGCCTTTCCTTTCTTTGCCCTTTTGCCTTGCCTTGCCTTGCTTTGCCCATTTGCCTTTCCTTTCTTTGCCTTTCTTTGCCTTTTTGCCTTGCCTTGCCTTGCATTACCCGTTTGCTTTGCCTTCCCTTTCTTTACCCTTTTGCCTTGCCTTGCATTGATTTGCCGTTTTACCTTGCCTTGCCTTGCCTTGCTCTTCCCTTTTGCCTTGCCTTGCCTTGTCTTGCTTTGCCCTTTTGCCTTGCATTACCTTGCTTTACCCTTTTCCCTTTCCTTGCCTTGCCTTGCTTTGCCCTTTTGCCTTGCCTTGCTTTGCCCTTTTGCGTTGCCTTGCCTTGATTTGCTCTTTTGTGTTGCCTTTGCATGCCTTGGTTTGCACTTTTGCCTTGCCTTCCCTTGCCTTTCTTTGCCCTTTTTCCTTGCCTTGCTTTGCGTTTTTGCCTTACCTTGCCTTGCATTGCCCTTTTGCCTTGCCATGCCTTGTCTTGCTTTCTCTTTTGACTTGCCTTGCTTAGCTTTGCCCTTTTCCCTTGCCTTGCCTTGGTTTGCTTTTTTACCTTGCAATGCCTTGCTTTGCCCTTTTCCGTTGCCTTTCATTACCTTGCTTTCCCCATTTGCCTTGCCTTGGTTTGCCCTTTTGCCTTCTCTTGCATTGCCTTGCTTTGCTATTTAGACTTGCCTTGCATTGTCTTGCTTTCCCCTTTTGCCTTTCCTTGCTTTGCCCTTTTGCCTTGCCTTGCCTCGCCTTGCTTTGCTCTTTTGCCTTGCCTTGCCTTGCTTTGGCCTTTTGCCTTGCCTTTCTTTTTCATTTTGCCTTGCCTTTCCTTGCCTTGCCTTTCTTTGCCCTTTTGCCTTGCATTGCCCTTCTTTACCCGTTTCTCTTCCCTTGACATGCTTTGCCCTTTTGCATTGCCTTGCCTTGCTTTGCCCATTTACCTTGCCTTACCTTGCTTTGCTTTACCCATTTGCCTTGCCTTGCTTTAACCATTTGCTTTGCCTTCCCTTTCTTTAGCCTTTTGCCTTGCCTTGCCCTGCTTTGCCCTTTTCCTTTGCCTTTCATTACCTTGCTTTCCCCATTTGCCTTGCCTTGCTTTGCCCTTTAGACTTGGCTTGCATTGTCGTCCTTTGCCCTTTTGCCTTTCCTTTCTTTGCCCTTTTGCCTTGCATTGCCTTTCTTTACCCGTTTCTCTTCCCTTACCATGCTTTGCCCTTTTGCCTTGCCTTGCTTTGCTTTGCCATTTTTACCTTGCCTTACCTTTCCTTACTTCTCCGTTTTGCCTTTCCTTGCCTTTCCTTTCTTTGCCGTTTTGCATTGCCTTCCCTTGCCTTTCTTTGCCCTTTTGCCTTGCCTTGCCTTGCTTTGCCCATTTGCCTTTCCTTTCTTTGCCTTTCTTTGCCTTTTTGCCTTGCCTTGCCTTGCATTACCCGTTTGCTTTGCCTTCCCTTTCTTTACCCTTTTGCCTTGCCTTGCATTGATTTGCCGTTTTACCTTGCCTTGCCTTGCCTTGCTCTTCCCTTTTGCCTTGCCTTGCCTTGTCTTGCTTTGCCCTTTTGCCTTGCATTACCTTGCTTTACCCTTTTCCCTTTCCTTGCCTTGCCTTGCTTTGCCCTTTTGCCTTGCCTTGCTTTGCCCTTTTGCGTTGCCTTGCCTTGATTTGCTCTTTTGTGTTGCCTTTGCATGCCTTGGTTTGCACTTTTGCCTTGCCTTCCCTTGCCTTTCTTTGCCCTTTTGCCTTGCCTTGCTTTGCGTTTTTGCCTTACCTTGCCTTGCATTGCCCTTTTGCCTTGCCATGCCTTGTCTTGCTTTCTCTTTTGACTTGCCTTGCTTAGCTTTGCCCTTTTCCCTTGCCTTGCCTTGGTTTGCTTTTTTACCTTGCAATGCCTTGCTTTGCCCTTTTCCGTTGCCTTTCATTACCTTGCTTTCCCCATTTGCCTTGCCTTGGTTTGCCCTTTTGCCTTCTCTTGCATTGCCTTGCTTTGCTATTTAGACTTGCCTTGCATTGTCTTGCTTTCCCCTTTTGCCTTTCCTTGCTTTGCCCTTTTGCCTTGCCTTGCCTCGCCTTGCTTTGCTCTTTTGCCTTGCCTTGCCTTGCTTTGGCCTTTTGCCTTGCCTTTCTTTTTCATTTTGCCTTGCCTTTCCTTGCCTTGCCTTTCTTTGCCCTTTTGCCTTGCATTGCCCTTCTTTACCCGTTTCTCTTCCCTTGACATGCTTTGCCCTTTTGCCTTGCCTTGCCTTGCTTTGCCCATTTACCTTGCCTTACCTTGCTTTGCTTTGCCCATTTGCCTTGCCTTGCCTTAACCATTTGCTTTGCCTTCCCTTTCTTTAGCCTTTTGCCTTGCCTTGCCCTGCTTTGCCCTTTTCCTTTGCCTTTCATTACCTTGCTTTCCCCATTTGCCTTGCCTTGCTTTGCCCTTTAGACTTGCCTTGCATTGTCGTCCTTTGCCCTTTTGCCTTTCCTTTCTTTGCCCTTTTGCCTTGCATTGCCTTTCTTTACCCGTTTCTCTTCCCTTACCATGCTTTGCCCTTTTGCCTTGCCTTGCTTTGCTTTGCCATTTTTACCTTGCCTTACCTTTCCTTACTTCTCCGTTTTGCCTTTCCTTGCCTTTCCTTTCTTTGCCGTTTTGCATTGCCTTCCCTTGCCTTTCTTTGCCCTTTTGCCTTGCCTTGCCTTGCTTTGCCCATTTACCTTGCCTTACCTTTCCTTACTTTTCCGTTTTGCCTTTCCTTGCCTTTCCTTTCTTTGCCCTTTTGCCTTGCCTTGCCTTGCTTTGCCCATTTGCCTTTCCTTTCTTTGCCTTTCTTTGCCTTTTTGCCTTGCCTTGCCTTGCATTACCCGTTTGCTTTGCCTTCCCTTTCTTTACCCTTTTGCCTTGCCTTGCATTGATTTGCCGTTTTACCTTGCCTTGCCTTGCCTTGCTCTTCCCTTTTGCCTTGCCTTGCCTTGTCTTGCTTTGCCCTTTTGCCTTGCATTACCTTGCTTTACCCTTTTCCCTTTCCTTGCCTTGCCTTGCTTTGCCCTTTTGCCTTGCCTTGCTTTGCCCTTTTGCGTTGCCTTGCCTTGATTTGCTCTTTTGTGTTGCCTTTGCATGCCTTGGTTTGCACTTTTGCCTTGCCTTCCCTTGCCTTTCTTTGCCCTTTTTCCTTGCCTTGCTTTGCGTTTTTGCCTTACCTTGCCTTGCATTGCCCTTTTGCCTTGCCATGCCTTGTCTTGCTTTCTCTTTTGACTTGCCTTGCTTAGCTTTGCCCTTTTCCCTTGCCTTGCCTTGGTTTGCTTTTTTACATTGCAATGCCTTGCTTTGCCCTTTTCCGTTGCCTTTCATTACCTTGCTTTCCCCATTTGCCTTGCCTTGCTTTGCCCTTTAGACTTGCCTTGCATTGTCGTCCTTTGCCCTTTTGCCTTTCCTTTCTTTGCCCTTTTGCCTTGCATTGCCTTTCTTTACCCGTTTCTCTTCCCTTACCATGCTTTGCCCTTTTGCCTTGCCTTGCTTTGCTTTGCCATTTTTACCTTGCCTTACCTTTCCTTACTTCTCCGTTTTGCCTTTCCTTGCCTTTCCTTTCTTTGCCGTTTTGCATTGCCTTCCCTTGCCTTTCTTTGCCCTTTTGCCTTGCCTTGCCTTGCTTTGCCCATTTACCTTGCCTTACCTTTCCTTACTTTTCCGTTTTGCCTTTCCTTGCCTTTCCTTTCTTTGCCCTTTTGCCTTGCCTTGCCTTGCTTTGCCCATTTGCCTTTCCTTTCTTTGCCTTTCTTTGCCTTTTTGCCTTGCCTTGCCTTGCATTACCCGTTTGCTTTGCCTTCCCTTTCTTTACCCTTTTGCCTTGCCTTGCATTGATTTGCCGTTTTACCTTGCCTTGCCTTGCCTTGCTCTTCCCTTTTGCCTTGCCTTGCCTTGTCTTGCTTTGCCCTTTTGCCTTGCATTACCTTGCTTTACCCTTTTCCCTTTCCTTGCCTTGCCTTGCTTTGCCCTTTTGCCTTGCCTTGCTTTGCCCTTTTGCGTTGCCTTGCCTTGATTTGCTCTTTTGTGTTGCCTTTGCATGCCTTGGTTTGCACTTTTGCCTTGCCTTCCCTTGCCTTTCTTTGCCCTTTTTCCTTGCCTTGCTTTGCGTTTTTGCCTTACCTTGCCTTGCATTGCCCTTTTGCCTTGCCATGCCTTGTCTTGCTTTCTCTTTTGACTTGCCTTGCTTAGCTTTGCCCTTTTCCCTTGCCTTGCCTTGGTTTGCTTTTTTACCTTGCAATGCCTTGCTTTGCCCTTTTCCGTTGCCTTTCATTACCTTGCTTTCCCCATTTGCCTTGCCTTGGTTTGCCCTTTTGCCTTCTCTTGCATTGCCTTGCTTTGCTATTTAGACTTGCCTTGCATTGTCTTGCTTTCCCCTTTTGCCTTTCCTTGCTTTGCCCTTTTGCCTTGCCTTGCCTCGCCTTGCTTTGCTCTTTTGCCTTGCCTTGCCTTGCTTTGGCCTTTTGCCTTGCCTTTCTTTTTCATTTTGCCTTGCCTTTCCTTGCCTTGCCTTTCTTTGCCCTTTTGCCTTGCATTGCCCTTCTTTACCCGTTTCTCTTCCCTTGACATGCTTTGCCCTTTTGCCTTGCCTTGCCTTGCTTTGCCCATTTACCTTGCCTTACCTTGCTTTGCTTTGCCCATTTGCCTTGCCTTGCCTTGCTTTAACCATTTGCTTTGCCTTCCCTTTCTTTAGCCTTTTGCCTTGCCTTGCCCTGCTTTGCCCTTTTCCTTTGCCTTTCATTACCTTGCTTTCCCCATTTGCCTTGCCTTGCTTTGCCCTTTAGACTTGCCTTGCATTGTCGTCCTTTGCCCTTTTGCCTTTCCTTTCTTTGCCCTTTTGCCTTGCATTGCCTTTCTTTACCCGTTTCTCTTCCCTTACCATGCTTTGCCCTTATGCCTTGCCTTGCTTTGCTTTGCCATTTTTACCTTGCCTTACCTTTCCTTACTTCTCCGTTTTGCCTTTCCTTGCCTTTCCTTTCTTTGCCGTTTTGCATTGCCTTCCCTTGCCTTTCTTTGCCCTTTTGCCTTGCCTTGCCTTGCTTTGCCCATTTACCTTGCCTTACCTTTCCTTACTTTTCCGTTTTGCCTTTCCTTGCCTTTCCTTTCTTTGCCGTTTCGCCTTGACTTGCCTTGCCTTGCTTTGCCCATTTGCCTTTCCTTTCTTTGCCTTTCTTTGCCTTTTTGCCTTGCCTTGCCTTGCATTACCCGTTTGCTTTGCCTTCCCTTTCTTTACCCTTTTGCCTTGCCTTGCATTGATTTGCCGTTTTACCTTGCCTTGCCTTGCCTTGCTCTTCCCTTTTGCCTTGCCTTGCCTTGTCTTGCTTTGCCCTTTTGCCTTGCATTACCTTGCTTTACCCTTTTTTCTTTCCTTGCCTTGCCTTGCTTTGCCCTTTTGCCTTGCCTTGCTTTGCCCTTTTGCGTTGCCTTGCCTTGATTTGCTCTTTTGTGTTGCCTTTGCATGCCTTGGTTTGCACTTTTGCCTTGCCTTCCCTTGCCTTTCTTTGCCCTTTTTCCTTGCCTTGCTTTGCGTTTTTGCCTTACCTTGCCTTGCATTGCCCTTTTGCCTTGCCATGCCTTGTCTTGCTTTCTCTTTTGACTTGCCTTGCTTAGCTTTGCCCTTTTCCCTTGCCTTGCCTTGGTTTGCTTTTTTACCTTGCAATGCCTTGCTTTGCCCTTTTCCGTTGCCTTTCATTACCTTGCTTTCCCCATTTGCCTTGCCTTGGTTTGCCCTTTTGCCTTCTCTTGCATTGCCTTGCTTTGCTATTTAGACTTGCCTTGCATTGTCTTGCTTTCCCCTTTTGCCTTTCCTTGCTTTGCCCTTTTGCCTTGCCTTGCCTCGCCTTGCTTTGCTCTTTTGCCTTGCCTTGCCTTGCTTTGGCCTTTTGCCTTGCCTTTCTTTTTCATTTTGCCTTGCCTTTCCTTGCCTTGCCTTTCTTTGCCCTTTTGCCTTGCATTGCCCTTCTTTACCCGTTTCTCTTCCCTTGACATGCTTTGCCCTTTTGCCTTGCCTTGCCTTGCTTTGCCCATTTACCTTGCCTTACCTTGCTTTGCTTTGCCCATTTGCCTTGCCTTGCCTTAACCATTTGCTTTGCCTTCCCTTTCTTTAGCCTTTTGCCTTGCCTTGCCCTGCTTTGCCCTTTTCCTTTGCCTTTCATTACCTTGCTTTCCCCATTTGCCTTGCCTTGCTTTGCCCTTTAGACTTGCCTTGCATTGTCGTCCTTTGCCCTTTTGCCTTTCCTTTCTTTGCCCTTTTGCCTTGCATTGCCTTTCTTTACCCGTTTCTCTTCCCTTACCATGCTTTGCCCTTTTGCCTTGCCTTGCTTTGCTTTGCCATTTTTACCTTGCCTTACCTTTCCTTACTTCTCCGTTTTGCCTTTCCTTGCCTTTCCTTTCTTTGCCGTTTTGCATTGCCTTCCCTTGCCTTTCTTTGCCCTTTTGCCTTGCCTTGCCTTGCTTTGCCCATTTACCTTGCCTTACCTTTCCTTACTTTTCCGTTTTGCCTTTCCTTGCCTTTCCTTTCTTTGCCGTTTTGCCTTGACTTGCCTTGCCTTGCTTTGCCCATTTGCCTTTCCTTTCTTTGCCTTTCTTTGCCTTTTTGCCTTGCCTTGCCTTGCATTACCCGTTTGCTTTGCCTTCCCTTTCTTTACCCTTTTGCCTTGCCTTGCATTGATTTGCCGTTTTACCTTGCCTTGCCTTGCCTTGCTCTTCCCTTTTGCCTTGTCTTGCCTTGTCTTGCTTTGCCCTTTTGCCTTGCATTACCTTGCTTTACCCTTTTCCCTTTCCTTGCCTTGCCTTGCTTTGCCCTTTTGCCTTGCCTTGCTTTGCCCTTTTGCGTTGCCTTGCCTTGATTTGCTCTTTTGTGTTGCCTTTGCATGCCTTGGTTTGCACTTTTGCCTTGCCTTCCCTTGCCTTTCTTTGCCCTTTTTCCTTGCCTTGCTTTGCGTTTTTGCCTTACCTTGCCTTGCATTGCCCTTTTGCCTTGCCATGCCTTGTCTTGCTTTCTCTTTTGACTTGCCTTGCTTAGCTTTGCCCTTTTCCCTTGCCTTGCCTTGGTTTGCTTTTTACCTTGCAATGCCTTGCTTTGCCCTTTTCCGTTGCCTTTCATTACCTTGCTTTCCCCATTTGCCTTGCCTTGGTTTGCCCTTTTGCCTTCTCTTGCATTGCCTTGCTTTGCTATTTAGACTTGCCTTGCATTGTCTTGCTTTCCCCTTTTGCCTTTCCTTGCTTTGCCCTTTTGCCTTGCCTTGCCTCGCCTTGCTTTGCTCTTTTGCCTTGCCTTGCCTTGCTTTGGCCTTTTGCCTTGCCTTTCTTTTTCATTTTGCCTTGCCTTTCCTTGCCTTGCCTTTCTTTGCCCTTTTGCCTTGCATTGCCCTTCTTTACCCGTTTCTCTTCCCTTGACATGCTTTGCCCTTTTGCCTTGCCTTGCCTTGCTTTGCCCATTTACCTTGCCTTACCTTGCTTTGCTTTGCCCATTTGCCTTGCCTTGCCTTGCTTTAACCATTTGCTTTGCCTTCCCTTTCTTTAGCCTTTTGCCTTGCCTTGCCCTGCTTTGCCCTTTTCCTTTGCCTTTCATTACCTTGCTTTCCCCATTTGCCTTGCCTTGCTTTGCCCTTTAGACTTGCCTTGCATTGTCGTCCTTTGCCCTTTTGCCTTTCCTTTCTTTGCCCTTTTGCCTTGCATTGCCTTTCTTTACCCGTGTCTCTTCCCTTACCATGCTTTGCCCTTATGCCTTGCCTTGCTTTGCTTTGCCATTTTTACCTTGCCTTACCTTTCCTTACTTCTCCGTTTTGCCTTTCCTTGCCTTTCCTTTCTTTGCCGTTTTGCATTGCCTTCCCTTGCCTTTCTTTGCCCTTTTGCCTTGCCTTGCCTTGCTTTGCCCATTTACCTTGCCTTACCTTTCCTTACTTTTCCGTTTTGCCTTTCCTTGCCTTTCCTTTCTTTGCCCTTTTGCCTTGCCTTGCCTTGCTTTGCCCATTTGCCTTTCCTTTCTTTGCCTTTCTTTGCCTTTTTGCCTTGCCTTGCCTTGCATTACCCGTTTGCTTTGCCTTCCCTTTCTTTACCCTTTTGCCTTGCCTTGCATTGATTTGCCGTTTTACCTTGCCTTGCCTTGCCTTGCTCTTCCCTTTTGCCTTGCCTTGCCTTGTCTTGCTTTGCCCTTTTGCCTTGCATTACCTTGCTTTACCCTTTTCCCTTTCCTTGCCTTGCCTTGCTTTGCCCTTTTGCCTTGCCTTGCTTTGCCCTTTTGCGTTGCCTTGCCTTGATTTGCTCTTTTGTGTTGCCTTTGCATGCCTTGGTTTGCACTTTTGCCTTGCCTTCCCTTGCCTTTCTTTGCCCTTTTTCCTTGCCTTGCTTTGCGTTTTTGCCTTACCTTGCCTTGCATTGCCCTTTTGCCTTGCCATGCCTTGTCTTGCTTTCTCTTTTGACTTGCCTTGCTTAGCTTTGCCCTTTTCCCTTGCCTTGCCTTGGTTTGCTTTTTTACCTTGCAATGCCTTGCTTTGCCCTTTTCCGTTGCCTTTCATTACCTTGCTTTCCCCATTTGCCTTGCCTTGGTTTGCCCTTTTGCCTTCTCTTGCATTGCCTTGCTTTGCTATTTAGACTTGCCTTGCATTGTCTTGCTTTCCCCTTTTGCCTTTCCTTGCTTTGCCCTTTTGCCTTGCCTTGCCTCGCCTTGCTTTGCTCTTTTGCCTTGCCTTGCCTTGCTTTGGCCTTTTGCCTTGCCTTTCTTTTTCATTTTGCCTTGCCTTTCCTTGCCTTGCCTTTCTTTGCCCTTTTGCCTTGCATTGCCCTTCTTTACCCGTTTCTCTTCCCTTGACATGCTTTGCCCTTTTGCATTGCCTTGCCTTGCTTTGCCCATTTACCTTGCCTTACCTTGCTTTGCTTTACCCATTTGCCTTGCCTTCCTTTAACCATTTGCTTTGCCTTCCCTTTCTTTAGCCTTTTGCCTTGCCTTGCCCTGCTTTGCCCTTTTCCTTTGCCTTTCATTACCTTGCTTTCCCCATTTGCCTTGCCTTGCTTTGCCCTTTAGACTTGCCTTGCATTGTCGTCCTTTGCCCTTTTGCCTTTCCTTTCTTTGCCCTTTTGCCTTGCATTGCCTTTCTTTACCCGTTTCTCTTCCCTTACCATGCTTTGCCCTTTTGCCTTGCCTTGCTTTGCTTTGCCATTTTTACCTTGCCTTACCTTTCCTTACTTCTCCGTTTTGCCTTTCCTTGCCTTTCCTTTCTTTGCCGTTTTGCATTGCCTTCCCTTGCCTTTCTTTGCCCTTTTGCCTTGCCTTGCCTTGCTTTGCCCATTTGCCTTTCCTTTCTTTGCCTTTCTTTGCCTTTTTGCCTTGCCTTGCCTTGCATTACCCGTTTGCTTTGCCTTCCCTTTCTTTACCCTTTTGCCTTGCCTTGCATTGATTTGCCGTTTTACCTTGCCTTGCCTTGCCTTGCTCTTCCCTTTTGCCTTGCCTTGCCTTGTCTTGCTTTGCCCTTTTGCCTTGCATTACCTTGCTTTACCCTTTTCCCTTTCCTTGCCTTGCCTTGCTTTGCCCTTTTGCCTTGCCTTGCTTTGCCCTTTTGCGTTGCCTTGCCTTGATTTGCTCTTTTGTGTTGCCTTTGCATGCCTTGGTTTGCACTTTTGCCTTGCCTTCCCTTGCCTTTCTTTGCCCTTTTTCCTTGCCTTGCTTTGCGTTTTTGCCTTACCTTGCCTTGCATTGCCCTTTTGCCTTGCCATGCCTTGTCTTGCTTTCTCTTTTGACTTGCCTTGCTTAGCTTTGCCCTTTTCCCTTGCCTTGCCTTGGTTTGCTTTTTTACCTTGGAATGCCTTGCTTTGCCCTTTTCCGTTGCCTTTCATTACCTTGCTTTCCCCATTTGCCTTGCCTTGCTTTGCCCTTTTGCCTTCTCTTGCATTGCCTTGCTTTGCTATTTAGACTTGCCTTGCATTGTCTTGCTTTCCCCTTTTGCCTTTCCTTGCTTTGCCCTTTTGCCTTGCCTTGCCTCGCCTTGCTTTGCTCTTTTGCCTTGCCTTGCCTTGCTTTGGCCTTTTGCCTTGCCTTTCTTTTTCATTTTGCCTTGCCTTTCCTTGCCTTGCCTTTCTTTGCCCTTTTGCCTTGCATTGCCCTTCTTTACCCGTTTCTCTTCCCTTGACATGCTTTGCCCTTTTGCCTTGCCTTGCCTTGCTTTGCCTATTTACCTTGCCTTACCTTGCTTTGCTTTGCCCATTTGCCTTGCCTTGCCTTGCTTTAACCATTTGCTTTGCCTTCCCTTTCTTTAGCCTTTTGCCTTGCCTTGCCCTGCTTTGCCCTTTTCCTTTGCCTTTCATTACCTTGCTTTCCCCATTTGCCTTGCCTTGCTTTGCCCTTTAGACTTGCCTTGCATTGTCGTCCTTTGCCCTTTTGCCTTTCCTTTCTTTGCCCTTTTGCCTTGCATTGCCTTTCTTTACCCGTTTCTCTTCCCTTACCATGCTTTGCCCTTTTGCCTTGCCTTGCTTTGCTTTGCCATTTTTACCTTGCCTTACCTTTCCTTACTTCTCCGTTTTGCCTTTCCTTGCCTTTCCTTTCTTTGCCGTTTTGCATTGCCTTCCCTTGCCTTTCTTTGCCCTTTTGCCTTGCCTTGCCTTGCTTTGCCCATTTACCTTGCCTTACCTTTCCTTACTTTTCCGTTTTGCCTTTCCTTGCCTTTCCTTTCTTTGCCGTTTTGCCTTGACTTGCCTTGCCTTGCTTTGCCCATTTGCCTTTCCTTTCTTTGCCTTTCTTTGCCTTTTTGCCTTGCCTTGCCTTGCATTACCCGTTTGCTTTGCCTTCCCTTTCTTTACCCTTTTGCCTTGCCTTGCATTGATTTGCCGTTTTACCTTGCCTTGCCTTGCCTTGCTCTTCCCTTTTGCCTTGCCTTGCCTTGTCTTGCTTTGCCCTTTTGCCTTGCATTACCTTGCTTTACCCTTTTCCCTTTCCTTGCCTTGCCTTGCTTTGCCCTTTTGCCTTGCCTTGCTTTGCCCTTTTGCGTTGCCTTGCCTTGATTTGCTCTTTTGTGTTGCCTTTGCATGCCTTGGTTTGCACTTTTGCCTTGCCTTCCCTTGCCTTTCTTTGCCCTTTTTCCTTGCCTTGCTTTGCGTTTTTGCCTTACCTTGCCTTGCATTGCCCTTTTGCCTTGCCATGCCTTGTCTTGCTTTCTCTTTTGACTTGCCTTGCTTAGCTTTGCCCTTTTCCCTTGCCTTGCCTTGGTTTGCTTTTTTACATTGCAATGCCTTGCTTTGCCCTTTTCCGTTGCCTTTCATTACCTTGCTTTCCCCATTTGCCTTGCCTTGCTTTGCCCTTTTCCGTTGCCTTTCATTACCTTGCTTTCCCCATTTGCCTTGCCTTGCTTTGCCCTTTAGACTTGCCTTGCATTGTCGTCCTTTGCCCTTTTGCCTTTCCTTTCTTTGCCCTTTTGCCTTGCATTGCTTTGCTTTGCCATTTTTACCTTGCCTTACCTTTCCTTACTTCTCCGTTTTGCCTTTCCTTGCCTTTCCTTTCTTTGCCGTTTTGCATTGCCTTCCCTTGCCTTTCTTTGCCCTTTTGCCTTGCCTTGCCTTGCTTTGCCCATTTACCTTGCCTTACCTTTCCTTACTTTTCCGTTTTGCCTTTCCTTGCCTTTCCTTTCTTTGCCCTTTTGCCTTGCCTTGCCTTGCTTTGCCCATTTGCCTTTCCTTTCTTTGCCTTTCTTTGCCTTTTTGCCTTGCCTTGCCTTGCATTACCCGTTTGCTTTGCCTTCCCTTTCTTTACCCTTTTGCCTTGCCTTGCATTGATTTGCCGTTTTACCTTGCCTTGCCTTGCCTTGCTCTTCCCTTTTGCCTTGCCTTGCCTTGTCTTGCTTTGCCCTTTTGCCTTGCATTACCTTGCTTTACCCTTTTCCCTTTCCTTGCCTTGCCTTGCTTTGCCCTTTTGCCTTGCCTTGCTTTGCCCTTTTGCGTTGCCTTGCCTTGATTTGCTCTTTTGTGTTGCCTTTGCATGCCTTGGTTTGCACTTTTGCCTTGCCTTCCCTTGCCTTTCTTTGCCCTTTTTCCTTGCCTTGCTTTGCGTTTTTGCCTTACCTTGCCTTGCATTGCCCTTTTGCCTTGCCATGCCTTGTCTTGCTTTCTCTTTTGACTTGCCTTGCTTAGCTTTGCCCTTTTCCCTTGCCTTGCCTTGGTTTGCTTTTTTACCTTGCAATGCCTTGCTTTGCCCTTTTCCCTTGCCTTTCATTACCTTGCTTTCCCCATTTGCCTTGCCTTGCTTTGCCCTTTTGCCTTCTCTTGCATTGCCTTGCTTTGCTATTTAGACTTGCCTTGCATTGTCTTGCTTTCCCCTTTTGCCTTTCCTTGCTTTGCCCTTCTGCCTTGCCTTGCCTCGCCTTGCTTTGCTCTTTTGCCTTGCCTTGCCTTGCTTTGGCCTTTTGCCTTGCCTTTCTTTTTCATTTTGCCTTGCCTTTCCTTGCCTTGCCTTTCTTTGCCCTTTTGCCTTGCATTGCCCTTCTTTACCCGTTTCTCTTCCCTTGACATGCTTGCCCTTTTGCCTTGCCTTGCCTTGCTTTGCCCATTTACCTTGCCTTACCTTGCTTTGCTTTGCCCATTTGCCTTGCCTTGCCTTGCTTTAACCATTTGCTTTGCCTTCCCTTTCTTTAGCCTTTTGCCTTGCCTTGCCCTGCTTTGCCCTTTTCCTTTGCCTTTCATTACCTTGCTTTCCCCATTTGCCTTGCCTTGCTTTGCCCTTTAGACTTGCCTTGCATTGTCGTCCTTTGCCCTTTTGCCTTTCCTTTCTTTGCCCTTTTGCCTTGCATTGCCTTTCTTTACCCGTTTCTCTTCCCTTACCATGCTTTGCCCTTTTGCCTTGCCTTGCTTTGCTTTGCCATTTTTACCTTGCCTTACCTTTCCTTACTTCTCCGTTTTGCCTTTCCTTGCCTTTCCTTTCTTTGCCGTTTTGCATTGCCTTCCCTTGCCTTTCTTTGCCCTTTTGCCTTGCCTTGCCTTGCTTTGCCCATTTACCTTGCCTTACCTTTCCTTACTTTTCCGTTTTGCCTTTCCTTGCCTTTCCTTTCTTTGCCGTTTTGCCTTGACTTGCCTTGCCTTGCTTTGCCCATTTGCCTTTCCTTTCTTTGCCTTTCTTTGCCTTTTTGCCTTGCCTTGCCTTGCATTACCCGTTTGCTTTGCCTTCCCTTTCTTTACCCTTTTGCCTTGCCTTGCATTGATTTGCCGTTTTACCTTGCCTTGCCTTGCCTTGCTCTTCCCTTTTGCCTTGCCTTGCCTTGTCTTGCTTTGCCCTTTTGCCTTGCATTACCTTGCTTTACCCTTTTCCCTTTCCTTGCCTTGCCTTGCTTTGCCCTTTTGCCTTGCCTTGCCTTGATTTGCTCTTTTGTGTTGCCTTTGCATGCCTTGGTTTGCACTTTTGCCTTGCCTTCCCTTGCCTTTCTTTGCCCTTTTTCCTTGCCTTGCTTTGCGTTTTTGCCTTACCTTGCCTTGCATTGCCCTTTTGCCTTGCCATGCCTTGTCTTGCTTTCTCTTTTGACTTGCCTTGCTTAGCTTTGCCCTTTTCCCTTGCCTTGCCTTGGTTTGCTTTTTTACCTTGCAATGCCTTGCTTTGCCCTTTTCCCTTGCCTTTCATTACCTTGCTTTCCCCATTTGCCTTGCCTTGCTTTGCCCTTTTGCCTTCTCTTGCATTGCCTTGCTTTGCTATTTAGACTTGCCTTGCATTGTCTTGCTTTCCCCTTTTGCCTTTCCTTGCTTTGCCCTTTTGCCTTGCCTTGCCTCGCCTTGCTTTGCTCTTTTGCCTTGCCTTGCCTTGCTTTGGCCTTTTGCCTTGCCTTTCTTTTTCATTTTGCCTTGCCTTTCCTTGCCTTGCCTTTCTTTGCCCTTTTGCCTTGCATTGCCCTTCTTTACCCGTTTCTCTTCCCTTTACATGCTTTGCCCTTTTGCCTTGCCTTGCCTCGCCTTGCTTTGCTCTTTTGCCTTGCCTTGCCTTGCTTTGGCCTTTTGCCTTGCCTTTCTTTTTCATTTTGCCTTGCCTTTCCTTGCCTTGCCTTTCTTTGCCCTTTTGCCTTGCATTGCCCTTCTTTACCCGTTTCTCTTCCCTTGACATGCTTTGCCCTTTTGCCTTGCCTTGCCTTGCTTTGCCCATTTACCTTGCCTTACCTTGCTTTGCTTTGCCCATTTGCCTTGCCTTGCCTTGCTTTAACCATTTGCTTTGCCTTCCCTTTCTTTAGCCTTTTGCCTTGCCTTGCCCTGCTTTGCCCTTTTCCTTTGCCTTTCATTACCTTGCTTTCCCCATTTGCCTTGCCTTGCTTTGCCCTTTAGACTTGCCTTGCATTGTCGTCCTTTGCCCTTTTGCCTTTCCTTTCTTTGCCCTTTTGCCTTGCATTGCCTTTCTTTACCCGTTTCTCTTCCCTTACCATGCTTTGCCCTTTTGCCTTGCCTTGCTTTGCTTTGCCATTTTTACCTTGCCTTACTTCTCCGTTTTGCCTTTCCTTGCCTTTCCTTTCTTTGCCGTTTTGCATTGCCTTCCCTTGCCTTTCTTTGCCCTTTTGCCTTGCCTTGCCTTGCTTTGCCCATTTACCTTGCCTTACCTTTCCTTACTTTTCCGTTTTGCCTTTCCTTGCCTTTCCTTTCTTTGCCGTTTTGCCTTGACTTGCCTTGCCTTGCTTTGCCCATTTGCCTTTCCTTTCTTTGCCTTTCTTTGCCTTTTTGCCTTGCCTTGCCTTGCATTACCCGTTTGCTTTGCCTTCCCTTTCTTTACCCTTTTGCCTTGCCTTGCATTGATTTGCCGTTTTACCTTGCCTTGCCTTGCCTTGCTCTTCCCTTTTGCCTTGCCTTGCCTTGTCTTGCTTTGCCCTTTTGCCTTGCATTACCTTGCTTTACCCTTTTCCCTTTCCTTGCCTTGCCTTGCTTTGCCCTTTTGCCTTGCCTTGCTTTGCCCTTTTGCGTTGCCTTGCCTTGATTTGCTCTTTTGTGTTGCCTTTGCATGCCTTGGTTTGCACTTTTGCCTTGCCTTCCCTTGCCTTTCTTTGCCCTTTTTCCTTGCCTTGCTTTGCGTTTTTGCCTTACCTTGCCTTGCATTGCCCTTTTGCCTTGCCATGCCTTGTCTTGCTTTCTCTTTTGACTTGCCTTGCTTAGCTTTGCCCTTTTCCCTTGCCTTGCCTTGGTTTGCTTTTCTACCTTGCAATGCCTTGCTTTGCCCTTTTCCGTTGCCTTTCATTACCTTGCTTTCCCCATTTGCCTTGCCTTGGTTTGCCCTTTTGCCTTCTCTTGCACTGCCTTGCTTTGCTATTTAGACTTGCCTTGCATTGTCTTGCTTTCCCCTTTTGCCTTTCCTTGCTTTGCCCTTTTGCCTTGCCTTGCCTCGCCTTGCTTTGCTCTTTTGCCTTGCCTTGCCTTGCTTTGGCCTTTTGCCTTGCCTTTCTTTTTCATTTTGCCTTGCCTTTCCTTGCCTTGCCTTTCTTTGCCCTTTTGCCTTGCATTGCCCTTCTTTACCCGTTTCTCTTCCCTTGACATGCTTTGCCCTTTTGCCTTGCCTTGCCTTGATTTGCCCATTTACCTTGCCTTACCTTGCTTTGCTTTGCCCATGTGCCTTGCCTTGCCTTGCTTTAACCATTTGCTTTGCCTTCCCTTTCTTTAGCCTTTTGCCTTGCCTTGCCCTGCTTTGCCCTTTTCCTTTGCCTTTCATTACCTTGCTTTCCCCATTTGCCTTGCCTTGCTTTGCCCTTTAGACTTGCCTTGCATTGTCGTCCTTTGCCCTTTTGCCTTTCCTTTCTTTGCCCTTTTGCCTTGCATTGCCTTTCTTTACCCGTTTCTCTTCCCTTACCATGCTTTGCCCTTTTGCCTTGCCTTGCTTTGCTTTGCCATTTTTACCTTGCCTTACCTTTCCTTACTTCTCCGTTTTGCCTTTCCTTGCCTTTCCTTTCTTTGCCGTTTTGCATTGCCTTCCCTTGCCTTTCTTTGCCCTTTTGCCTTGCCTTGCCTTGCTTTGCCCATTTACCTTGCCTTACCTTTCCTTACTTTTCCGTTTTGCCTTTCCTTGCCTTTCCTTTCTTTGCCGTTTTGCCTTGACTTGCCTTGCCTTGCTTTGCCCATTTGCCTTTCCTTTCTTTGCCTTTCTTTGCCTTTTTGCCTTGCCTTGCCTTGCATTACCCGTTTGCTTTGCCTTCCCTTTCTTTACCCTTTTGCCTTGCCTTGCATTGATTTGCCGTTTTACCTTGCCTTGCCTTGCCTTGCTCTTCCCTTTTGCCTTGCCTTGCCTTGTCTTGCTTTGCCCTTTTGCCTTGCATTACCTTGCTTTACCCTTTTCCCTTTCCTTGCCTTGCCTTGCTTTGCCCTTTTGCCTTGCCTTGCTTTGCCCTTTTGCGTTGCCTTGCCTTGATTTGCTCTTTTGTGTTGCCTTTGCATGCCTTGGTTTGCGCTTTTGCCTTGCCTTCCCTTGCCTTTCTTTGCCCTTTTTCCTTGCCTTGCTTTGCGTTTTTGCCTTACCTTGCCTTGCATTGCCCTTTTGCCTTGCCATGCCTTGTCTTGCTTTCTCTTTTGACTTGCCTTGCTTAGCTTTGCCCTTTTCCCTTGCCTTGCCTTGGTTTGCTTTTTTACCTTGCAATGCCTTGCTTTGCCCTTTTCCGTTGCCTTTCATTACCTTGCTTTCCCCATTTGCCTTGCCTTGGTTTGCCCTTTTGCCTTCTCTTGCATTGCCTTGCTTTGCTATTTAGACTTGCCTTGCATTGTCTTGCTTTCCCCTTTTGCCTTTCCTTGCTTTGCCCTTTTGCCTTGCCTTGCCTCGCCTTGCTTTGCTCTTTTGCCTTGCCTTGCCTTGCTTTGGCCTTTTGCCTTGCCTTTCTTTTTCATTTTGCCTTGCCTTTCCTTGCCTTGCCTTTCTTTGCCCTTTTGCCTTGCATTGCCCTTCTTTACCCGTTTCTCTTCCCTTGACATGCTTGCCCTTTTGCCTTGCCTTGCCTTGATTTGCCCATTTACCTTGCCTTACCTTGCTTTGCTTTGCCCATTTGCCTTGCCTTGCCTTGCTTTAACCATTTGCTTTGCCTTCCCTTTCTTTAGCCTTTTGCCTTGCCTTGCCCTGCTTTGCCCTTTTCCTTTGCCTTTCATTACCTTGCTTTCCCCATTTGCCTTGCCTTGCTTTGCCCTTTAGACTTGCCTTGCATTGTCGTCCTTTGCCCTTTTGCCTTTCCTTTCTTTGCCCTTTTGCCTTGCATTGCCTTTCTTTACCCGTTTCTCTTCCCTTACCATGCTTTGCCCTTTTGCCTTGCCTTGCTTTGCTTTGCCATTTTTACCTTGCCTTACCTTTCCTTACTTCTCCGTTTTGCCTTTCCTTGCCTTTCCTTTCTTTGCCGTTTTGCATTGCCTTCCCTTGCCTTTCTTTGCCCTTTTGCCTTGCCTTGCCTTGCTTTGCCCATTTGCCTTTCCTTTCTTTGCCTTTCTTTGCCTTTTTGCCTTGCCTTGCCTTGCATTACCCGTTTGCTTTGCCTTCCCTTTCTTTACCCTTTTGCCTTGCCTTGCATTGATTTGCCGTTTTACCTTGCCTTGCCTTGCCTTGCTCTTCCCTTTTGCCTTGCCTTGCCTTGTCTTGCTTTGCCCTTTTGCCTTGCATTACCTTGCTTTACCCTTTTCCCTTTCCTTGCCTTGCCTTGCTTTGCCCTTTTGCCTTGCCTTGCTTTGCCCTTTTGCGTTGCCTTGCCTTGATTTGCTCTTTTGTGTTGCCTTTGCATGCCTTGGTTTGCACTTTTGCCTTGCCTTCCCTTGCCTTTCTTTGCCCTTTTTCCTTGCCTTGCTTTGCGTTTTTGCCTTACCTTGCCTTGCATTGCCCTTTTGCCTTGCCATGCCTTGTCTTGCTTTCTCTTTTGACTTGCCTTGCTTAGCTTTGCCCTTTTCCCTTGCCTTGCCTTGGTTTGCTTTTTTACCTTGCAATGCCTTGCTTTGCCCTTTTCCGTTGCCTTTCATTACCTTGCTTTCCCCATTTGCCTTGCCTTGGTTTGCCCTTTTGCCTTCTCTTGCATTGCCTTGCTTTGCTATTTAGACTTGCCTTGCATTGTCTTGCTTTCCCCTTTTGCCTTTCCTTGCTTTGCCCTTTTGCCTTGCCTTGCCTCGCCTTGCTTTGCTCTTTTGCCTTGCCTTGCCTTGCTTTGGCCTTTTGCCTTGCCTTTCTTTTTCATTTTGCCTTGCCTTTCCTTGCCTTGCCTTTCTTTGCCCTTTTGCCTTGCATTGCCCTTCTTTACCCGTTTCTCTTCCCTTGACATGCTTTGCCCTTTTGCCTTGCCTTGCCTTGCTTTGCCCATTTACCTTGCCTTACCTTGCTTTGCTTTGCCCATTTGCCTTGCCTTGCCTTAACCATTTGCTTTGCCTTCCCTTTCTTTAGCCTTTTGCCTTGCCTTGCCCTGCTTTGCCCTTTTCCTTTGCCTTTCATTACCTTGCTTTCCCCATTTGCCTTGCCTTGCTTTGCCCTTTAGACTTGCCTTGCATTGTCGTCCTTTGCCCTTTTGCCTTTCCTTTCTTTGCCCTTTTGCCTTGCATTGCCTTTCTTTACCCGTTTCTCTTCCCTTACCATGCTTTGCCCTTTTGCCTTGCCTTGCTTTGCTTTGCCATTTTTACCTTGCCTTACCTTTCCTTACTTCTCCGTTTTGCCTTTCCTTGCCTTTCCTTTCTTTGCCGTTTTGCATTGCCTTCCCTTGCCTTTCTTTGCCCTTTTGCCTTGCCTTGCCTTGCTTTGCCCATTTACCTTGCCTTACCTTTCCTTACTTTTCCGTTTTGCCTTTCCTTGCCTTTCCTTTCTTTGCCCTTTTGCCTTGACTTGCCTTGCCTTGCTTTGCCCATTTGCCTTTCCTTTCTTTGCCTTTCTTTGCCTTTTTGCCTTGCCTTGCCTTGCATTACCCGTTTGCTTTGCCTTCCCTTTCTTTACCCTTTTGCCTTGCCTTGCATTGATTTGCCGTTTTACCTTGCCTTGCCTTGCCTTGCTCTTCCCTTTTGCCTTGTCTTGCCTTGTCTTGCTTTGCCCTTTTGCCTTGCATTACCTTGCTTTACCCTTTTCCCTTTCCTTGCCTTGCCTTGCTTTGCCCTTTTGCCTTGCCTTGCTTTGCCCTTTTGCGTTGCCTTGCCTTGATTTGCTCTTTTGTGTTGCCTTTGCATGCCTTGGTTTGCACTTTTGCCTTGCCTTCCCTTGCCTTTCTTTGCCCTTTTTCCTTGCCTTGCTTTGCGTTTTTGCCTTACCTTGCCTTGCATTGCCCTTTTGCCTTGCCATGCCTTGTCTTGCTTTCTCTTTTGACTTGCCTTGCTTAGCTTTGCCCTTTTCCCTTGCCTTGCCTTGGTTTGCTTTTTTACCTTGCAATGCCTTGCTTTGCCCTTTTCCGTTGCCTTTCATTACCTTGCTTTCCCCATTTGCCTTGCCTTGGTTTGCCCTTTTGCCTTCTCTTGCATTGCCTTGCTTTGCTATTTAGACTTGCCTTGCATTGTCTTGCTTTCCCCTTTTGCCTTTCCTTGCTTTGCCCTTTTGCCTTGCCTTGCCTCGCCTTGCTTTGCTCTTTTGCCTTGCCTTGCCTTGCTTTGGCCTTTTGCCTTGCCTTTCTTTTTCATTTTGCCTTGCCTTTCCTTGCCTTGCCTTTCTTTGCCCTTTTGCCTTGCATTGCCCTTCTTTACCCGTTTCTCTTCCCTTGACATGCTTTGCCCTTTTGCCTTGCCTTGCCTTGCTTTGCCCATTTACCTTGCCTTACCTTGCTTTGCTTTGCCCATTTGCCTTGCCTTGCCTTGCTTTAACCATTTGCTTTGCCTTCCCTTTCTTTAGCCTTTTGCCTTGCCTTGCCCTGCTTTGCCCTTTTCCTTTGCCTTTCATTACCTTGCTTTCCCCATTTGCCTTGCCTTGCTTTGCCCTTTAGACTTGCCTTGCATTGTCGTCCTTTACCCTTTTGCCTTTCCTTTCTTTGCCCTTTTGCCTTGCATTGCCTTTCTTTACCCGTGTCTCTTCCCTTACCATGCTTTGCCCTTATGCCTTGCCTTGCTTTGCTTTGCCATTTTTACCTTGCCTTACCTTTCCTTACTTCTCCGTTTTGCCTTTCCTTGCCTTTCCTTTCTTTGCCGTTTTGCATTGCCTTCCCTTGCCTTTCTTTGCCCTTTTGCCTTGCCTTGCCTTGCTTTGCCCATTTACCTTGCCTTACCTTTCCTTACTTTTCCATTTTGCCTTTCCTTGCCTTTCCTTTCTTTGCCCTTTTGCCTTGCCTTGCCTTGCTTTGCCCATTTGCCTTTCCTTTCTTTGCCTTTCTTTGCCTTTTTGCCTTGCCTTGCCTTGCATTACCCGTTTGCTTTGCCTTCCCTTTCTTTACCCTTTTGCCTTGCCTTGCATTGATTTGCCGTTTTACCTTGCCTTGCCTTGCCTTGCTCTTCCCTTTTGCCTTGCCTTGCCTTGTCTTGCTTTGCCCTTTTGCCTTGCATTACCTTGCTTTACCCTTTTCCCTTTCCTTGCCTTGCCTTGCTTTGCCCTTTTGCCTTGACTTGCTTTGCCCTTTTGCGTTGCCTTGCCTTGATTTGCTCTTTTGTGTTGCCTTTGCATGCCTTGGTTTGCACTTTTGCCTTGCCTTCCCTTGCCTTTCTTTGCCCTTTTTCCTTGCCTTGCTTTGCGTTTTTGCCTTACCTTGCCTTGCATTGCCCTTTTGCCTTGCCATGCCTTGTCTTGCTTTCTCTTTTGACTTGCCTTGCTTAGCTTTGCCCTTTTCCCTTGCCTTGCCTTGGTTTGCTTTTTTACCTTGCAATGCCTTGCTTTGCCCTTTTCCGTTGCCTTTCATTACCTTGCTTTCCCCATTTGCCTTGCCTTGGTTTGCCCTTTTGCCTTCTCTTGCATTGCCTTGCTTTGCTATTTAGACTTGCCTTGCATTGTCTTGCTTTCCCCTTTTGCCTTTCCTTGCTTTGCCCTTTTGCCTTGCCTTGCCTCGCCTTGCTTTGCTCTTTTGCCTTGCCTTGCCTTGCTTTGGCCTTTTGCCTTGCCTTTCTTTTTCATTTTGCCTTGCCTTTCCTTGCCTTGCCTTTCTTTGCCCTTTTGCCTTGCATTGCCCTTCTTTACCCGTTTCTCTTCCCTTGACATGCTTTGCCCTTTTGCATTGCCTTGCCTTGCTTTGCCCATTTACCTTGCCTTACCTTGCTTTGCTTTACCCATTTGCCTTGCCTTGCTTTAACCATTTGCTTTGCCTTCCCTTTCTTTAGCCTTTTGCCTTGCCTTGCCCTGCTTTGCCCTTTTCCTTTGCCTTTCATTACCTTGCTTTCCCCATTTGCCTTGCCTTGCTTTGCCCTTTAGACTTGCCTTGCATTGTCGTCCTTTGCCCTTTTGCCTTTCCTTTCTTTGCCCTTTTGCCTTGCATTGCCTTTCTTTACCCGTTTCTCTTCCCTTACCATGCTTTGCCCTTTTGCCTTGCCTTGCTTTGCTTTGCCATTTTTACCTTGCCTTACCTTTCCTTACTTCTCCGTTTTGCCTTTCCTTGCCTTTCCTTTCTTTGCCGTTTTGCATTGCCTTCCCTTGCCTTTCTTTGCCCTTTTGCCTTGCCTTGCCTTGCTTTGCCCATTTGCCTTTCCTTTCTTTGCCTTTCTTTGCCTTTTTGCCTTGCCTTGCCTTGCATTACCCGTTTGCTTTGCCTTCCCTTTCTTTACCCTTTTGCCTTGCCTTGCATTGATTTGCCGTTTTACCTTGCCTTGCCTTGCCTTGCTCTTCCCTTTTGCCTTGCCTTGCCTTGTCTTGCTTTGCCCTTTTGCCTTGCATTACCTTGCTTTACCCTTTTCCCTTTCCTTGCCTTGCCTTGCTTTGCCCTTTTGCCTTGCCTTGCTTTGCCCTTTTGCGTTGCCTTGCCTTGATTTGCTCTTTTGTGTTGCCTTTGCATGCCTTGGTTTGCACTTTTGCCTTGACTTCCCTTGCCTTTCTTTGCCCTTTTTCCTTGCCTTGCTTTGCGTTTTTGCCTTACCTTGCCTTGCATTGCCCTTTTGCCTTGCCATGCCTTGTCTTGCTTTCTCTTTTGACTTGCCTTGCTTAGCTTTGCCCTTTTCCCTTGCCTTGCCTTGGTTTGCTTTTTTACCTTGCAATGCCTTGCTTTGCCCTTTTCCGTTGCCTTTCATTACCTTGCTTTCCCCATTTGCCTTGCCTTGGTTTGCCCTTTTGCCTTCTCTTGCATTGCCTTGCTTTGCTATTTAGACTTGCCTTGCATTGTCTTGCTTTCCCCTTTTGCCTTTCCTTGCTTTGCCCTTTTGCCTTGCCTTGCCTCGCCTTGCTTTGCTCTTTTGCCTTGCCTTGCCTTGCTTTGGCCTTTTGCCTTGCCTTTCTTTTTCATTTTGCCTTGCCTTTCCTTGCCTTGCCTTTCTTTGCCCTTTTGCCTTGCATTGCCCTTCTTTACCCGTTTCTCTTCCCTTGACATGCTTTGCCCTTTTGCCTTGCCTTGCCTTGCTTTGCCCATTTACCTTGCCTTACCTTGCTTTGCTTTGCCCATTTGCCTTGCCTTGCCTTAACCATTTGCTTTGCCTTCCCTTTCTTTAGCCTTTTGCCTTGCCTTGCCCTGCTTTGCCCTTTTCCTTTGCCTTTCATTACCTTGCTTTCCCCATTTGCCTTGCCTTGCTTTGCCCTTTAGACTTGCCTTGCATTGTCGTCCTTTGCCCTTTTGCCTTTCCTTTCTTTGCCCTTTTGCCTTGCATTGCCTTTCTTTACCCGTTTCTCTTCCCTTACCATGCTTTGCCCTTTTGCCTTGCCTTGCTTTGCTTTGCCATTTTTACCTTGCCTTACCTTTCCTTACTTCTCCGTTTTGCCTTTCCTTGCCTTTCCTTTCTTTGCCGTTTTGCATTGCCTTCCCTTGCCTTTCTTTGCCCTTTTGCCTTGCCTTGCCTTGCTTTGCCCATTTACCTTGCCTTACCTTTCCTTACTTTTCCGTTTTGCCTTTCCTTGCCTTTCCTTTCTTTGCCGTTTTGCCTTGACTTGCCTTGCCTTGCTTTGCCCATTTGCCTTTCCTTTCTTTGCCTTTCTTTGCCTTTTTGCCTTGCCTTGCCTTGCATTACCCGTTTGCTTTGCCTTCCCTTTCTTTACCCTTTTGCCTTGCCTTGCATTGATTTGCCGTTTTACCTTGCCTTGCCTTGCCTTGCTCTTCCCTTTTGCCTTGCCTTGCCTTGTCTTGCTTTGCCCTTTTGCCTTGCATTACCTTGCTTTACCCTTTTCCCTTTCCTTGCCTTGCCTTGCTTTGCCCTTTTGCCTTGCCTTGCTTTGCCCTTTTGCGTTGCCTTGCCTTGATTTGCTCTTTTGTGTTGCCTTTGCATGCCTTGGTTTGCACTTTTGCCTTGCCTTCCCTTGCCTTTCTTTGCCCTTTTTCCTTGCCTTGCTTTGCGTTTTTGCCTTACCTTGCCTTGCATTGCCCTTTTGCCTTGCCATGCCTTGTCTTGCTTTCTCTTTTGACTTGCCTTGCTTAGCTTTGCCCTTTTCCCTTGCCTTCCCTTGGTTTGCTTTTTTACCTTGCAATGCCTTGCTTTGCCCTTTTCCGTTGCCTTTCATTACCTTGCTTTCCCCATTTGCCTTGCCTTGGTTTGCCCTTTTGCCTTCTCTTGCATTGCCTTGCTTTGCTATTTAGACTTGCCTTGCATTGTCTTGCTTTCCCCTTTTGCCTTTCCTTGCTTTGCCCTTTTGCCTTGCCTTGCCTCGCCTTGCTTTGCTCTTTTGCCTTGCCTTGCCTTGCTTTGGCCTTTTGCCTTGCCTTTCTTTTTCATTTTGCCTTGCCTTTCCTTGCCTTGCCTTTCTTTGCCCTTTTGCCTTGCATTGCCCTTCTTTACCCGTTTCTCTTCCCTTGACATGCTTTGCCCTTTTGCCTTGCCTTGCCTTGCTTTGCCCATTTACCTTGCCTTACCTTGCTTTGCTTTGCCCATTTGCCTTGCCTTGCCTTGCTTTAACCATTTGCTTTGCCTTCCCTTTCTTTAGCCTTTTGCCTTGCCTTGCCCTGCTTTGCCCTTTTCCTTTGCCTTTCATTACCTTGCTTTCCCCATTTGCCTTGCCTTGCTTTGCCCTTTAGACTTGCCTTGCATTGTCGTCCTTTACCCTTTTGCCTTTCCTTTCTTTGCCCTTTTGCCTTGCATTGCCTTTCTTTACCCGTGTCTCTTCCCTTACCATGCTTTGCCCTTATGCCTTGCCTTGCTTTGCTTTGCCATTTTTACCTTGCCTTACCTTTCCTTACTTCTCCGTTTTGCCTTTCCTTGCCTTTCCTTTCTTTGCCGTTTTGCATTGCCTTCCCTTGCCTTTCTTTGCCCTTTTGCCTTGCCTTGCCTTGCTTTGCCCATTTACCTTGCCTTACCTTTCCTTACTTTTCCGTTTTGCCTTTCCTTGCCTTTCCTTTCTTTGCCCTTTTGCCTTGCCTTGCCTTGCTTTGCCCATTTGCCTTTCCTTTCTTTGCCTTTCTTTGCCTTTTTGCCTTGCCTTGCCTTGCATTACCCGTTTGCTTTGCCTTCCCTTTCTTTACCCTTTTGCCTTGCCTTGCATTGATTTGCCGTTTTACCTTGCCTTGCCTTGCCTTGCTCTTCCCTTTTGCCTTGCCTTGCCTTGTCTTGCTTTGCCCTTTTGCCTTGCATTACCTTGCTTTACCCTTTTCCCTTTCCTTGCCTTGCCTTGCTTTGCCCTTTTGCCTTGCCTTGCTTTGCCCTTTTGCGTTGCCTTGCCTTGATTTGCTCTTTTGTGTTGCCTTTGCATGCCTTGGTTTGCACTTTTGCCTTGCCTTCCCTTGCCTTTCTTTGCCCTTTTTCCTTGCCTTGCTTTGCGTTTTTGCCTTACCTTGCCTTGCATTGCCCTTTTGCCTTGCCATGCCTTGTCTTGCTTTCTCTTTTGACTTGCCTTGCTTAGCTTTGCCCTTTTCCCTTGCCTTGCCTTGGTTTGCTTTTTTACCTTGCAATGCCTTGCTTTGCCCTTTTCCGTTGCCTTTCATTACCTTGCTTTCCCCATTTGCCTTGCCTTGGTTTGCCCTTTTGCCTTCTCTTGCATTGCCTTGCTTTGCTATTTAGACTTGCCTTGCATTGTCTTGCTTTCCCCTTTTGCCTTTCCTTGCTTTGCCCTTTTGCCTTGCCTTGCCTCGCCTTGCTTTGCTCTTTTGCCTTGCCTTGCCTTGCTTTGGCCTTTTGCCTTGCCTTTCTTTTTCATTTTGCCTTGCCTTTCCTTGCCTTGCCTTTCTTTGCCCTTTTGCCTTGCATTGCCCTTCTTTACCCGTTTCTCTTCCCTTGACATGCTTTGCCCTTTTGCATTGCCTTGCCTTGCTTTGCCCATTTACCTTGCCTTACCTTGCTTTGCTTTACCCATTTGCCTTGCCTTGCTTTAACCATTTGCTTTGCCTTCCCTTTCTTTAGCCTTTTGCCTTGCCTTGCCCTGCTTTGCCCTTTTCCTTTGCCTTTCATTACCTTGCTTTCCCCATTTGCCTTGCCTTGCTTTGCCCTTTAGACTTGCCTTGCATTGTCGTCCTTTGCCCTTTTGCCTTTCCTTTCTTTGCCCTTTTGCCTTGCATTGCCTTTCTTTACCCGTTTCTCTTCCCTTACCATGCTTTGCCCTTTTGCCTTGCCTTGCTTTGCTTTGCCATTTTTACCTTGCCTTACCTTTCCTTACTTCTCCGTTTTGCCTTTCCTTGCCTTTCCTTTCTTTGCCCTTTTGCATTGCCTTCCCTTGCCTTTCTTTGCCCTTTTGCCTTGCCTTGCCTTGCTTTGCCCATTTGCCTTTCCTTTCTTTGCCTTTCTTTGCCTTTTTGCCTTGCCTTGCCTTGCATTACCCGTTTGCTTTGCCTTCCCTTTCTTTACCCTTTTGCCTTGCCTTGCATTGATTTGCCGTTTTACCTTGCCTTGCCTTGCCTTGCTCTTCCCTTTTGCCTTGCCTTGCCTTGTCTTGCTTTGCCCTTTTGCCTTGCATTACCTTGCTTTACCCTTTTCCCTTTCCTTGCCTTGCCTTGCTTTGCCCTTTTGCCTTGCCTTGCTTTGCCCTTTTGCGTTGCCTTGCCTTGATTTGCTCTTTTGTGTTGCCTTTGCATGCCTTGGTTTGCACTTTTGCCTTGCCTTCCCTTGCCTTTCTTTGCCCTTTTTCCTTGCCTTGCTTTGCGTTTTTGCCTTACCTTGCCTTGCATTGCCCTTTTGCCTTGCCATGCCTTGTCTTGCTTTCTCTTTTGACTTGCCTTGCTTAGCTTTGCCCTTTTCCCTTGCCTTGCCTTGGTTTGCTTTTTTACCTTGCAATGCCTTGCTTTGCCCTTTTCCCTTGCCTTTCATTACCTTGCTTTCCCCATTTGCCTTGCCTTGCTTTGCCCTTTTGCCTTCTCTTGCATTGCCTTGCTTTGCTATTTAGACTTGCCTTGCATTGTCTTGCTTTCCCCTTTTGCCTTTCCTTGCTTTGCCCTTTTGCCTTGCCTTGCCTCGCCTTGCTTTGCTCTTTTGCCTTGCCTTGCCTTGCTTTGGCCTTTTGCCTTGCCTTTCTTTTTCATTTTGCCTTGCCTTTCCTTGCCTTGCCTTTCTTTGCCCTTTTGCCTTGCATTGCCCTTCTTTACCCGTTTCTCTTCCCTTGACATGCTTTGCCCTTTTGCCTTGCCTTGCCTTGCTTTGCCCATTTACCTTGCCTTACCTTGCTTTGCTTTGCCCATTTGCCTTGCCTTGCCTTAACCATTTGCTTTGCCTTCCCTTTCTTTAGCCTTTTGCCTTGCCTTGCCCTGCTTTGCCCTTTTCCTTTGCCTTTCATTACCTTGCTTTCCCCATTTGCCTTGCCTTGCTTTGCCCTTTAGACTTGCCTTGCATTGTCGTCCTTTGCCCTTTTGCCTTTCCTTTCTTTGCCCTTTTGCCTTGCATTGCCTTTCTTTACCCGTTTCTCTTCCCTTACCATGCTTTGCCCTTTTGCCTTGCCTTGCTTTGCTTTGCCATTTTTACCTTGCCTTACCTTTCCTTACTTCTCCGTTTTGCCTTTCCTTGCCTTTCCTTTCTTTGCCGTTTTGCATTGCCTTCCCTTGCCTTTCTTTGCCCTTTTGCCTTGCCTTGCCTTGCTTTGCCCATTTACCTTGCCTTACCTTTCCTTACTTTTCCGTTTTGCCTTTCCTTGCCTTTCCTTTCTTTGCCGTTTTGCCTTGACTTGCCTTGCCTTGCTTTGCCCATTTGCCTTTCCTTTCTTTGCCTTTCTTTGCCTTTTTGCCTTGCCTTGCCTTGCATTACCCGTTTGCTTTGCCTTCCCTTTCTTTACCCTTTTGCCTTGCCTTGCATTGATTTGCCGTTTTACCTTGCCTTGCCTTGCCTTGCTCTTCCCTTTTGCCTTGCCTTGCCTTGTCTTGCTTTGCCCTTTTGCCTTGCATTACCTTGCTTTACCCTTTTCCCTTTCCTTGCCTTGCCTTGCTTTGCCCTTTTGCCTTGCCTTGCTTTGCCCTTTTGCGTTGCCTTGCCTTGATTTGCTCTTTTGTGTTGCCTTTGCATGCCTTGGTTTGCACTTTTGCCTTGCCTTCCCTTGCCTTTCTTTGCCCTTTTTCCTTGCCTTGCTTTGCGTTTTTGCCTTACCTTGCCTTGCATTGCCCTTTTGCCTTGCCATGCCTTGTCTTGCTTTCTCTTTTGACTTGCCTTGCTTAGCTTTGCCCTTTTCCCTTGCCTTGCCTTGGTTTGCTTTTTTACCTTGCAATGCCTTGCTTTGCCCTTTTCCGTTGCCTTTCATTACCTTGCTTTCCCCATTTGCCTTGCCTTGCTTTGCCCTTTAGACTTGCCTTGCATTGTCGTCCTTTGCCCTTTTGCCTTTCCTTTCTTTGCCCTTTTGCCTTGCATTGCCTTTCTTTACCCGTTTCTCTTCCCTTACCATGCTTTGCCCTTTTGCCTTGCCTTGCTTTGCTTTGCCATTTTTACCTTGCCTTACCTTTCCTTACTTCTCCGTTTTGCCTTTCCTTGCCTTTCCTTTCTTTGCCGTTTTGCATTGCCTTCCCTTGCCTTTCTTTGCCCTTTTGCCTTGCCTTGCCTTGCTTTGCCCATTTACCTTGCCTTACCTTTCCTTACTTTTCCGTTTTGCCTTTCCTTGCCTTTCCTTTCTTTGCCCTTTTGCCTTGCCTTGCCTTGCTTTGCCCATTTGCCTTTCCTTTCTTTGCCTTTCTTTGCCTTTTTGCCTTGCCTTGCCTTGCATTACCCGTTTGCTTTGCCTTCCCTTTCTTTACCCTTTTGCCTTGCCTTGCATTGATTTGCCGTTTTACCTTGCCTTGCCTTGCCTTGCTCTTCCCTTTTGCCTTGCCTTGCCTTGTCTTGCTTTGCCCTTTTGCCTTGCATTACCTTGCTTTACCCTTTTCCCTTTCCTTGCCTTGCCTTGCTTTGCCCTTTTGCCTTGCCTTGCTTTGCCCTTTTGCGTTGCCTTGCCTTGATTTGCTCTTTTGTGTTGCCTTTGCATGCCTTGGTTTGCACTTTTGCCTTGCCTTCCCTTGCCTTTCTTTGCCCTTTTTCCTTGCCTTGCTTTGCGTTTTTGCCTTACCTTGCCTTGCATTGCCCTTTTGCCTTGCCATGCCTTGTCTTGCTTTCTCTTTTGACTTGCCTTGCTTAGCTTTGCCCTTTTCCCTTGCCTTGCCTTGGTTTGCTTTTTTACCTTGCAATGCCTTGCTTTGCCCTTTTCCGTTGCCTTTCATTACCTTGCTTTCCCCATTTGCCTTGCCTTGCTTTGCCCTTTAGACTTGCCTTGCATTGTCGTCCTTTGCCCTTTTGCCTTTCCTTTCTTTGCCCTTTTGCCTTGCATTGCCTTTCTTTACCCGTTTCTCTTCCCTTACCATGCTTTGCCCTTTTGCCTTGCCTTGCTTTGCTTTGCCATTTTTACCTTGCCTTACCTTTCCTTACTTCTCCGTTTTGCCTTTCCTTGCCTTTCCTTTCTTTGCCGTTTTGCATTGCCTTCCCTTGCCTTTCTTTGCCCTTTTGCCTTGCCTTGCCTTGCTTTGCCCATTTACCTTGCCTTACCTTTCCTTACTTTTCCGTTTTGCCTTTCCTTGCCTTTCCTTTCTTTGCCCTTTTGCCTTGCCTTGCCTTGCTTTGCCCATTTGCCTTTCCTTTCTTTGCCTTTCTTTGCCTTTTTGCCTTGCCTTGCCTTGCATTACCCGTTTGCTTTGCCTTCCCTTTCTTTACCCTTTTGCCTTGCCTTGCATTGATTTGCCGTTTTACCTTGCCTTGCCTTGCCTTGCTCTTCCCTTTTGCCTTGCCTTGCCTTGTCTTGCTTTGCCCTTGTGCCTTGCATTACCTTGCTTTACCCTTTTCCCTTTCCTTGCCTTGCCTTGCTTTGCCCTTTTGCCTTGCCTTGCTTTGCCCTTTTGCGTTGCCTTGCCTTGATTTGCTCTTTTGTGTTGCCTTTGCATGCCTTGGTTTGCACTTTTGCCTTGCCTTCCCTTTCCTTTCTTTGCCCTTTTTCCTTGCCTTGCTTTGCGTTTTTGCCTTACCTTGCCTTGCATTGCCCTTTTGCCTTGCCATGCCTGTCTTGCTTTCTCTTTTGACTTGCCTTGCTTAGCTTTGCCCTTTTCCCTTGCCTTGCCTTGGTTTGCTTTTTTACCTTGCAATGCCTTGCTTTGCCCTTTTCCGTTGCCTTTCATTACCTTGCTTTCCCCATTTGCCTTGCCTTGGTTTGCCCTTTTGCCTTCTCTTGCATTGCCTTGCTTTGCTATTTAGACTTGCCTTGCATTGTCTTGCTTTCCCCTTTTGCCTTTCCTTGCTTTGCCCTTTTGCCTTGCCTTGCCTCGCCTTGCTTTGCTCTTTTGCCTTGCCTTGCCTTGCTTTGGCCTTTTGCCTTGCCTTTCTTTTTCATTTTGCCTTGCCTTTCCTTGCCTTGCCTTTCTTTGCCCTTTTGCCTTGCATTGCCCTTCTTTACCCGTTTCTCTTCCCTTGACATGCTTTGCCCTTTTGCCTTGCCTTGCCTTGATTTGCCCATTTACCTTGCCTTACCTTGCTTTGCTTTGCCCATTTGCCTTGCCTTGCCTTGCTTTAACCATTTGCTTTGCCTTCCCTTTCTTTAGCCTTTTGCCTTGCCTTGCCCTGCTTTGCCCTTTTCCTTTGCCTTTCATTACCTTGCTTTCCCCATTTGCCTTGCCTTGCTTTGCCCTTTAGACTTGCCTTGCATTGTCGTCCTTTGCCCTTTTGCCTTTCCTTTCTTTGCCCTTTTGCCTTGCATTGCCTTTCTTTACCCGTTTCTCTTCCCTTACCATGCTTTGCCCTTTTGCCTTGCCTTGCTTTGCTTTGCCATTTTTACCTTGCCTTACCTTTCCTTACTTCTCCGTTTTGCCTTTCCTTGCCTTTCCTTTCTTTGCCGTTTTGCATTGCCTTCCCTTGCCTTTCTTTGCCCTTTTGCCTTGCCTTGCCTTGCTTTGCCCATTTACCTTGCCTTACCTTTCCTTACTTTTCCGTTTTGCCTTTCCTTGCCTTTCCTTTCTTTGCCCTTTTGCCTTGCCTTGCCTTGCTTTGCCCATTTGCCTTTCCTTTCTTTGCCTTTCTTTGCCTTTTTGCCTTGCCTTGCCTTGCATTACCCGTTTGCTTTGCCTTCCCTTTCTTTACCCTTTTGCCTTGCCTTGCATTGATTTGCCGTTTTACCTTGCCTTGCCTTGCCTTGCTCTTCCCTTTTGCCTTGCCTTGCCTTGTCTTGCTTTGCCCTTTTGCCTTGCATTACCTTGCTTTACCCTTTTCCCTTTCCTTGCCTTGCCTTGCTTTGCCCTTTTGCCTTGCCTTGCTTTGCCCTTTTGCGTTGCCTTGCCTTGATTTGCTCTTTTGTGTTGCCTTTGCATGCCTTGGTTTGCACTTTTGCCTTGCCTTCCCTTGCCTTTCTTTGCCCTTTTTCCTTGCCTTGCTTTGCGTTTTTGCCTTACCTTGCCTTGCATTGCCCTTTTGCCTTGCCATGCCTTGTCTTGCTTTCTCTTTTGACTTGCCTTGCTTAGCTTTGCCCTTTTCCCTTGCCTTGCCTTGGTTTGCTTTTTTACCTTGCAATGCCTTGCTTTGCCCTTTTCCCTTGCCTTTCATTACCTTGCTTTCCCCATTTGCCTTGCCTTGCTTTGCCCTTTTGCCTTCTCTTGCATTGCCTTGCTTTGCTATTTAGACTTGCCTTGCATTGTCTTGCTTTCCCCTTTTGCCTTTCCTTGCTTTGCCCTTCTGCCTTGCCTTGCCTCGCCTTGCTTTGCTCTTTTGCCTTGCCTTGCCTTGCTTTGGCCTTTTGCCTTGCCTTTCTTTTTCATTTTGCCTTGCCTTTCCTTGCCTTGCCTTTCTTTGCCCTTTTGCCTTGCATTGCCCTTCTTTACCCGTTTCTCTTCCCTTGACATGCTTGCCCTTTTGCCTTGCCTTGCCTTGCTTTGCCCATTTACCTTGCCTTACCTTGCTTTGCTTTGCCCATTTGCCTTGCCTTGCCTTGCTTTAACCATTTGCTTTGCCTTCCCTTTCTTTAGCCTTTTGCCTTGCCTTGCCCTGCTTTGCCCTTTTCCTTTGCCTTTCATTACCTTGCTTTCCCCATTTGCCTTGCCTTGCTTTGCCCTTTAGACTTGCCTTGCATTGTCGTCCTTTGCCCTTTTGCCTTTCCTTTCTTTGCCCTTTTGCCTTGCATTGCCTTTCTTTACCCGTTTCTCTTCCCTTACCATGCTTTGCCCTTTTGCCTTGCCTTGCTTTGCTTTGCCATTTTTACCTTGCCTTACCTTTCCTTACTTCTCCGTTTTGCCTTTCCTTGCCTTTCCTTTCTTTGCCGTTTTGCATTGCCTTCCCTTGCCTTTCTTTGCCCTTTTGCCTTGCCTTGCCTTGCTTTGCCCATTTACCTTGCCTTACCTTTCCTTACTTTTCCGTTTTGCCTTTCCTTGCCTTTCCTTTCTTTGCCGTTTTGCCTTGACTTGCCTTGCCTTGCTTTGCCCATTTGCCTTTCCTTTCTTTGCCTTTCTTTGCCTTTTTGCCTTGCCTTGCCTTGCATTACCCGTTTGCTTTGCCTTCCCTTTCTTTACCCTTTTGCCTTGCCTTGCATTGATTTGCCGTTTTACCTTGCCTTGCCTTGCCTTGCTCTTCCCTTTTGCCTTGCCTTGCCTTGTCTTGCTTTGCCCTTTTGCCTTGCATTACCTTGCTTTACCCTTTTCCCTTTCCTTGCCTTGCCTTGCTTTGCCCTTTTGCCTTGCCTTGCCTTGATTTGCTCTTTTGTGTTGCCTTTGCATGCCTTGGTTTGCACTTTTGCCTTGCCTTCCCTTGCCTTTCTTTGCCCTTTTTCCTTGCCTTGCTTTGCGTTTTTGCCTTACCTTGCCTTGCATTGCCCTTTTGCCTTGCCATGCCTTGTCTTGCTTTCTCTTTTGACTTGCCTTGCTTAGCTTTGCCCTTTTCCCTTGCCTTGCCTTGGTTTGCTTTTTTACCTTGCAATGCCTTGCTTTGCCCTTTTCCCTTGCCTTTCATTACCTTGCTTTCCCCATTTGCCTTGCCTTGCTTTGCCCTTTTGCCTTCTCTTGCATTGCCTTGCTTTGCTATTTAGACTTGCCTTGCATTGTCTTGCTTTCCCCTTTTGCCTTTCCTTGCTTTGCCCTTTTGCCTTGCCTTGCCTCGCCTTGCTTTGCTCTTTTGCCTTGCCTTGCCTTGCTTTGGCCTTTTGCCTTGCCTTTCTTTTCCATTTTGCCTTGCCTTGCCTTGCCTTGCCTTTCTTTGCCCTTTTGCCTTGCATTGCCCTTCTTTACCCGTTTCCCTTCCCTTGACATGCTTTGCCCTTTTGCCTTGCCTTGCCTCGCCTTGCTTTGCTCTTTTGCCTTGCCTTGCCTTGCTTTGGCCTTTTGCCTTGCCTTTCTTTTTCATTTTGCCTTGCCTTTCCTTGCCTTGCCTTTCTTTGCCCTTTTGCCTTGCATTGCCCTTCTTTACCCGTTTCTCTTCCCTTGACATGCTTTGCCCTTTTGCCTTGCCTTGCCTTGCTTTGCCCATTTACCTTGCCTTACCTTGCTTTGCTTTGCCCATTTGCCTTGCCTTGCCTTGCTTTAACCATTTGCTTTGCCTTCCCTTTCTTTAGCCTTTTGCCTTGCCTTGCCCTGCTTTGCCCTTTTCCTTTGCCTTTCATTACCTTGCTTTCCCCATTTGCCTTGCCTTGCTTTGCCCTTTAGACTTGCCTTGCATTGTCGTCCTTTGCCCTTTTGCCTTTCCTTTCTTTGCCCTTTTGCCTTGCATTGCCTTTCTTTACCCGTTTCTCTTCCCTTACCATGCTTTGCCCTTTTGCCTTGCCTTGCTTTGCTTTGCCATTTTTACCTTGCCTTACTTCTCCGTTTTGCCTTTCCTTGCCTTTCCTTTCTTTGCCGTTTTGCATTGCCTTCCCTTGCCTTTCTTTGCCCTTTTGCCTTGCCTTGCCTCGCTTTGCCCATTTACCTTGCCTTACCTTTCCTTACTTTTCCGTTTTGCCTTTCCTTGCCTTTCCTTTCTTTGCCCTTTTGCCTTGCCTTGCCTTGCTTTGCCCATTTGCCTTTCCTTTCTTTGCCTTTCTTTGCCTTTTTGCCTTGCCTTGCCTTGCATTACCCGTTTGCTTTGCCTTCCCTTTCTTTACCCTTTTGCCTTGCCTTGCATTGATTTGCCGTTTTACCTTGCCTTGCCTTGCCTTGCTCTTCCCTTTTGCCTTGCCTTGCCTTGTCTTGCTTTGCCCTTTTGCCTTGCATTACCTTGCTTTACCCTTTTCCCTTTCCTTGCCTTGCCTTGCTTTGCCCTTTTGCCTTGCCTTGCTTTGCCCTTTTGCGTTGCCTTGCCTTGATTTGCTCTTTTGTGTTGCCTTTGCATGCCTTGGTTTGCACTTTTGCCTTGCCTTCCCTTGCCTTTCTTTGCCCTTTTTCCTTGCCTTGCTTTGCGTTTTTGCCTTACCTTGCCTTGCATTGCCCTTTTGCCTTGCCATGCCTTGTCTTGCTTTCTCTTTTGACTTGCCTTGCTTAGCTTTGCCCTTTTCCCTTGCCTTGCCTTGGTTTGCTTTTTTACCTTGCAATGCCTTGCTTTGCCCTTTTCCGTTGCCTTTCATTACCTTGCTTTCCCCATTTGCCTTGCCTTGCTTTGCCCTTTTGCCTTCTCTTGCATTGCCTTGCTTTGCTATTTAGACTTGCCTTGCATTGTCTTGCTTTCCCCTTTTGCCTTTCCTTGCTTTGCCCTTCTGCCTTGCCTTGCCTCGCCTTGCTTTGCTCTTTTGCCTTGCCTTGCCTTGCTTTGGCCTTTTGCCTTGCCTTTCTTTTTCATTTTGCCTTGCCTTTCCTTGCCTTGCCTTTCTTTGCCCTTTTGCCTTGCATTGCCCTTCTTTACCCGTTTCTCTTCCCTTGACATGCTTGCCCTTTTGCCTTGCCTTGCCTTGCTTTGCCCATTTACCTTGCCTTACCTTGCTTTGCTTTGCCCATTTGCCTTGCCTTGCCTTGCTTTAACCATTTGCTTTGCCTTCCCTTTCTTTAGCCTTTTGCCTTGCCTTGCCCTGCTTTGCCCTTTTCCTTTGCCTTTCATTACCTTGCTTTCCCCATTTGCCTTGCCTTGCTTTGCCCTTTAGACTTGCCTTGCATTGTCGTCCTTTGCCCTTTTGCCTTTCCTTTCTTTGCCCTTTTGCCTTGCATTGCCTTTCTTTACCCGTTTCTCTTCCCTTACCATGCTTTGCCCTTTTGCCTTGCCTTGCTTTGCTTTGCCATTTTTACCTTGCCTTACCTTTCCTTACTTCTCCGTTTTGCCTTTCCTTGCCTTTCCTTTCTTTGCCGTTTTGCATTGCCTTCCCTTGCCTTTCTTTGCCCTTTTGCCTTGCCTTGCCTTGCTTTGCCCATTTACCTTGCCTTACCTTTCCTTACTTTTCCGTTTTGCCTTTCCTTGCCTTTCCTTTCTTTGCCGTTTTGCCTTGACTTGCCTTGCCTTGCTTTGCCCATTTGCCTTTCCTTTCTTTGCCTTTCTTTGCCTTTTTGCCTTGCCTTGCCTTGCATTACCCGTTTGCTTTGCCTTCCCTTTCTTTACCCTTTTGCCTTGCCTTGCATTGATTTGCCGTTTTACCTTGCCTTGCCTTGCCTTGCTCTTCCCTTTTGCCTTGCCTTGCCTTGTCTTGCTTTGCCCTTTTGCCTTGCATTACCTTGCTTTACCCTTTTCCCTTTCCTTGCCTTGCCTTGCTTTGCCCTTTTGCCTTGCCTTGCCTTGATTTGCTCTTTTGTGTTGCCTTTGCATGCCTTGGTTTGCACTTTTGCCTTGCCTTCCCTTGCCTTTCTTTGCCCTTTTTCCTTGCCTTGCTTTGCGTTTTTGCCTTACCTTGCCTTGCATTGCCCTTTTGCCTTGCCATGCCTTGTCTTGCTTTCTCTTTTGACTTGCCTTGCTTAGCTTTGCCCTTTTCCCTTGCCTTGCCTTGGTTTGCTTTTTTACCTTGCAATGCCTTGCTTTGCCCTTTTCCCTTGCCTTTCATTACCTTGCTTTCCCCATTTGCCTTGCCTTGCTTTGCCCTTTTGCCTTCTCTTGCATTGCCTTGCTTTGCTATTTAGACTTGCCTTGCATTGTCTTGCTTTCCCCTTTTGCCTTTCCTTGCTTTGCCCTTTTGCCTTGCCTTGCCTCGCCTTGCTTTGCTCTTTTGCCTTGCCTTGCCTTGCTTTGGCCTTTTGCCTTGCCTTTCTTTTTCATTTTGCCTTGCCTTTCCTTGCCTTGCCTTTCTTTGCCCTTTTGCCTTGCATTGCCCTTCTTTACCCGTTTCCCTTCCCTTGACATGCTTTGCCCTTTTGCCTTGCCTTGCCTCGCCTTGCTTTGCTCTTTTGCCTTGCCTTGCCTTGCTTTGGCCTTTTGCCTTGCCTTTCTTTTTCATTTTGCCTTGCCTTTCCTTGCCTTGCCTTTCTTTGCCCTTTTGCCTTGCATTGCCCTTCTTTACCCGTTTCTCTTCCCTTGACATGCTTTGCCCTTTTGCCTTGCCTTGCCTTGATTTGCCCATTTACCTTGCCTTACCTTGCTTTGCTTTGCCCATTTGCCTTGCCTTGCCTTGCTTTAACCATTTGCTTTGCCTTCCCTTTCTTTAGCCTTTTGCCTTGCCTTGCCCTGCTTTGCCCTTTTCCTTTGCCTTTCATTACCTTGCTTTCCCCATTTGCCTTGCCTTGCTTTGCCCTTTAGACTTGCCTTGCATTGTCGTCCTTTGCCGTTTTGCCTTTCCTTTCTTTGCCCTTTTGCCTTGCATTGCCTTTCTTTACCCGTTTCTCTTCCCTTACCATGCTTTGCCCTTTTGCCTTGCCTTGCTTTGCTTTGCCATTTTTACCTTGCCTTACTTCTCCGTTTTGCCTTTCCTTGCCTTTCCTTTCTTTGCCGTTTTGCATTGCCTTCCCTTGCCTTTCTTTGCCCTTTTGCCTTGCCTTGCCTTGCTTTGCCCATTTACCTTGCCTTACCTTTCCTTACTTTTCCGTTTTGCCTTTCCTTGCCTTTCCTTTCTTTGCCGTTTTGCCTTGACTTGCCTTGCCTTGCTTTGCCCATTTGCCTTTCCTTTCTTTGCCTTTCTTTGCCTTTTTGCCTTGCCTTGCCTTGCATTACCCGTTTGCTTTGCCTTCCCTTTCTTTACCCTTTTGCCTTGCCTTGCATTGATTTGCCGTTTTACCTTGCCTTGCCTTGCCTTGCTCTTCCCTTTTGCCTTGCCTTGCCTTGTCTTGCTTTGCCCTTTTGCCTTGCATTACCTTGCTTTACCCTTTTCCCTTTCCTTGCCTTGCCTTGCTTTGCCCTTTTGCCTTGCCTTGCTTTGCCCTTTTGCGTTGCCTTGCCTTGATTTGCTCTTTTGTGTTGCCTTTGCATGCCTTGGTTTGCACTTTTGCCTTGCCTTCCCTTGCCTTTCTTTGCCCTTTTTCCTTGCCTTGCTTTGCGTTTTTGCCTTACCTTGCCTTGCATTGCCCTTTTGCCTTGCCATGCCTTGTCTTGCTTTCTCTTTTGACTTGCCTTGCTTAGCTTTGCCCTTTTCCCTTGCCTTGCCTTGGTTTGCTTTTTTACCTTGCAATGCCTTGCTTTGCCCTTTTCCCTTGCCTTTCATTACCTTGCTTTCCCCATTTGCCTTGCCTTGCTTTGCCCTTTTGCCTTCTCTTGCATTGCCTTGCTTTGCTATTTAGACTTGCCTTGCATTGTCTTGCTTTCCCCTTTTGCCTTTCCTTGCTTTGCCCTTTTGCCTTGCCTTGCCTCGCCTTGCTTTGCTCTTTTGCCTTGCCTTGCCTTGCTTTGGCCTTTTGCCTTGCCTTTCTTTTTCATTTTGCCTTGCCTTTCCTTGCCTTGCCTTTCTTTGCCCTTTTGCCTTGCATTGCCCTTCTTTACCCGTTTCCCTTCCCTTGACATGCTTTGCCCTTTTGCCTTGCCTTGCCTCGCCTTGCTTTGCCCATTTACCTTGCCTTACCTTGCTTTGCTTTGCCCATTTGCCTTGCCTTGCCTTGCTTTAACCATTTGCTTTGCCTTCCCTTTCTTTAGCCTTTTGCCTTGCCTTGCCCTGCTTTGCCCTTTTCCTTTGCCTTTCATTACCTTGCTTTCCCCATTTGCCTTGCCTTGCTTTGCCCTTTAGACTTGCCTTGCATTGTCGTCCTTTGCCCTTTTGCCTTTCCTTTCTTTGCCCTTTTGCCTTGCATTGCCTTTCTTTACCCGTTTCTCTTCCCTTACCATGCTTTGCCCTTTTGCCTTGCCTTGCTTTGCTTTGCCATTTTTACCTTGCCTTACCTTTCCTTACTTCTCCGTTTTGCCTTTCCTTGCCTTTCCTTTCTTTGCCGTTTTGCATTGCCTTCCCTTGCCTTTCTTTGCCCTTTTGCCTTGCCTTGCCTTGCTTTGCCCATTTACCTTGCCTTACCTTTCCTTACTTTTCCGTTTTGCCTTTCCTTGCCTTTCCTTTCTTTGCCGTTTTGCCTTGACTTGCCTTGCCTTGCTTTGCCCATTTGCCTTTCCTTTCTTTGCCTTTCTTTGCCTTTTTGCCTTGCCTTGCCTTGCATTACCCGTTTGCTTTGCCTTCCCTTTCTTTACCCTTTTGCCTTGCCTTGCATTGATTTGCCGTTTTACCTTGCCTTGCCTTGCCTTGCTCTTCCCTTTTGCCTTGCCTTGCCTTGTCTTGCTTTGCCCTTTTGCCTTGCATTACCTTGCTTTACCCTTTTCCCTTTCCTTGCCTTGCCTTGCTTTGCCCTTTTGCCTTGCCTTGCCTTGATTTGCTCTTTTGTGTTGCCTTTGCATGCCTTGGTTTGCACTTTTGCCTTGCCTTCCCTTGCCTTTCTTTGCCCTTTTTCCTTGCCTTGCTTTGCGTTTTTGCCTTACCTTGCCTTGCATTGCCCTTTTGCCTTGCCATGCCTTGTCTTGCTTTCTCTTTTGACTTGCCTTGCTTAGCTTTGCCCTTTTCCCTTGCCTTGCCTTGGTTTGCTTTTTTACCTTGCAATGCCTTGCTTTGCCCTTTTCCCTTGCCTTTCATTACCTTGCTTTCCCCATTTGCCTTGCCTTGCTTTGCCCTTTTGCCTTCTCTTGCATTGCCTTGCTTTGCTATTTAGACTTGCCTTGCATTGTCTTGCTTTCCCCTTTTGCCTTTCCTTGCTTTGCCCTTTTGCCTTGCCTTGCCTCGCCTTGCTTTGCTCTTTTGCCTTGCCTTGCCTTGCTTTGGCCTTTTGCCTTGCCTTTCTTTTTCATTTTGCCTTGCCTTTCCTTGCCTTGCCTTTCTTTGCCCTTTTGCCTTGCATTGCCCTTCTTTACCCGTTTCTCTTCCCTTTACATGCTTTGCCCTTTTGCCTTGCCTTGCCTCGCCTTGCTTTGCTCTTTTGCCTTGCCTTGCCTTGCTTTGGCCTTTTGCCTTGCCTTTCTTTTTCATTTTGCCTTGCCTTTCCTTGCCTTGCCTTTCTTTGCCCTTTTGCCTTGCATTGCCCTTCTTTACCCGTTTCTCTTCCCTTGACATGCTTTGCCCTTTTGCCTTGCCTTGCCTTGCTTTGCCCATTTACCTTGCCTTACCTTGCTTTGCTTTGCCCATTTGCCTTGCCTTGCCTTGCTTTAACCATTTGCTTTGCCTTCCCTTTCTTTAGCCTTTTGCCTTGCCTTGCCCTGCTTTGCCCTTTTCCTTTGCCTTTCATTACCTTGCTTTCCCCATTTGCCTTGCCTTGCTTTGCCCTTTAGACTTGCCTTGCATTGTCGTCCTTTGCCCTTTTGCCTTTCCTTTCTTTGCCCTTTTGCCTTGCATTGCCTTTCTTTACCCGTTTCTCTTCCCTTACCATGCTTTGCCCTTTTGCCTTGCCTTGCTTTGCTTTGCCATTTTTACCTTGCCTTACTTCTCCGTTTTGCCTTTCCTTGCCTTTCCTTTCTTTGCCGTTTTGCATTGCCTTCCCTTGCCTTTCTTTGCCCTTTTGCCTTGCCTTGCCTTGCTTTGCCCATTTACCTTGCCTTACCTTTCCTTACTTTTCCGTTTTGCCTTTCCTTGCCTTTCCTTTCTTTGCCGTTTTGCCTTGACTTGCCTTGCCTTGCTTTGCCCATTTGCCTTTCCTTTCTTTGCCTTTCTTTGCCTTTTTGCCTTGCCTTGCCTTGCATTACCCGTTTGCTTTGCCTTCCCTTTCTTTACCCTTTTGCCTTGCCTTGCATTGATTTGCCGTTTTACCTTGCCTTGCCTTGCCTTGCTCTTCCCTTTTGCCTTGCCTTGCCTTGTCTTGCTTTGCCCTTTTGCCTTGCATTACCTTGCTTTACCCTTTTCCCTTTCCTTGCCTTGCCTTGCTTTGCCCTTTTGCCTTGCCTTGCTTTGCCCTTTTGCGTTGCCTTGCCTTGATTTGCTCTTTTGTGTTGCCTTTGCATGCCTTGGTTTGCACTTTTGCCTTGCCTTCCCTTGCCTTTCTTTGCCCTTTTTCCTTGCCTTGCTTTGCGTTTTTGCCTTACCTTGCCTTGCATTGCCCTTTTGCCTTGCCATGCCTTGTCTTGCTTTCTCTTTTGACTTGCCTTGCTTAGCTTTGCCCTTTTCCCTTGCCTTGCCTTGGTTTGCTTTTCTACCTTGCAATGCCTTGCTTTGCCCTTTTCCGTTGCCTTTCATTACCTTGCTTTCCCCATTTGCCTTGCCTTGGTTTGCCCTTTTGCCTTCTCTTGCACTGCCTTGCTTTGCTATTTAGACTTGCCTTGCATTGTCTTGCTTTCCCCTTTTGCCTTTCCTTGCTTTGCCCTTTTGCCTTGCCTTGCCTCGCCTTGCTTTGCTCTTTTGCCTTGCCTTGCCTTGCTTTGGCCTTTTGCCTTGCCTTTCTTTTTCATTTTGCCTTGCCTTTCCTTGCCTTGCCTTTCTTTGCCCTTTTGCCTTGCATTGCCCTTCTTTACCCGTTTCTCTTCCCTTGACATGCTTTGCCCTTTTGCCTTGCCTTGCCTTGATTTGCCCATTTACCTTGCCTTACCTTGCTTTGCTTTGCCCATGTGCCTTGCCTTGCCTTGCTTTAACCATTTGCTTTGCCTTCCCTTTCTTTAGCCTTTTGCCTTGCCTTGCCCTGCTTTGCCCTTTTCCTTTGCCTTTCATTACCTTGCTTTCCCCATTTGCCTTGCCTTGCTTTGCCCTTTAGACTTGCCTTGCATTGTCGTCCTTTGCCCTTTTGCCTTTCCTTTCTTTGCCCTTTTGCCTTGCATTGCCTTTCTTTACCCGTTTCTCTTCCCTTACCATGCTTTGCCCTTTTGCCTTGCCTTGCTTTGCTTTGCCATTTTTACCTTGCCTTACCTTTCCTTACTTCTCCGTTTTGCCTTTCCTTGCCTTTCCTTTCTTTGCCGTTTTGCATTGCCTTCCCTTGCCTTTCTTTGCCCTTTTGCCTTGCCTTGCCTTGCTTTGCCCATTTACCTTGCCTTACCTTTCCTTACTTTTCCGTTTTGCCTTTCCTTGCCTTTCCTTTCTTTGCCGTTTTGCCTTGACTTGCCTTGCCTTGCTTTGCCCATTTGCCTTTCCTTTCTTTGCCTTTCTTTGCCTTTTTGCCTTGCCTTGCCTTGCATTACCCGTTTGCTTTGCCTTCCCTTTCTTTACCCTTTTGCCTTGCCTTGCATTGATTTGCCGTTTTACCTTGCCTTGCCTTGCCTTGCTCTTCCCTTTTGCCTTGCCTTGCCTTGTCTTGCTTTGCCCTTTTGCCTTGCATTACCTTGCTTTACCCTTTTCCCTTTCCTTGCCTTGCCTTGCTTTGCCCTTTTGCCTTGCCTTGCTTTGCCCTTTTGCGTTGCCTTGCCTTGATTTGCTCTTTTGTGTTGCCTTTGCATGCCTTGGTTTGCGCTTTTGCCTTGCCTTCCCTTGCCTTTCTTTGCCCTTTTTCCTTGCCTTGCTTTGCGTTTTTGCCTTACCTTGCCTTGCATTGCCCTTTTGCCTTGCCATGCCTTGTCTTGCTTTCTCTTTTGACTTGCCTTGCTTAGCTTTGCCCTTTTCCCTTGCCTTGCCTTGGTTTGCTTTTTTACCTTGCAATGCCTTGCTTTGCCCTTTTCCGTTGCCTTTCATTACCTTGCTTTCCCCATTTGCCTTGCCTTGGTTTGCCCTTTTGCCTTCTCTTGCATTGCCTTGCTTTGCTATTTAGACTTGCCTTGCATTGTCTTGCTTTCCCCTTTTGCCTTTCCTTGCTTTGCCCTTTTGCCTTGCCTTGCCTCGCCTTGCTTTGCTCTTTTGCCTTGCCTTGCCTTGCTTTGGCCTTTTGCCTTGCCTTTCTTTTTCATTTTGCCTTGCCTTTCCTTGCCTTGCCTTTCTTTGCCCTTTTGCCTTGCATTGCCCTTCTTTACCCGTTTCTCTTCCCTTGACATGCTTGCCCTTTTGCCTTGCCTTGCCTTGATTTGCCCATTTACCTTGCCTTACCTTGCTTTGCTTTGCCCATTTGCCTTGCCTTGCCTTGCTTTAACCATTTGCTTTGCCTTCCCTTTCTTTAGCCTTTTGCCTTGCCTTGCCCTGCTTTGCCCTTTTCCTTTGCCTTTCATTACCTTGCTTTCCCCATTTGCCTTGCCTTGCTTTGCCCTTTAGACTTGCCTTGCATTGTCGTCCTTTGCCCTTTTGCCTTTCCTTTCTTTGCCCTTTTGCCTTGCATTGCCTTTCTTTACCCGTTTCTCTTCCCTTACCATGCTTTGCCCTTTTGCCTTGCCTTGCTTTGCTTTGCCATTTTTACCTTGCCTTACCTTTCCTTACTTCTCCGTTTTGCCTTTCCTTGCCTTTCCTTTCTTTGCCGTTTTGCATTGCCTTCCCTTGCCTTTCTTTGCCCTTTTGCCTTGCCTTGCCTTGCTTTGCCCATTTGCCTTTCCTTTCTTTGCCTTTCTTTGCCTTTTTGCCTTGCCTTGCCTTGCATTACCCGTTTGCTTTGCCTTCCCTTTCTTTACCCTTTTGCCTTGCCTTGCATTGATTTGCCGTTTTACCTTGCCTTGCCTTGCCTTGCTCTTCCCTTTTGCCTTGCCTTGCCTTGTCTTGCTTTGCCCTTTTGCCTTGCATTACCTTGCTTTACCCTTTTCCCTTTCCTTGCCTTGCCTTGCTTTGCCCTTTTGCCTTGCCTTGCTTTGCCCTTTTGCGTTGCCTTGCCTTGATTTGCTCTTTTGTGTTGCCTTTGCATGCCTTGGTTTGCACTTTTGCCTTGCCTTCCCTTGCCTTTCTTTGCCCTTTTTCCTTGCCTTGCTTTGCGTTTTTGCCTTACCTTGCCTTGCATTGCCCTTTTGCCTTGCCATGCCTTGTCTTGCTTTCTCTTTTGACTTGCCTTGCTTAGCTTTGCCCTTTTCCCTTGCCTTGCCTTGGTTTGCTTTTTTACCTTGCAATGCCTTGCTTTGCCCTTTTCCGTTGCCTTTCATTACCTTGCTTTCCCCATTTGCCTTGCCTTGGTTTGCCCTTTTGCCTTCTCTTGCATTGCCTTGCTTTGCTATTTAGACTTGCCTTGCATTGTCTTGCTTTCCCCTTTTGCCTTTCCTTGCTTTGCCCTTTTGCCTTGCCTTGCCTCGCCTTGCTTTGCTCTTTTGCCTTGCCTTGCCTTGCTTTGGCCTTTTGCCTTGCCTTTCTTTTTCATTTTGCCTTGCCTTTCCTTGCCTTGCCTTTCTTTGCCCTTTTGCCTTGCATTGCCCTTCTTTACCCGTTTCTCTTCCCTTGACATGCTTTGCCCTTTTGCCTTGCCTTGCCTTGCTTTGCCCATTTACCTTGCCTTACCTTGCTTTGCTTTGCCCATTTGCCTTGCCTTGCCTTAACCATTTGCTTTGCCTTCCCTTTCTTTAGCCTTTTGCCTTGCCTTGCCCTGCTTTGCCCTTTTCCTTTGCCTTTCATTACCTTGCTTTCCCCATTTGCCTTGCCTTGCTTTGCCCTTTAGACTTGCCTTGCATTGTCGTCCTTTGCCCTTTTGCCTTTCCTTTCTTTGCCCTTTTGCCTTGCATTGCCTTTCTTTACCCGTTTCTCTTCCCTTACCATGCTTTGCCCTTTTGCCTTGCCTTGCTTTGCTTTGCCATTTTTACCTTGCCTTACCTTTCCTTACTTCTCCGTTTTGCCTTTCCTTGCCTTTCCTTTCTTTGCCGTTTTGCATTGCCTTCCCTTGCCTTTCTTTGCCCTTTTGCCTTGCCTTGCCTTGCTTTGCCCATTTACCTTGCCTTACCTTTCCTTACTTTTCCGTTTTGCCTTTCCTTGCCTTTCCTTTCTTTGCCCTTTTGCCTTGACTTGCCTTGCCTTGCTTTGCCCATTTGCCTTTCCTTTCTTTGCCTTTCTTTGCCTTTTTGCCTTGCCTTGCCTTGCATTACCCGTTTGCTTTGCCTTCCCTTTCTTTACCCTTTTGCCTTGCCTTGCATTGATTTGCCGTTTTACCTTGCCTTGCCTTGCCTTGCTCTTCCCTTTTGCCTTGTCTTGCCTTGTCTTGCTTTGCCCTTTTGCCTTGCATTACCTTGCTTTACCCTTTTCCCTTTCCTTGCCTTGCCTTGCTTTGCCCTTTTGCCTTGCCTTGCTTTGCCCTTTTGCGTTGCCTTGCCTTGATTTGCTCTTTTGTGTTGCCTTTGCATGCCTTGGTTTGCACTTTTGCCTTGCCTTCCCTTGCCTTTCTTTGCCCTTTTTCCTTGCCTTGCTTTGCGTTTTTGCCTTACCTTGCCTTGCATTGCCCTTTTGCCTTGCCATGCCTTGTCTTGCTTTCTCTTTTGACTTGCCTTGCTTAGCTTTGCCCTTTTCCCTTGCCTTGCCTTGGTTTGCTTTTTTACCTTGCAATGCCTTGCTTTGCCCTTTTCCGTTGCCTTTCATTACCTTGCTTTCCCCATTTGCCTTGCCTTGGTTTGCCCTTTTGCCTTCTCTTGCATTGCCTTGCTTTGCTATTTAGACTTGCCTTGCATTGTCTTGCTTTCCCCTTTTGCCTTTCCTTGCTTTGCCCTTTTGCCTTGCCTTGCCTCGCCTTGCTTTGCTCTTTTGCCTTGCCTTGCCTTGCTTTGGCCTTTTGCCTTGCCTTTCTTTTTCATTTTGCCTTGCCTTTCCTTGCCTTGCCTTTCTTTGCCCTTTTGCCTTGCATTGCCCTTCTTTACCCGTTTCTCTTCCCTTGACATGCTTTGCCCTTTTGCCTTGCCTTGCCTTGCTTTGCCCATTTACCTTGCCTTACCTTGCTTTGCTTTGCCCATTTGCCTTGCCTTGCCTTGCTTTAACCATTTGCTTTGCCTTCCCTTTCTTTAGCCTTTTGCCTTGCCTTGCCCTGCTTTGCCCTTTTCCTTTGCCTTTCATTACCTTGCTTTCCCCATTTGCCTTGCCTTGCTTTGCCCTTTAGACTTGCCTTGCATTGTCGTCCTTTACCCTTTTGCCTTTCCTTTCTTTGCCCTTTTGCCTTGCATTGCCTTTCTTTACCCGTGTCTCTTCCCTTACCATGCTTTGCCCTTATGCCTTGCCTTGCTTTGCTTTGCCATTTTTACCTTGCCTTACCTTTCCTTACTTCTCCGTTTTGCCTTTCCTTGCCTTTCCTTTCTTTGCCGTTTTGCATTGCCTTCCCTTGCCTTTCTTTGCCCTTTTGCCTTGCCTTGCCTTGCTTTGCCCATTTACCTTGCCTTACCTTTCCTTACTTTTCCATTTTGCCTTTCCTTGCCTTTCCTTTCTTTGCCCTTTTGCCTTGCCTTGCCTTGCTTTGCCCATTTGCCTTTCCTTTCTTTGCCTTTCTTTGCCTTTTTGCCTTGCCTTGCCTTGCATTACCCGTTTGCTTTGCCTTCCCTTTCTTTACCCTTTTGCCTTGCCTTGCATTGATTTGCCGTTTTACCTTGCCTTGCCTTGCCTTGCTCTTCCCTTTTGCCTTGCCTTGCCTTGTCTTGCTTTGCCCTTTTGCCTTGCATTACCTTGCTTTACCCTTTTCCCTTTCCTTGCCTTGCCTTGCTTTGCCCTTTTGCCTTGACTTGCTTTGCCCTTTTGCGTTGCCTTGCCTTGATTTGCTCTTTTGTGTTGCCTTTGCATGCCTTGGTTTGCACTTTTGCCTTGCCTTCCCTTGCCTTTCTTTGCCCTTTTTCCTTGCCTTGCTTTGCGTTTTTGCCTTACCTTGCCTTGCATTGCCCTTTTGCCTTGCCATGCCTTGTCTTGCTTTCTCTTTTGACTTGCCTTGCTTAGCTTTGCCCTTTTCCCTTGCCTTGCCTTGGTTTGCTTTTTTACCTTGCAATGCCTTGCTTTGCCCTTTTCCGTTGCCTTTCATTACCTTGCTTTCCCCATTTGCCTTGCCTTGGTTTGCCCTTTTGCCT